>CAUYUJ010006712.1:0-45000 GCA_963575745.1 Prorocentrum cordatum | reverse complement strand
GCCCCAGAGGGCCTCAAGACAGCCCAAGAGGTCCCCAAAAAGACCCAACAGGGCTCCAGGAGGACCGGCAAGAAGACCCCGAGAAGCGAAGCGAAAATTGCACCAATGCATGAAGAAAGCGTGTTTGTTCAGCGTCTTCGCTTTCGAGGTCCACGCAGCGTCCACGACGGCCTACGAGGCCTGCAGCATCGCCCCAAGACGGCCCTCGAGGCCGCCAAGAGAGCACCAAAACCGCCCAAGAGGGCCCCAGGACGGACCACGAGGCCCCTAAGACGGCCCAGCCTGGGGCTCCCGAGAAGCCCCAGGAGCCCCCCAGGAGGCCTCCAACTAGCCCCAAAAATACTCCCAAGACGCACCAAGAGGCACCACGAGAGGCCCCCTTGGTACGGCCCGACGAAAGAAACCTCGAACTAGCGTTCGGACCCGTACCCGCTCCGTCGCCACAACTTGGCCCCCCCTCCAGAGGTCGGGGGTGCGGCTAAAGCCCGTGAGTATTGTGGTGGGTCTGAATGCGGTTGTTGTTCGCCGCCGCTTGCCTGGTGCACAAACTCAGGTAACTCAAGCCGGTCATTGGTTACGCGAGGAACGTTCCAACAAAACACGGCAAACCATTTCTATGGATCTAAACTACACAATCGACAAGCATTGCGGTTCACACCTGATGAAAAGATTGTGCAAGAAACCAGTCCCTCCTTGGGTGGAGCCGCTGCCGCAGGCGACCACTACCGAGGCGGGTGGGTAGCAGGACCGAGCGAAATGGAAAAAGGAAGACTAAACTCAAGAGAAGGAGAAGGATATGTTTTCCCCTCCCCAAGCGTTGCACAGGCTTGCCGCTCTTGTCCGTCGAGTCTCTCAAAAGGAGGACGAGGAAGAGGGGGTCTCCCTCCTCCGCGACCAAACACTCTGGTCACTCAGCGTCCCTCGCCGCTGCAGCCCTGGCTGCCGATTTGTTGAGGAAAACTTGTGCGTTTCAGCACCACGGCGCGCGGGGGGAATGCAAGACCGCAATGAATGATTGAGGCCCTACGTAGAATAAGCTCGCGGCACGAGTCGGAATCCGCAGAACACCTAGATGTTAGCCAGCGTCGACCCCAAACCGTTTGTCTGTAGCAATATATCTTGTGCAATATATGTGAAGAAATCTATGTGGTGCAGTGTCATGGTGTCGATTGCTGTCTCTTGTCCAGATGGTTGTTCTGTGGCTCGGTTGTGACGGAGCAGCTCCCGTGCTCAGTCGAGCTGCTTTGGTGCGTGCTGTGGTGTACGCAGGCGCTGCTGTACGCAGCGCCATCCTCCTCGAGTGAGCCTCCGGAAGCGCCTCGGGGTGCGCTCTTCTGGCCAACACATCCGGGCGATCCAGCCGTGGCCTCGGGGACCACAGAAGAAGTCCACAACAGCAAGGGAAGGCCAAAATACCGTAAACTTCGATCCTCGTTCCTCCTTCGCCTCCGCCTCGTCGCCGAGTCGCCGCGGAGCCGCGGAGCCGTCTGGGCCTCATGAGTCTAGACCTCGCGATCTGACGTGTTCTAAGATGTTCGGACAAAAGGCCCTGCATGCCGCCACACGAACAGCACAACAACATGGCACGGCACAGTTCGGCTCCAAAACACAACATAGTGCGTCAAGAGGTCACGGTTTGGGTCCCACACGGCACCATAAATAACACGACACGGCGCGGCACGAGAACACAGCCTGCAATCCATGCGGCAAAGCACGACACGGCACGTCACTGTACGCGCACTCCTACGGCACGGCACGGCACAACACGGCACGGCAAGAGATCTCGCGTTGGGCTCCACCCAGCAGCAAGCGGCAAGGCACGGCTCGAAACCGTGGACCAGGACAGCATGGCACGACCTGGCACAAGCCCATGGTTTCGGTTCCTCACCGCACCTTGCCACACGCCACAACACAACACGAGATCACGTTCGGAATCGGCACGGCACCACGGCACGGCACGGTACGGAAAGCGCGAGAACACGATTAGATGCCCACGCCACCCCACACGGCACGGCACCTCTGGGGCCTGGCACCACAGGGCGGCCGGCACCGCACGACACCACGGCAAAGCACAACACAGCAAGGCTCAGCAGGACACCCTAGCAGAGCGAGACACGGCACGGAACAAGACTCGCGACCACGTACATATCCGCCGGCCCCCTTGTGGGGCCACCAGGCTGTAGGCCCGTGATTCGCAGTTTCCTGTACCAGTTGTAGTTTGTAGTTTCCAGTGTTACAGTTCTGCTTTTTGCTGGTTACTGTAACTAGTTGATTGACCGCGCGAGGGGAGGGAGGCCCAAACCAGATTTTTAGCACCACCTGGGCGCGTTGTCTGAATCGCTGGGGGGGCTCAAAATCGACACCCCTCACGCAGATCCGCGGGGTCAGGGTCCAAAAACACGTGGGATTTGCCACATTTCTGAAATCCGGCGCCACCCCTCACGCAGATCCGCGGGGTTTGGGTCCAAAAACACAAGGGATTTGCCACATTTCTGAAATTCGGTGCCACCCCTCACGCAGATCCGCGGGGTCAGGGCCCAAAGACACACGGGGTTTGCCACATTTCTGAAATTCGGTGCCACCCCTAACACAAATCCGCGGGGTTAGGGTCCAAAAACAAAGGGGAGTTGCAACATTTCTGAAATTCGGTGCCACCCCTCACGCAGATCCGCGGGGTTTGGGTCCAAAAACAAAGGGGATTTGCCACATTTCCGAAATTCGGTGCCACCCCTCACGCAGATCCGCGGGGTCAGGGTCCAAAGCCTGCTCTTCCATTGCCCATTCTCCGAGAGAGGGAGCCGGCGGCAGGGGGCGAAGCCCTTACGGATATATATATATATATATAATATATTATACATTATATATATATATATATATGTATATATATATATATTATATATATATATATATATATACTAGGCGTGGCCACGAGTACACCTGGACCGCGAACCCACCTGCGGTGGCCGTCACTCCCACCCGCACGCCACCCCACCATAAAGATCATCTCTCCCCTCGGTATAACCACAGCGAGTGCAATGTCGACGACGACGACGACGACGACGACGACGGCGACGACGGAGGTGCGATCCAGTTGGCACGCGAGTGCTCTAACGGGCTAAAGATTCTGCACGCATGCGCAGGAAGCGCGAGGTTGTCCAGGAGGTGGAACCGATGTACATAAGGGGGTCCCATTTTGTATTGTAAAATACAGGAGATTCTGCACGCATGCTCAGGATGGAGCATGCTTAGGATCGGCAAATGCGATTTTTTGCAGCGGATGGAGCGGGTTTACATAACGAGTTGCAACGGGGGCTGGGCACTTTGTGATGTAAAAAACAAGAGGTTCTGCACGCATGCTCAGGAAATGCTATTTTTTACCGTAGATGGAGCGGGTTTGCATACGGGCCGCTTTTAGGTTGTTCAGGGTTTAAAAATTATAGAATTAGATATATATATATATAGAAAGAGAGAGAAAGAAAACAAACAAAACAACAAAAAAGATAGGGAGAGATAGTAGGGGGTCGACTACAACATTGCGTTGCCCAATAATTCCTGATCATCCTGTGGTGTTGGGTCCTCGTTTTGAAGAGAAACCCCCGCGCCCGCGTTCCTCTCTTCCTCTCCTCCTCATCCCCCTTCTGCCTCATCCCATCCCTGCCTCTGTCTCCCCCACTCAGCACAGCGTTTCGTGGCCCCATGGGGAGTTCCACCCAAAGCCCCAGTGGCGATGTCCACATGCGCCCCCCCACGCAGCACAGCGCTTCGTGGCCACATAGGAAGTTTCTCATATAGGTCGTGGCGGTGTCCACATGCGTGCCCCCCACGCAGCACAGCGCTTCGTGGCCCCATAGGGAGCTCCACCTAAGGCCCCAGTGGCGGTGTCCACATGCGTCCCCTCCACCCAGCACAGCGCTTCGTGGCCCCGTAGGGAGCTCCACCTGAGGCCCCAGTGGCGGTGTCCACAAGCGCCCACCCCCCACGCAGCACATCGCTTCGTGGCCCCATGGGGAGCTCCACCTAAGGCCCCAGTGGCGGTGTCCACATGCGCCCACCCCCACGCAGCACAGCGCTTCGTGGCCACATACGGAGCTCCACCTAAGGCCCCTTGTGGCGGTGTCCACGTGCGCCCCCCCCCCCCACAGCGCTTCCTGGCCCCATACAGGCTCCACCCAAGGCCCCAGTGGCGGTGTCCACATGCGTCCCCCCACGCAAAACAGCGCTTCGTACCTCCACCTAAAGCCCCGGTGGCGGTGTCCACATGCGTCCCATCCCCCACGCAGCACAGCGCTTCGTGGCCCATAGGGAGCTTCACATACGGCCCCAGTGGCGGAGTCCACATGCGTCCCTCCCACGCAACACAGCGTTTCGTGCCCCCATAGCTCCACCTAAGGCTCCATTGGCGGTGTCCACATGCGTCCCCCCCCCACGCAGCACAGCGTTTCGTGGCCCCATGGAAAGCTTCACCTGAAGCCCCTGGCAGTGTCCATATGCGTCGTGGCCCCACGGGGAGCTCCACCCAAGGCCCCAATGGCGGTGTCCACATGCGCGTCCACTCCACCCAGCACAGCGCTTCGTGGCCTCATAGGGAGCTCCACCGAAGGCCCCAGTGGCAAAGTTCGCATGCGTCTCCCCCACGCAGTACAGCGTTTCGTGGCCCATAGCAAGCTCCTCCTAAGGCGATACCCACACCTAGGGCACTCACAAATGCATATAGTTGGGTCTTTCGCCAGGCTACTTTGTTTTTGTTGCAGGAATTGTCTATCAAGAAGTGGTCGTCGAATCAACACACCTTCTGCGTTTTTGCTTCTCTATATCTGGCGATGCTTTCGATTCTGCGTAATCAAGTGTAGTCGATCCCCTGCTCGAACACAGCTAATGACACGGCACGGCACGGCACCAACGACAGCGAAGACGTACCTACCTAGAGGGCGATTACTATCAAGAGCACCTGAGAGAAGGACCCGCCGGGGTAAACGACACAGCGCAACTAGGCCGTAAACAGCAGCGCTGCATGAGAACACACACACACACCGTACCAATCAACGTCGAAAGGGGGCGGGGGCACGACAAGGCAAGGTACGGCACGATTCTGGCATCCTAGAATCCAGGCACGGCACGGCACGGCACCGCACATTGTTCTTGGCACCAGAGCCGTGTACTCTCGCTCGTCGTCCGTCGCCACACCCTTCCTGCCGCGTCCCACGGGACCCCGCCCTGCCACCTGGCCCCCCCGGCCTCCCAAGGCCCTGGCCCCGTCCCCCTCGCCCTGGCCCGGGAGCCTGCACCCTCCCCTTGCCCACCTGCGCGCTTCAGAGCCTGGAGCCCCTCGCCTCGAAGCCCTCCTACTGTCTTGCACAGCCGTGCTCCAGAGCTCAGGCCCCCTTGATCTTCGCTCCTGACAACCTACCAGATCACCCCAACCCAACCCGAAGACCCGAATATGTACCGAATCTCGGGGTGGGGGGGGTACGGGTTCCATGCGTTTTTTCAACGCTCCCCGACCCCCCCCCCACTGGAAATGGAGGGCAAATTGAGGCCTTCGGGTTGGGTTGGGGTGGTTTTCTGGGTGGTGGCCTACCCCCACCCCCCGGACCTGGACGAAGAGGTGTCGGGGGGGTACTTGGCTGACCCAGAGCGGCTCCAAGAAGGCCCCAAGTAGCTCAGGATATGGCATCCACGATGGCACAAGGTGACGTCCAGCATGCCTCCAATAAGACCCACGACCGCCGCAATACGACCGCCGCAATACTCCCCCCCTCCTCCTCCTCCTCCTCCTCCTCCTCATCATCATCATCATCCTCCTCCTCCTCTCCTCCTCCTCCTCCTCCTCCTCTCCTCCTCCTCCTCCTCCTCCTCCTCCTCTCCTCCTCCCCTCCTCCTCCTCCTCCTCCTCCTCCTCCCCCCTCCTCCTCCTGCTCCTCCTCCTTCTTCTGCTCCCTCCTCCTCCTCCTCCTCCTCCTCCTCCTCCTCCTCCTCCACTTCCTCCTCCTCCTCCTCCTCCTCCTCCTCCTCCTCCTCCTCCTCCTCCTCCTCCACTCCTCCTCCTCCTCCTCCTCCCTCCTCCTCCTCTCCGCCTCCGCCTCCTCCTCCTCCTCCCTCCTCCTCCTCCTCCTCCTCCTCCTCCTCCTCCTCCTCCTACCTCCTCCTCCTCCTCTCCTCCTCCTCCTCTTCCTCCTTCTCCTCCTCCTCCTCCACCTCCTCTTCCTCCCTCCTCCTCCTCCTCCTCCTCCTCCTCTTCCTCCTTCTCCTCCTCCTCCTACTCCTCCTCCTCCTGACCCGTCCTCGGCTCCCGCCCGGACCCCTTTGCTTTGGTTCCTTCGTTGTTCAGTACAGCGCGGGCGCGGTCGCAAGAAACCCTCGCAAGAAACCCAACCCTGAGAAGCCGTGCGCGAGTTGCACCTGCGGGGAAGCCCGGAACACCCTGAACGCAGCAGCTCCCTCAACGGCTGCGGGAAGTCGCCGCGCAGGGCGGGGAGCGAAGAAACCCAGGACACCCTGACGAAAAGCACATGGTTTCTTGACGCGCGCCCCCACTGTACTCGACGTCGTCCGTCCTCCCCCCCCCCCGGGCCAAAATCTTTCAAACGACTCAAACGACTACATCGTTTCAGAGATGTCCGCCACCGTGCCCTGAGGCACGAGCTGGAGCGCCCTCTGGTCCCCTTGGCGGCTTCTCCGTCCTCGGTCCTGGGTGAACGAATATTCCAGGGGCCAACCGCCGTATTTCCAAGGGCTCCCCGAATGCCTCCTGGGGCTTCCTGCATGTTCCAGCGTGACTTTTTCGGAAGACAGAGGGCCCCGAGACGGGCCAAGAGGTCCCCAAGAGGCCCCCACGATGGTCCTACAGGGCCCCGAATCGGCCCAGGAGTGCTCCAAGATGACCAGGATGGCCTCGGGATGGCTCAAAAGGCCGCCAAAGATACCCCGAGAGAGCGGCCCCAAGATGCCAACATCACTGATGTTCCTCCAGTCCTCTGGTGCTTGAAAGGTTTTAGCGTTCCCGCCGTTTCGAGCCGCCCCCGACGCTCCGAGACTGCCCAAGAGGCCTTCAGGATAGCCTCAAGACGGCCCAAGAGGCCCCAACACCCCAGGCGGCCCAAGAGGGCCTCAACGATGTTGACCTCCGCACCCCAAGAGAGACCCGTAAAAGGGCCTAACAGACGGTCCCTAAAAAGCGTCCCAAGGAGCGCCCCAAGAGCGTCCCAAAAGGGCCCCTGGAGACGATGCTCCGGGCCCTGACGGGGCGAAGGTCATTAACGCCGCCCCCTTGTTGGGTCGATGTCCTCCAGGATGGACCAGAGAGGGCCTCCAAAATGACTCCCCGACGGGGCGCCCCACGATGGCCCAGGGAAGAGGCTCGCTCCCAGATCAGCAGATCCGCGACGGCCTGCATGGTGGACTCCTGGGTCTACCCGGGCCGATCCCGAGCTTCGGTTGGACGGCTGCCCCTCCTCCTCCTCCTCCTCCTCCTCCTCCTCCTCCGCCTCCGCCTCTCTCTCCTCTCCCCTCCCTCCTCCTCCTCCTCCTCCTCCTCCTCTCCTCCTCCTCCTCCTCCTTCCCCCCCTCCTCCTCCTGCTCCTCCTCCTCCTCCCTCCTCCTCCTCCTCCTCCTCCTCCTCCTCCTCCTCCTCCTCCTCCTCCACTCTCCTCCTCCTCCTCCTCCTCCTCCACTCCTCCTCCTCCTCCTCCTCCTCCCTCCTCCTCCTCCTCCTCCTCCTCCCTCCTCCTCCTCCTCCTCCTCCTCCCTCCTCCTCCTCCTCCTCCTCCTCCGCCTCCGCCTCCGCCTCCGCCTCCTCCTCCTCCTCCTCCTCCTCCTCCACCTCCTCCTCCTCCACCCTCCTCTCTCCTCCTCCTCCTCCTCCTCCTCCTCCTCTTCCTCCTTCTCCTCCTCCTCCTACTCCTCCTCCTCCTGACCCGTCCTCGGCTCCCGCCCGGACCCCTTTGCTTTGGTTCCTTCGTTGTTCAGTACAGCGCGGGCGCGGTCGCAAGAAACCCTCGCAAGAAACCCAACCCTGAGAAGCCGTGCGCGAGTTGCACCTGCGGGGAAGCCCGGAACACCCTGAACGCAGCAGCTCCCTCAACGGCTGCGGGAAGTCGCCGCGCAGGGCGGGGAGCGAAGAAACCCAGGACACCCTGACGAAAAGCACATGGTTTCTTGACGCGCGCCCCCACTGTACTCGACGTCGTCCGTCCTCCCCCCCCCCGGGCCAAAATCTTTCAAACGACTCAAACGACTACATCTTTTCAGAGATGTCCGCCACCGTGCCCTGAGGCACGAGCTGGAGCGCCCTCTGGTCCCCTTGGCGGCTTCTCCGTCCTCGGTCCTGGGTGAACGGATATTCCAGGGCCCAACCGCCGTATTTCCAAGGGCTCCCCGAATGCCTCCTGGGGCTTCCTGCATGTTCCAGCGCGACTTTTTCGGAAGACAGAGGGCCCCGAGACGGGCCAAGAGGTCCCCAAGAGGCCCCCACGATGGTACTACAGGGCCCCGAATCGGCCCAGGAGTGCTCCAAGATGACCAGGATGGCCTCGGGATGGCTCAAAAGGCCGCCAAAGATACCCCGAGAGAGCGGCCCTAAGATGCCAACATCACTGATGTTCCTCCAGTCCTCTGGTGCTTGAAAGGTTTTAGCGTTCCCGCCGTTTCGAGCCGCCCCCGACGCTCCGAGACTGCCCAAGAGGCCTTCAGGATAGCCTCAAGACGGCCCAAGAGGCCCCAACACCCCAGGCGGCCCAAGAGGGCCTCAACGATGTTGACCTCCGCACCCCAAGAGAGACCCGTAAAAGGGCCTAACAGACGGTCCCTAAAAAGCGTCCCAAGGAGCGCCCCAAGAGCGTCCCAAAAGGGCCCCTGGAGACGATGCTCCGGGCCCTGACGGGGCGAAGGTCATTAACGCCGCCCCCTTGTTGGGTCGATGTCCTCCAGGATGGACCAGAGAGGGCCCTCTTGGCCTCCAATAGGAGGCCAAGAGAGCCCAAGGCCTCCAAAATGACTCCCCGACGGGGCGCCCCACGATGGCCCAGGGAAGAGGCTCGCTCCCAGATCAGCAGATCCGCGACGGCCTGCATGGTGGACTCCTGGGTCTACCCGGGCCGATCCCGAGCTTCGGTTGGACGGCTGCCCCTCCTCCTCCTCCTCCTCCTCCTCCTCCTCCTCCTCCTCCTCCGCCTCGCCTCCGCCTCCTCCTCCTCCTCTCCTCCTCCTCCTCCTCCTCCCTTCTCCTCCTCCTCCTCCTCCTCCTCCTCCTCCTCCTCCTCTTACGCGTCCTCTGATGGAGGCAACTTGCCCAGGGATTCCCCTTCGCCAACGTCGTCGGAAGCGGGGCCGCGCGCGAGCGCCTCCCGTTTTCCTGGGCGGGGGCGCATTCCAATACCAACACCAATGTGTTGTTGTGATTGCTGCTGTTGTTGAATACCCATTTCTAAAGAATGATTATAGCCGGAGTGCAATATCCCCAAACAGGGTTTTTAGACCCACTGCGGTTTCCAAGGTCGATCGCGTGCCCGTCCAGTGCGGGCTGGCATGGCATATTAAAACATGCCTCCTCCTCCTCCTCCTCCTCCTCCTCCTCCTCCTCCTCTTCATCCCGAAAGGTATCTCGGAGCCCAGAGTTGCGAGGATGTCTCCAGCGTAACGGGCTGGACCACCTCGCGCGCGGCATTTCGGACCCTAGATTTGCGACGATGTCTGGGGCGAAACGTGCTGCGAGAAAGTCTCAGGCGAAACGGGCCGGACCACCTCGAGCGCGGCGTCTCAGAGCTCCGAGTTGCGGGGGCCTCCTGGTGCCTCCTGGGGCCTCCTGGGACCTCCTGGGGCTTCCTCCTGGGCCTCCTGTGGCCTCCTGAACTCCACCTGGGGTTTCCTGAAGCCTCTTGGGGCTCCCAGGGGGGATATCTAACCTGTGGCCGCTTGGGCCCCTCAAAATACAGGGGGGCCACAAGAGCAGGAAAAATCAACGAATCGACACCGGATGTGTATTAACTTGACACGTTCTGATAGGGGGCCTCCTGGGGACTCCTGGGAGCCTCCTGGGAATCTCCTGCGGACCCCTTGGGGCCTGTCCTGGGCGTCCTGCGGCCTCCTGAAGCTCTCTGGGGCCTCCCCCTCCTCCTGCCTGCTCCCTCATGCACATCATCCGCCTCCTCCTTCTCCCTTCCATCTCCCTCCTCCTCCTCCTCCTCCTCCTCCTCCTCCCTCCTCCTCCTCCTCCTCTTCATCCCGAACGGCATCTCGGAGCCTAGAGTTGCGAGGATGTCTCCAGCGTAACGGGCTGGACCACCTCGCGCGCGGCATCTCGGACCCCAGAGTTGCGACGATTTCTCGGGCAAACGTGCTGCGAGGAAGTCTCAGGCGAAACGGGCCGGACCACCTCGAGCGCGGCGTCTCAGAGCTCCGAGTTGCGGGGGCCTCCTGGTGCCTCCTGGGGCCTCCTGGGGACCTCCTGGGGCTTCCTCCTGGGCCTCCTGTGGCCTCCTGAACTCCACCTGGGGTTTCCTGAAGCCTCTTGGGGCTCCCAGGGTGGATATCAAACCTGTGGCCGTTTGGGCCTCTCCAAATGGAGGGGGGGGCACAAGAGCAGGAAGAATCAACGAATCGACACCGGATGTGTATTAACTTGACACGTTCTGATAGGCGGCCTCCTGGGGCCTCCTGGGAGCCTCCTAGGAATCTCCTGGGGACCCCTGGGGCCTGTCCTGGGCGTCCTGCGGCCTCCTGGAGCTCTCTGGGGCCTCCCCCTCCTCCTGCCTGCTCCCTCATGCACATCATCCGCCTCCTCCTTCTCCCTTCCATCCTCCTCCTCCTCCTCCTCCTCCTCCTCCTCCTCCTCCTCCTCCACCTCCTCTTCATCCCGAACGGCATCTCGGAGCCTAGAGTTGCGAGGATGTCTCCAGCGTAACGGGCTGGACCACCTCGCGCGCGGCATCTCGGACCCCAGAGTTGCGACGATGTCTCGGGCGAAACGTGCTGCGAGGAAATCTCAGGCGAAACGGGCCGGACCACCTCGAGCGCGGCGTCTCAGAGCTCCGAGTTGCGGGGGCCTCCTGGGGCCTCCTGGGACCTCCTGGTGACCTCCTGGGGCTTCCTCCTGGGCCTCCTGTGGCCTCCTGGACCCCACCTGGGGTTTCCTGAAGCCTCTTGGGGCTCCCAGGGGGGATATCTAACCTGTGGCCGTTTGGGCCTCTCCAAATGGAGGGGGGGGCACAAGAGCAGGAAAATCAACGAATCGACACCGGATGTGTATTAACTTGACACGTTCTGATAGGCGGCCTCCTGGGGCCTCCTGGGAGCCTCCTGGGAATCTCCTGGAGACCCTGGGCGTCCTGCGGCCTCCTGGTGCCTCCTGGGGCCTCCTGGGGACCTCCTCGAGCTTCCTCCTGGGCCTCCTGTGGCCTCCTGAACTCCACCTGAGGTTTCCTGAAGCCTCAGGGGGGATGTCTAAACTGTGGCCGCTGGGGCCCCTAAAACTGGAGAGGGGGGGGGCACAAGAGCAGGAAAAATCAACGAATCGACACCAGATGTGTATAAACTTGACACGTTCTGATAGGCGGCCTCCTGGGGCCTCCTGGGAGCCTCCTAGGAATCTCCTGGGGACCCCTGGGGCCTGTCCTGAGCGTCCTGCGGCCTCCTGGACCTCTCTGGGGCCTCCTGAGGCTCGCAGGGTCCCATGGAGGATATGTAACATGTGGTCTTCTGGGCGCCCAGGCTGGACCACCTCTCGCGAAGCATCTGAGAGCTCAGAGTTGCGAGAATGTCTTGTGCGAAACAGGCCGGACCACCTTGCGCACGGCATCTCAGAGCTCAGAGTTGCAAGGATGTCTCAGGCGAGACGGGCCAGACCACCTCGCGCAGGGCATCTCAGAGCTCAGAAGTTCGAGGATGTCTCAGGCGAAACGGGCCGGACCACCTCTCGCGCGGCATCTCCGAAGTCAGAGTTTCGAGGATGTCTCAGACGAAACGGGACGGACCACCTCTCGCGCGGCATCTCCGAAGTGAGAGTTTCGAGGATGTCTCAGGCGAAACGGCCCGGACCACCTCTCGCACGGCACCTCGGGGCTCAGAGTTTCGAGGATGTCTCAAGCGAAACGGCCCGGACCACCTCTCGCGCGGCGTCCCGGAGCGCAACTGTTCGAGGATGTCTCAGGCGAAACGGCCAATCCCGGCCAACTCAGAAACGAGAGTTGTGAGGATGTCTCAAGCGAAACGGCCAAAACCATAGATTTGTTGTGAGGATGTCTCTGCTCCGCGTTCCCTCGGCCGGAGTTAGTTTCTATCACAACAGCACCCCGTTCAGCAAGCTGTTTGAGGAATTAATATTGATGTCCGGAAATTGTTCCACGCGTTCTCGCCTCGACGCCAGCTACATTTTCTCTGGAAACGAGGCTCCCGCTCGAGCGTTGGCTTGAGCCTAAATGTGGGCCATTGGAGGCCCAGCTACGACAACAGCGGCTCCCGCTCGAAATTTCCTCACACTTTCCCCCGAGACACCCTGGCCAGAGAGGCCCCCGAACTCAGGCACGGCGCCCTCGCTCGAGACTTCCTCGCAATTCAATTAAGTTGGCAGAGGCCCAGCCACGACGACAAGGGCTCCTGCTCGATACTTCCTCACGATTTACTCCGAGAGCTCCTGGCCAAGAAGGCCCCCGAACTCAGGAACGGCGCTCTCGCTCGAGACTCTCCCGTAATTCAAGCAAATTGGTGGAGGCCCCGACACAGCGACAAGGGCCTCCGCTCAATATTTCTCCATAGGTATTCCGCGAGCCCCTGGCCAGAGAGGCCCCCGAACTGAGGAACGGCGCTCTCGCTCGAGACTCCATCGCAAGTCAATTTGGTTGGCAGAGGCCCAGCACGACGACAAGGGCTCCTGCTCGGTACTTCCTCACTATTAACTCCGAGAGCTCCTGGCCACGAAGGCCCCCGAACTCAGGAACGGCGCTCTCGCTCGAGACTCTCTCGCAAGTCAAGCAAGTTGGTGGAAGCCCAGACACGGACAAGGGCTCCCGTTCGATATTTCTCCATTAGTATTCAGAGAGCCCCTGGCCAGAGAGGCCCCCGAACTCAGGAACGGCGTTCTCGCTCGAGACTTCTTCGCACTTCAGTCAATGGCGGACAAGGACGAGATTCCCCCCGAAAGAGGGTGCAATCGAAGACGAAGTGGGCGGGTATCGAGGGTTGGGGCATACGGAATGCAAGACACGCGTGCCAGTAAGAGCGAACAGTATTAAAAATATTGGTGTTGTTGGTGTTGGTGTTGTTCTTGGTGGTGTTGCTGATGTTGCGTGAATGTGCAAGGGCCCGCTGGCTCGTTCAAGCTGGCTGCATGGGCGCTTCCCCAGCTCATCCTCGTCCTCCCCCTCCTCCTCCCCCTCCTCCTCCTCCTCCTCCTCCTCCTCCTCCTCCTCCTCCTCCTGGTCCCCCCCTTCTCCTCCCACAGGCACCTCAATACAGGCGTCAAGACAGCAGCAGATGAAGAGAACGAAGACTAAAACGCGGTCCAAAGGCTCGACCAAAACAGAAGCAGACAGCGACGCCAACAACCGCGAGAAGCTGCTCTTCGGCCTCTCTCCCTGCCAGCTGTGCAAAAAAAGCCTCATCCTGCGAGCAGACGCGGAGAACTGAGTATCGTTTAACCGATCACTCTCCCCAGCGGCGTGGCCTGGGCCCCACTGGCCGATTTGCCCCCCGCGATGGGGATTTTTATCCCCAACTGGGGGGGGTAATTTGGTGGGGGTCTCGAAGGGGATGGGGATTGGTATGGAGGTCGGATAAACGATGCTGAAGAATGGATCCCTCGGGGATGGCTCTCCCGATCCGCAGGTTCAGGCAGCCAACAGGGTCCACCCGCCAAGCGGCGAGGCGAGGCAGCCCGCACACAGGCAGCACGTGCAGACCACCGCGCACAGCACCAGGCCTTGGGAGCACCCCCTGCGATTCCAGCTGGCTCCACGGACGGATCCTGACCAGGATCCAGCCGCCCCGATCTGATGGCCTGTTTTCCACCACCACCACCACCACCACCACCACCACCACCACCACCATAAGTAGGAGGGTAAGGGGGTCCTCCTCCTCCTCCTCCTCCTCCCCCCCTCCTCTCCCTCCTCCTCCACCTCCACCTCCACCTCCACCTCCACCTCACCTCCACCTCCTTTCTTTCTCCTCCTCTCTCCTCCTCCCTCCTCTCCTCCTCCTCCCTCCTCCCTCCACTCCTCCTCCTCCTCCTCCTCCTCCTCCTCCTCCTCTCCTCCTCTCCTCCTCCTCTCCTCCTCTCCTCCTCCTCCTCCTCCTCCTCCTCCTCCTCCTTCCCCCCTCCAACTTATGGTGGTGGTGGTGGAAAACAGGCCCATCCTCGATCCATCCCGAGGCGCGGAGCACTGCTCCAGAGCCCGAGCGGCCGTGCCTGTCTGGGTCGGTTCGGCCCACCAGCAGCCTTCCGCCACGAGGGAAGCGGGTCCCGGAGGAAGGGAGGGGGGCTCTGGGACATCCTTCGCTGCTTCCGCTCCCCCCAGGTTTCCTTTGATCTTCTCGCTGCTTCCTGTCCCGCGGGGCCGCACCACGGGCCTCGGGGCTGGCGAGGCCACAGGTTGCACCAATCCCATGCGCCGTGGCAGAAGGGGAGGAGGAGGGGGATGAGGAGGAAGAGGAGGAGGAGGAGGAGGAGGAGGAGGAGGGGAAAGAGGAGGAGGAGGAGGAGGGGAAGGAGGAAGAGGAGGGAGGAGGAGGAGGAGGAGGAGGAGGAGGAGGAGGAGGATCGCCCGTTTCCTGTAGTCGCCCTCAGCACGAGTCAGGGCAACGGGTCCCGGCGGCGAAAGGGGTCCTGGGATTATGTCCGCCGCCTCCGCTCCCCGTGGTGCCCTGGGGCATCTGCACCGTCTCAGCTCCCCCTGGGCCCTCTCCGCGGGCCTGGGGGCGGTCGGGAAACGGCTCGGGGCGGGGAGCTCGGGCCCTGGCGACGGCCCTTGAAGTGGCCCAGGGACACATAAATAAATACGTAGACAGTGATCCCAGGATTCCCCCTGTGTTTATGAATGTTCTGGATGTTCGTCGTCCCCTCCACTTCCGATCTTTTTCATATTCTCTGGGGGATCGACGATTGTTTGTGTCTGTGTGTGTTGCCTCTCCCGAGTATGTCCTTCATGGCGAAATCCGATCGCCAGAGATCTAGGCCTTCTGAGCATGGCACCAAGAAGAACCACACCTGCTACCTGCAGCCACTGGGTTGGAATTCCAAGACCGTCCAGATGTCCTGGAATTTCTGGAATTATTCCACCACCTCCGCCCTCGTGAGCTGGGTGGTCACTATCGTCAAGGGGCGTAGAGCCACTGATTTTCGTGAGCTGCTCTGGGCAACGCACGCGCCGGAACTTGACGTACGGGTTGTTCGTCTGCCCGCCACCAGCAAGCCATCTGAGCCAGTCATAGCGCCAATAGCACCCCTCGCGGAGCTCCTCCGGAAGCCTCTCGCAGCCGCTCTTCTTATCGCAGCCACCATAGCGATTGTCGCAGTCGAAGTCCCCCGACTTGTAGTTGGGGAACTGTTGCGTACACCCTCGCGTGAAGATGCCCTGGCCAGCGCCGGGAATCAGCAGGTCGAAGCTCTGCTCGCCACCGACATCATAGCCTATGTTGGTGACTTGCACGACGTGGCGCTTGCCAACAAGGTCGGGGTGTGATCCGCCCCAGGTGCCATCGTTAGAAAAAGAAATGCGCCATAAACAGAAACTCTTGGCGCTCCGCGCGGATTTCTTGGATCCTCGCTGGACCCCCCTCCCTGGCGCGCGAAGCGCGCCAACGGGGGCGCCGGAGGCGCTGTCAGGGGGGGGCCCAGCGCGGATCCAAGAAATCCGCGCGGAACACCAAAAGTGTATGTTTATGGCGTTTTTTCTCCTTCGAATCGTGCACCTTCCTCTCGAAGATCAGCTCGAAGCACTGCCCGCAGTTGACGTCGCCGCTCAGGCCAGACGCGCCCCCCACCGCGGCCGCAGCGAAGCCCATGCTTGTGGGAGGGGTCAAAGCCAGGTGCCCGCCCCACCCTCCGGGGCGATGAGAGGAGGAGAGAAGAGAGAGGAGGAGGAGGAGGAGGAGGAGGAGGAGGAGGAAGAAGAGGAGGAGGAGGAGGAGGAGGAGGAGGGAGGAGGAGGAGAAGGAGAGAAGGAAGAGGAGAGAAAGAGGAGGGAGGAGGAGAGGAGGAGGAGGAGGAGGGGAGGAGGAGGAGAGAGGACCTGAAGAGGAGGAGGGGGGGGAGGAGGAGGAGGAGGAGGAGCAGGAGGAGGAGGAGGGAGGAGGAGGAGGGGAGGAAGGAGGAGGAGGAGGAGGAGGGAGGACGGAGGAGGAGGAGGGGGAAGAGGAGGAGGGGGAAGAGGAAGAGGAGGAGGACCTGAAGAGGAGGGAGGAGGAGGGAGATGGAGGGAGGAGGAGGGAGGAGGAGGGAGAAATGAGGAGGGGGAGGAGGACGACGACGACGAGGAAGGGGAGGGGGACGAGGCGAGGGAGAGGAAGGATGGCCTGGGCAGAGCCCTCGTGATCTCCCGGGTAACCCCTCGCGTGCGTGATGGCCGTTAGGCGCCTTTTGCTCTTGCCGGCGCACGCGCAGGTGGCCCGTGCAGGCCCCCGCCGCGTGGAATCCATTCTCGAGCAGGGACCGACCGTCCCGGCATTCCTATAGGCCTACCACGACATGTTCTTAAAAAACCAAAAGATGTTCGAATAACAATGTTTTAAGAACATCAGCCCGATGTGTTCAAACAAGACAGTCCGAGCCAGACATGGTCTAAGAACATTTCGCGGAAACCACAAAAGGTCCTTTGAACATTATTTGGTAGCCCTATAGGCACGCCAGGACGCTTCGCCACTGCTTGACATTCAGTGCCTCTCTTACGGGGACTCCACTAACGAGTACTTTGGCCAGTGGCCCGGCGGACCCAACACTCCCCGATGTGGGCAGCGCAGCAATGCTAGGAAGAGGCCCTAAAGTGGCAACGCCCGGCCATCCCACCAGCCCTCTGGGCGTGGTTGGTTTAGGGAGTTTCCTCTTCCACCCCTCCTTCTTCACTTTCGGGGAAGGATTTGTCACTGATCCCTATTAATAAACACCCCCTCCCCCAGGCGACTGGGGGCCAACCAGGGTCCATGACAACACCCACCCCCCACCATCCCTTGTAAACAACAATACAAAACACACTCTGCCTCCAAATTCGGAACATGCGCAGCCAACCCGATGCGGCCCCCCCCCCACCCACCCCTGTCAAAAACAATACAGAGTACACTTGGCGGCGGCGGCGGCGGCTGCGGCGGCTGCGGCGGCGGTGGCGGCGACTGCGGCGGCTGCGGCGGCGGCGGCGGCAACGGCGGCGGCGGCGGCGGCAGCGGCGGCGGCGACGGGCGGCGGCGGCAGCGGCGGCGGCAGCGGCGGCGGCAGCGGCGGCGGCGGCGCGGCGGCGGCGGCGGCGGGCAGCGGCGGCGGCGGCGGCGGCGGCGGCGGCGGCGGCGGCGGCGGCGGATTGGCCCCCAGTAGCTGCCCATCCAAAGGCGACTGCTGAATATGCTGAGGTTCGGGCCAGACTCGGGTGCTACGTATGTGTTGGGAGGGCGGGTGGGAGTGAGCGAAACGGCTTGCGGGCGGGAAAGGGGTCTTGACCCCTCCCCCTACCCCCTCCCCTGGACCCGGACGGAGGGTTCCGCGAGTCGTCGGAACGTCCAAAAAAAGGCCTCGGCGAGGAAGCCAAAAGCATTGGTTTTACCAGGGTTTTGACCCCATGTTGGCCTCTTGGGGGGTGGACGCTAATTAATGTCCCCCTCTTGTTTGATCGATATCCTCCAAGATGGCCCCAGGAAGCGCCCAGGAGGCCCCAAGAGGTCCCAAGATGGCCCCAAGCTGGCCCCAAGAGGCCCCCAAGAGGCCCCCAGAAGGCCTCCAACAGGATCCCAAGCGGCCCCAAAAGGCCCCCCCGAGGCACCCAAAACGCCGAAGAGCCCCCCACGACCGCCAAGAGACCCCCAAGACGTCCCAAGACGCCCAAGAGATACCCCAAGAGGCTCCGAGAAACATCCAAGAGACCTCTGGCCTTTTTGCTTGCTCTCCTCCTCCTCCTCCTTCCTCCTCCTCCTCCTATCCCTTCTCATCCTCCTCCTCCCCCTCCCCCTCCGCCTCTGCCTCCTCCTCATCCTATTCATCATCTTTCGCCCTCCGTCCATCCAATTTTCTTCTTCGCCCCCTCCCCTTCACACGGTTCGGCCGTCCCCCGCGTTGCTCCCGCACTTCCCTGATCACCTCTCAACTCGCCTGGACATCGTTTCTGGATGGGTTGGTGGGGATACTTTTATGTAGTCAGCGGCCGCGGGCGAGCGCGCCGGCGGCGAGTCAGGTCAAAGCGGGCTACGCAGAGACTAACTAGGCAGAGGGAACGCGCGAGAAACTTAAGGCAGAGGCAGCGCGCGAGGCGAACAGCTACGCGCCGGCCGAGGCTGAAGGGACTGAGACTGAAGGGAACTGCCAGCGCGCAAAGCTGCAAGTCCGTCGGATGCGCCATGAGTCGGAACGTCAACGACGGCCAGGGACAGCTCCGAGAGAGAAGGCGCGATACCGTACCTCAGACGACTGCGTGGGCTGGTGGGGATATTTGTTTGGTTAGCGGCTCCAAGGCGACCGCCAGGGAGCGGGAGCGACGTCCGGGGCGGCGGAACGGTGCGAATTTGCGAGCTGGTGGGGATATTTTTTGAATGGCGGCTCCAAGGAAAAGTCCAGGAAGCGGGGCGGGCGCGGCTGGGGCACAGGGCGAGATAATCGGTTACGACGGCGCCTAGGCCGACGCAACAAATGCACCTGCAAGAGGCAAAATGCCCCCCATTAAAATGCGAGCGACCCGAGAACGGGGACGCAAGCACCAGACTGGAGTAGACGGAGGAGAAGTCGCACAGTGGCGCCAGCTCAAACCGTACAGTCCAGTGAGCACTGGCTAGGGCCAAGCAGCTCAGTGGCAGCATAGTGGGCACGTGAGGCCGCACCGCTCACCACTACGAGGAGGCGAGAGAGCAAGGAACGCGCGGGCAGAAGAGAGGTAGCCGGGAAAGCCTCACTCACTTGGACTCCTGGGCGCGATCGGACATGAGCCACCGACCAATGCACGAAGACGTCGACCCAGTCGCGGAGTCCGAACCTTGACTGCCTGACCCAGAGTGTCGGGGGAACGGTAGCAGGCGTGGCCGAGCGCCATGGACCAACTCGCAGGAGGGCTGGAGAACTGACGAAGGATGAAACACCTGTGCAGTACCAGGAGCACGAAGGTGGCTCCCGCCCAGAGGTGGACCAAGTCGTCGGCGAACAACGCAGGCAGCTTATCCATCACGTTGGACGGGGGAACCAAGCGGCGAGCGTCAACCGGGGGCCAGGGTGGACCAGAAAGGGGAACGTCGTCAGACGAGCAAAGGGTGCACCACTTGCCGTGCCGCACTCACCCAAGGTCCGGCCCCCGGTGGTGCCGGGGCAGGCAGAGGCCCGAGTTGCCAGAACAACCTGGCAGCAGCGCGGCCCGACCTCACCTCGGAGCTCTGCGAGAGAGCCTCCAGGCGGCACGTAGACCCAAGTGCTCCAAGAGCCTCGGTGGGGGGGGAAATCGTGCGCGGCCGAATCCATAGGAGGAGGATGGGGGAGAGGAGGAGACGCAGCCGATAGCCGCAAAATCCGGCGAATGAAAGGAGGAGGGGGAGGCGACGCCATTGCTAATACTGCGAGACCTTGGCCACTGTGACCTCCACCGCGCGACGCGGTGGGACCTCGGTCGCGGGGGGAACAGTGCGCCTGATCATTGCTGGGGAACGCTATGTCCCTGCTGCAGGGCAGCATCGTGGGGGGGAAGCACGTGAGGTGCAGAGCGTCAGAGCCAGGTGGAGCGCGCGGGGTGGGCCTATGGCCACAATCCCCGGCCGTCCAAAGTAGGTGTCCCAGGGGGGACAATGCAAGTGGAGCGCGCGGGGTGGGACCATGGTCAGCCTCCCCAGTCATCCAAAGTAGCTGCCCCAGTGGCGCACGGGGAGGGGGGGGGGATTTCAGCCACCATCCGCCGTTCAGAAGGGTACCGCGAGACCAGCGTGGGCTGTCTAGTGCACAGCGCATGGGCATTGGTGCACCTCTGCCCCAAAAGAGGTGGCACGGGGGTATTAGGGCCGAGGCCTGGCGCAGCGGTGAAACCAGTCCCTGCCCGGGTGGGGAACGCCCACGAGGGAAGCTGGACCGTGGGGGACTGACACATCGCGTTCCTCAGTCCCTCTCCCCTGCATCGCTGTGCGCAGCAAAGGGTCGGTTGGGCACCATGGGGCTGCCGACCCAGCGGGCACCGCCTGGAACGGAGGGGTCCCAGATAGCCCACAGGGTCAGCGCGATGGAGACCACCTTGTAGAGGGCGGGGGAGGCTGTTCCCAGTTGCCCAAGGTCGTCACTGTCCAAAAAGCAAGCGTTGCGCTCCATGACAGTCCGAGTGGCAACTCTGAGAATTGACATGACTGGGTGAAGAAAGGCTTGGGCCGCAGATAGGCTACGCGGTGCATCCTTCACGGGACCCGGGGTAGGACCCGATGAGCAGGTGGGGGGAGGCGCGCGGCACGCCCGCGGAAGGACCCTGAGCGGGCGGGCTGACCCCTCCGACCTGGAGGGGTTCTTGGGCGTCTGCGTCAAAGCCATGTCGCGATCACTTGGGGCCGAAGTCCCACCCGCGCTGACGCTTGTCCGCGTAGTGGATATCTCCTCTGGGGGAGGACCGCTTCCCCCTGGCCTTCCAGTCTGTGTCGGTCCATGTGTCACGCTGGTGCTCCCACTCGTCCCAGGACTGCCAGGAACGCCAGGGGGGCTGCTGATCCAGATGCACCTGTCCGTGTGGCTCTACCCTCGGAGGCCCACGGGGGGTTCTTTGCAGCCTCTTGGCCCTCATCGGTCCACAGGTGTACGCCTCCGCTTCCGATGGGGTTCAACTGCGCGTGCTCTATTGTCGCGCTGCGCGTGCCTGCGTTGCTTCTCCATGACGTTCGGCCAGTCGACGTGGAGCTGGTGTTATCTGTCCATCTTGTAGGCGCCGTATCCCACTTTGCTCCATGCCTGGAGGAAGTCGTCGCACTGCTGTGGCGTGTTCCGCCAGAGGTCAAACTTGATGCTGACCCAGGAGCTCCCTTGCTTGTGGGCCGCCTTTCTGACCCAGGCGCTCCACACCCCATTGAATGCCCCCCCCAGCGTCTTCTGCATTCGCGTGATCTTTTCTGGTGCAGGCTCGTCCCTTGCGACATCTGCGTCGCCGATGGGTCTCAGGTACATGGGGAGGCCACCCATGGGATCGTCTCGGCGCGCAGGTGGGATTGCTGCTGTCCGTGCGTCGTGCCGCCATCCCTGTGAGCTGTGGCGAGGTCGTGGGTGAGCTGCGGGGTCGTGTGGCTGAGTGTTCTCTGTTGCGGTCTTCGACGATTGTGGGTGGTCGGCGGCCTGCTTCGCTCCCCGATTGTCTGAGTGACCGGCCGTCACCGATAGCGTGAACGTTCCAGGTTCGTTCCTCACTGGGGCGGGCTTCGACCCTCCTCCATGTGTCGTGCGGTGCCCCTCGATTGGACGCCAGCGCATATGGGGACCAGGCTTTGGATTCGGTCCTGTGAGGGGGCTGGGTCCATATGGGGGGGGGGCCTTGGGCCGCCGTCGGATAGGTGTGAGCTGGACTGTCTGCGTCATCAGCCTGGTGTGCAGGGCCGTCCTGTTGTCCTTGGTCGGGGGGACCTGGCGGGCTGTCGTCCGTCTCGGATATCTTGTTGGCGTCATCATCCCAGTCGATGCCTTCCACGTTGCCGTCGCCGTTCCAGTGCTCTGATGAGGAAGGCGCCCCTTTGGGGGGCCCGTCGGGCAGACCAGGTGCGTCGGGTTGCTGGGGGGAGGCGTTGGCGCAGGCCGCGGGGGCGTCGTGATCCTCAGCGCGTTGGTCGGTCGTGGGCAGTTCCGCCCTCCCCAGAGGCCTGCTGGGCCAGCTGGCAGCGGGCGGCTCCTCTTCTGATCCTCTGGACGTCGCGTCCTGGGGTTGGGTGGCGAGGAGTTCTATTGTCCCTTTGGTTAGGTACTTCTCCAGCTCCGTGAGGAACTGCGTGAGGACATGTAACGGCTGCCGGTAGGGGCACTGTCCTTTCTGGTTGTCAAGGCTGCTGGCGTAGTGCTCCCATTCCTTCTTGTACTTTGGGTTGCTATCCACCAGGCGCGTGACAACCCTGGCGGCAGCAGCCCTCTTTCCGTCCCATGGGATGCGTGGGGGATGGCAATTGCTGGGGATCTCCTCTCCATAGATAGAGTCTAGGAAGGGCAACAATTGCTCGAAGGGCCATCCCGTTTCGTCGGTCACGTCGCCCACCATATCCTTCCCCAGTCGCTGCACGTAGGCCTCCCAGAGGGTGTAGGATGCGTGGCTCCACTCAATCAGGTACCTCACCAGAGCGCGATCGGGGGCTCTCGACTCTTCCCCAGCCAGCCGGTGGGTGGAGTATGTAGGCAGCAGGGGTGCAGGGGGTGGCGGCTGGTCGGGACAGAAGTAGGGGGTGGTGGCTCCGTCGGCCGAACCCCTCTGTTCGTGGGCAGCGGGGGGCTGTGCCGACTGATCGCTGCCTGGTGGGACCAGTGTGCCAGTGCCTGTGCCCGAGGCCCGGCTGGCTGGGGAAAGGTGCGCCGACATGTCGTAGTTGCACCAGTCATCGGGAATGTCGGTTGTGGCCTGTCGCACGGTGGGGGTGGCAAGGTATACCTCGTCGGAGTAGCGGTCGAGTATTTGGTCGAGGGCGCCCGGGGCGATGTTCCAAATGTGAACAAGGCACCTCCTACAGGCCCATGCTGCGTTCGACTTCCGTGTGACCCATAAGAGGGGCATTGCGTCCCACGACGGGAGCCCTGTCTGCTCGTTGCAGTTGGCGCCCGCCTCTGGGCGCCATATGAAGCATCCCAGGGCTGGGTGGCCGGGCATCCATTCTAGCAAAGGGGAACCGGGGGGACAGGTGTCGCACGTGGCCGAGTACATTTGGGCGTGGTGAGTTTCTGCGCCAAACCTGCCGTCGGCGAGCCTGGGCGGTGGGAGGGTGGTGCCGGCGCTGGCTGGCTGGAAGGGGCGCGGCGCCCACATGACGAGGTCACTCAGGGATGAAGGGATCGAGGCCTCGTTAGGCCGTCCGAACCTCAGCGGGAGGCTGGACAGTGAGGGGAGGGTCCGAGCTCTCTTGCGCGCTCGTTCGTCGCCCATTCTGCGCTTGTACTCCTGTAGCCGCTGCTGCATGGCCTTCTTGGCACCGCCTTCAGCCTGGTCGGGGTCAGGAACGTGGATTCCCTTGCTTTCCAGGGAGCTGACCCAGCACATCGCACAGAGCCATCTGCAGTTCTTACCCTTCATGTATGCCTGAGCGCGGTTCTGGGCGAGCAGCTCACGGGTGTCGTCATCTTGCCAGGTGCCCGCTGCTCCCAGTAGTCCCGTGCTGGTGCAGCCGTCGCAGTTGTATCTGGCGTCCTTCTGCAGCCTGCAGAACCGCTCGCCCCGCACTGTCGGGGGGAAGTGTTGTGCCAGGGGCTGGTGAGGCCGAGGTCTTCGTCGAGGCGGCGGTTGGACATGGCGACCCCGCCTCCTACGTACTTCAGGTCCGACATGGTGCGCGGACTGCCTAGCCCTTCCTCTGTTCCCGTCAACGCTTTGTGCAGCTGGCAAATGGAGCAGTCTCCACTGCTTAGCTGGTCTACATTCGCAGGCTGGACTATCGCTTCCAGCACGCGCACGGGGGCCTCCAGGGCGAAGTCGTGTTTCTGCATTCCTGCCCATGTCCGGGGGCAATTGTGCCCCTCCGCAATATGGTGGTGATGGGCGAAGGTGGCCAGCGTGCTGATGTGGCGAATGACGTGCTCCATTTTGGCGTGTAGGGAAGCAAAGTCGGCCAGCTTGAAACCCCACGTGGCCGCAAACTGGCTGCGAAACTTCTTGTGTGCTTCCCGCCAAGGGAGGCATAGACCCATCGCCGCCTCTATGATCCTCAGGGTGCGGGAATGGCCAGAGTGTAGCGCGTGGCTCCCGCAGCTGCAGCATCATCACCATAAGTAGGACTCTGAGCGTCGGGGGGGGATGAGCGGGCGTCCGTCGTTACCGAGCAGGGCAGGTGCAAGAGCAGAGTCGACCGATTCTGGGCGGAGCAGGGAGTGCAGGTGCTCCATCCCAGGGTGCACCCTGGCGTTTGCGGCTGCATGTTGCGCGGCTCCAGGCAGCGGGGAACTGGGGGAGGGTGCTGTCGGGGGTGCACTTGCTTGAGGCCTTGGGGCGGCGGTTGTTGCCAACGACGTGGGGCAGCGGGGGGAGTGAGGTGAGCGCGACACTCAGGTGCTTGGCGTGCCAAAGTGTGCCCAGCCCCAGGAACAAGACCAGGGCTGCCCACGTGAGGTTGTATACCAGGCTGCTGGCGTCTATCCCGACCTCCACGTCCAGGCAATACCCCACGTGGCTCCAGGCCTTCCTGTCGGACCATTGGTGGGGGTGGAGCCCGGCCACCGTGTAGAGGATGATTGCCAATATAGGGTCGTCAACGAGCTTCTGCATACCGTCTGCGAGGGCCTCGCCAAGCTTGTCCCAGGAGAACAGGGGGTCGAGTGGTGCAGCTATGCGCTCTGCAAAGCTGTTATCCATGGAGGTCTTGGCCTTCTTGATGGCGTCGTCTAGACCTTTTATGCTGTCGTCCCCGATGTGGGTGGGGGCGGCGGGTATCCATGTGGCGAGGTCCTCGATGGGGTCGAACGCTTCGTCGGTTTGCAGCCTCAGCCTTGAGCCCAGGTTGGCCCCTTGGAAGCGGACCCATAGTTTTGCAAACCTCCCGTACTCTGAGAGCTCCCGCAGGCGGGCTCCTGTGGCGGTGCCAAACATCCTTCCGTCCCCGACGATGACCACGTTGGTGGTGGCGCGGGCGATGGCGACGCTCACCCTGTTGGGATTGTCCATAAAGCCCCAGTCGTGCCAGCTGTTGGACCGGGTGGTCAGGTATATAACTAAATCTGCCTCCCCGCCCTGACTTGAGTCGATGGTGGAGATGGCTAGCTTGCCGCTTGCAAGGTGCTCCTCTGCAATTTGTCGCAGCCCAGGGAAATGCAGACCGATTCCGGTGAGGGGGGAGCTCCACTGTTCGAACACCCGTTCGTGGTCCTTGCTGCTGTCGCTGTGTTCGGGGGAATGCGTGGGGTGGTCTCTTGTCTTGGCTGGTCCACCCTTGCCCTTTCCTTTGTCCTTGGCCTTGGTCTGCCCGAGGGCGCCGCTGATGCTTCGCCCTGTCTGGGGCCACCCGTTTTCCAGGACTGCACATTGTAGCTGGTAGCCTACCACGACACGCACTGTCGCGCCGTTCCCAATGGCGGGCAGGAGAGCCCTTACGATGTCCACTGTCTGCGCGGCCTCTGGGAGGTTCGCATACCCAGAGTGAAGGTTGGAAGTGGCCTCGAGGAAGGGGTTGTCCACCAGGAGGAATCGGTGTCTTTCCTCTGGACTCCGGGGTTATGGTGCGAGCTCCCGCAGTAGCTTCTCCAAGTCCTCCAAGGGGGTGGCCGCGGCTTCAGCTAGCGCTTCGTGTCTCTCAGTGTCCCGGGGCAGTAGCTCTCGCCACGGAAGCCACTCAACCAGTGGTCTTTGCGTGAATGGGTCGGTGAGCCCCGACCGGATTGAGTTATTGTAGAAGGCAACGTTGGGCCAAGACAGGAGCAGGGGGTGCATGCGATAACAGAGGCTCAGCTGCACCACTGCTGTGCTGTAATCTCCAAGGGCATTGTGCAGCCGCTCGAAAATGGAGATGCATAGCCCACGGTCGGCCGCCTTTCTGGAGAGGGCGGCGGGGGGAAGTGTCGCCGACCAGCACCAGGTGGCCGCCGGAGCGGATGGCGCTGTCGAGCGACATGGCAGCCATTAGTTCGTGGGCCTGGCCTGCTTCGTCGATGATTAGCACGGCTACTGGCGCAGCGTGCTTGAGGGCCTCGGCGGACTCGTGCGTCGCGATGATCGTCTTGGCGTCCCTAAGCAGCTGCGTACGGAAAGCATTGAACTCTTTGGAGGACCTACCTTTTAGGCGGGGCGAACAGGGCCATCCAGAAGGTGGGCCGTCGAAAGGGTGCATGGAACGGCTTTCGGGGAGGCGTTCCAAGATTTCTGGAACGCCTTTCCGCCCAGCGTTCGGAGCAGTTCGGTCGCCTCGGCCCACGGCCCGCTACCGCGTCGACATGGAGACACCTCGAAGCGGGATCAGGCCGCACGAGTGAAGCCAAATTGTCTGCGAGGGGCAGCCTTGGAATTGCTGTTCTGCCACCCTCTCTCCTTCTCGTCCTAGGTGTGCCCGTCGACCGCCGCGCCCTTTCTGTGGCGCCGAAGTGGCCACTTCGCCTGGTCTGCCCCGTGCACGCTCCCGTGCTGGCCCTCCCCCTGCCTCCGCCCACCGCGCAGCCCCTTGCCCCCTCCGCCGCCACCTCCCCTTTTCTCCCTTCACTCCCCTTTTCGCCCCGCGTCGTCGTCGTCGTCGTCGTCGTCGTCGTCGTCGCCCCGCGTCCCACACCAGTGTCGTTCAGCGCCTCACTGATGCTAGCCCGCTACTTACATCTGCCAACCGCGCCCATTTTCTCTCGCACTCTGCCTCCCTCATCCCTCCCCCCCCCCTCCCCCTCCCTTCCCCCAGCTCCCCTGTCCTATTTCGCCTTCCCCCGTCCCCTTCCCCTTCCCTCCCTCCATTTGCCCCTTTCTTCCAACCTCGTGCTCTCCCGCTCCCACCCCTCCCCATTCCCTCCGCCGCCAGCCCTTCCCGAACGCTGTTCCGGGAAGGCGCGCAGCCCTTCCCGAACGCTGTTCCGCGGAGGCCGAATGCAGGCCCCAAGTGGGCCATCCGTCCGGCTGATGCTCCGAGGCCCCAAGTGGGCCATCCACCCGGCTCCTGGAGGCCGCCCCCCCCGAGGCCCCAAGTGGGCCATCCATCCGGCTCATGCACGCCCCCGACCCTCGCACGCCCTGCGCGCAACCCCCTCGCCGCCCCCAGGCCCCAAGTGGGCCATCCACCCGGCTCATGGAACATCACACCGGGGCACCCAGTACCCCTGCACTGGTCCAGGGCCCCAAGTGGGCCATCCGTCCGGCTGATGCTCCGAGGCCCCAAGTGGGCCATCCACCCGGCTCATGGAACCCCTTCCCAGAGCTCCCTCGGAAAGGCGTTCCGCGCCTCGGGGGAAGGGTACTCGCGCGCCTGGCCGCCTTGGCTCCCGCGACCCAGGGCGCCCTTGCACCGATCCCAAACCACCCCGCCTCTCCCTCCCCTTCTCCTGCTCCCATGCCTCCCTCCATCCCTCCCTCCCGCCAGCATTCCTGCCCTCTCGCCCCGCACCTCGTCGTCCCTTTTCTCCCTTTTCGCCCCGCGTCGTCGTCGTCCTCCTCCTCCTCCTCCTCCTCCTCCTCACATGTCCTCATCCTTCCGCCCCCCCTCCTTCCTCCTCCATCATCCTCCGCAATCCTGCTCCCGCCCTCCTCCCTCATCGTCCTCCATGCTCATCCTTATGAACCTCCTTTTCCTCCTCCTCCCTCATTCATCCCATTATCACCTCTCCCTCCTCCTCCTTCTCCTCCTTCTCCTCCTCCTCCCCTCCTCCTCCCCCTTTTTTTGACAACCCAACGTCGAGGCGAGTGCACCGCGTCTAGAAGGGCAGCAGTACAGGTGTGGAGGACACTGAGAAAACATGAAGGGAGAAGAGATCGAAAGCCAGTGGGACCATTAAATACGCAAGAGAAGTGGAGACAGTCGAGAGGGCCCAGGGCTGTCTAGCTGGCAGGAGCTGATTCCAGCAAAGATGGTTGAGGGACGAGGTGAAAGTGGACGGCCGAGCCATCCGCAATCCCAGCTGTGATTTCTCGCACCACCGCGCTTCCATCCACCCGATGAACGGCCCACTTGTTCATCCACCCCCTGGATGGCCCAGTTCGCCCCCTCCAAACCTTGGTGCGGGGGGCGGTTGTGCGTTCTGTAGAGGTGTCCCCCTGGGGTGAGAGAGGCTAGTTTCTGTGCCACCCGGAAATCCTTGGCCAGACGGACGCACCTGTTGGGGAAGCGAGTCCTTTCCCCTAGTCTGCCTGCCTCGTGCGCACTCCCGAGGCCGACGGCAGGCTGGTCCGCAGCCGTGTTAGACCTGGCAGTTAACGCAACTGCCTGCCCGTCAGGGAGCGAGTCGGCCCATGTGTCCACGGTGGCGACCAAGAAAATCGTCTTGCCAGTTCTGGGGGGACCATGTACAACAGTCACGTGGTGCTGTCTGGTGGCGGCCAAGGTGCGCATAGCATCTTCGTTGAGTCGGTGTCGCCTGGCGCCCTCGTCGAGGGTGAGCGCTGGGGGGAGGTCTCTGACCCGCTGGAATACCTGCCCAGTGGAACTGCCCACTTCTTCGTCGGAGAAGGGCGCGTCCAGCAGCACCTCTCTCTGCTGCTGTGGGCAGGCAGCACTACCGTTCGCCGCTGTTGGGGGAAGGCCGGGTATCCGGGCCCTCCCTGACGGTGGCCCGTGCCCGCGAGAGGAGTGAGTCGCCGCACCTCCTGGTGTTTTCCACGTCGTTGGCCAGACCCCTGCTGCCCCTGTCGGCGGTGCGGCGGGCGAGGAGGAAAGAAATGACGTCGAGCGGCGTGCCCTCCAGGTCACCTGGGGCCTGCTGTAGTTTGTAGATTTCGCCGATGGCACTGGAGATCCTCCAATACTGTATTTCGGGGGGCTCCTTGTCCAACCGGCACCAGCCATCTCCCACCTCGTCGGGCTTGGGGTGCGCACCGTCGGGGTGGAACTCCCCAAATTTCTTCGTGTCGTACCAGGCCAAAGCTTGGTTGGTGAGAAACTTGGATCCCAGCCGTAGTTCCATGGCTTCGCAGTCGTGGTGGGGGATGGGGATGGCGCCTCCGAGCTCCGGGGGCCAGAGAAGTTTGAGCGACGCAACCAGATCCGCCGTTGGACTGGCGATGCTGAGAAGCAGCGCACGCGCTTCCTGTGCACCCTCCTGTCCCCTGAACAGGATCTTGAACTCTCTTGGCCATTCCAGGTGCAGCAGCAGCCTCCCGTCCTGGGGGGGGGAAACGCGTTGCGCAACCTGTATTTGTCTAGGAGAGGGCAGGGCGCCTGCTCGTTGATGGGGGTGACGGACACAGCCAGCACGCAGCTCTGCCTTCGTACCAAGTCTGTTCTGGCCTTGGCAGAGCCGTCCCATACTGTTTCGGTGGCTGCCATGCACTCAGTCCACGCGAGCCTGTCCAGGGCGAACCCTCTTTGGCGTAGATCCTGCTCCCAGTGCCTCGGTAGGCAAACCCCGGTGGCGACCTTGCCCAGTGGATTGTGGAGGCGGAATGGAGCTCCCGGGCTGTCGGCGGGCATGACGTAGAGCCTGATGATGGCGTCTACTGCTGCAGCCGCTGGTGACTCCATGATTGCCTGTCCGTTCAGGGGGGGGGGGGGTCGCCCGGCCAGTCGCCTCCATCCTCGCGCAAGGGTCTCATCCGATCCGTAGAGTCCTGAGAGGAGGCCCTGCTGGACGCATAGGCCCGTCTTTCCCTCTGGATCGGTGATGCCGATGGCCATCCTTGTGGAACGGGGGGGGGGGGTCCGAGGGTGGTGGTGGAGGCGGTGCTACGCCACCCCAGTTTCTGGTCGTGCTCCAAGGTGTCACTCCCCAGCCCCCTCTGCACTGGCCGGGCGGTCGTAGGTCGGACGAGTGAACGGTGTCCGTGGAGACGGAAAAGTCGAACCCGTCGTTGCGGAAGGGGAAGTTGACTGGGACGTAGTCCCAGTCTTCCGGGAAGGTCCACCCTGGCAGATATGACTGTGGGCCTGCCTTCAATGGGCTTGGTAGTTCCCAGCCAGGCCATAGGCGCCTGCCAATGGTGCGTCCGGTCACCTTGTCTACCTCCTCTCCCATGGTCCTGGTCCAATGATTGCCTTGGTCAATGTAGTGCCTGGGATCTGGCCAACCTGCCTCCCGCTGCTTCGCTGCCTCCTTGGCATGGTCTTCTGTCAGGAGGTGCTCCTTCCCTTCACGATATCCTTGGCGCACCTCGCACCACCAGCACCATTCGTGGTTGAAGTGCGCCCATCGGAGCCATGGGCACTCCCTTGCGCGGAAGGGAAATAGGCCGCCCACCTTGCCTGGGCCCTGCTCACAGGGTTCAGTGGGGGAAGGCCATCTGGCCAGCGGCCCGTTGTTGCACTTCTTCTTCGGCATTCCGCAGGAGAAGAAGGGGGGGAAGTGCAGCCGATAGCCGCAGAACTGGTAAATGTGCGTGGGTAAGGTCGGACTTGAGCCGCGGCGGCAATGACCTTAGTGGTCGCGGGGATCGGTCGAACGGCGATCCGATCGGGGCGGAGCAGAGGGGGGGAGGAAGGAGGGTGCTCCAGCAGGAGAGCGGCCTCCGCCGCTTCCGCAGGGTCGCATAGGCTGACTTCCCGTAGGTCAATGCCAAGGAAGTACTCGGGCTGAGAGGGGGCGTCGCTCGCCCAGCGCACGTGCGCGGTCAGGGCGGTCACGCCTTCCTTGCGGAGGGCATCCGCCCAATAAACCCCGATGGTGGCCAGGCTATCTGCAGCCTTGTTCAGCCTCCTCCTGACCGCTTGCCACGTGAGCACCCAGCCGGCACTTCCAGCCTGCCCTAGGGCGTCCTCCATTTGCCGGGCCAGATGGAGCCTTCGGTATCTGGCGGTGCCAGCGCCATATCGCACCGCAGCGAGGTTGTCGCCGACTATCCGGGCCGTCCGGATTGGGCCCCTTAGGTGGGGGAGCAATGCTAACCCGGCTCTGCCATCTGCACATCTGTCACCCAGCCACCTCTGCCACTGTACATTGCCGCACCCGGGGAGGGCGACGATGGCAATGGCCAGGACTTGGGGGAGCCAGTGCTGGGATTGTGATGCCACAAGATGGCTCCGGCGCCAGAGACTTTTTCCCCGCCTTCGATGGACCTTGCGCCCCCGTCAAAGGTGACTTCATAGGGCCATTGGGTGGAGTCGGAGTCGGGAAAGGGCGAGCTGCGGACAGTGACATCGTCGCCTGGTTCCAGGTCCATGTTTGCTACCAGGGTGGTGGTGTGGAGCCTAAATTCGCGGCAGAAAGTTGAAGACCATCTGGCGGAGGGAAAATCGTAGGTCCTAGGGCAGGGGAACCAACCGTTTCCAGGGGGCATCCAAGCAGCCCGTGTCTGGGGGGCTTGTAAGACGACGATTATGTTTCCTGGGTTGTGGTGTCTGGTGACCACTGGGAGTCTGCGGATCTCACCCCCGGCCCTGCGCGCATGTCTCTGTAAGTGGGGCCTCGCAGCGCCACAGATCGCTCTTTCGGGGGTGGCGCATGGGTTGCAAGTGAGACAGGTGCCGCGCAGGACGGCCCAGACGGTTGTCTCATCTGGGTTACTTCTCCTGGGGGGCTCGCCCCCCCCATGCCCCTCCCCCTCGCCGTCACCTTGTTGGTCTGTGTCGGTGGTCACTATGCCGCGAGGGATGAGTCTGGCAGCTTCGACGGCCTCAAGTGGGGAGGCGGTGAGGTTGACGCAGCATCTGAAGGAAATATGGTGTAGTACTTTGGCAAGCAGGGGTTGATGTTCGCCGCTGCTGGCGATCGCTTGTGCGAGGGTTGGTGGGTCGTCTGGGCCCCTTATGGTGCACCAGGTTAATGCCGCAGCTGGGCGCCAGAGCCAGACGTGCTCCGCGGTCGCTTCGCCGAGCCCACAGAGGGGGCAGCGCCCGTAAGGTCCGCTTATGTTGGGAGGTTGTAGGGGCCCCCGCGCGCTTGCATGGGCCTCGGCTTGATTTCTCAGGGGGGGGGGGGGGGGAGGGGGGAAATGTCAGGAGGAAGGGTCTGCCAGAGGGCGGAGGCGTGGGGGCCTGTGCCGATGCATCTGTCGCACCAGGCCGCACCCTCGTCATCAGGGCCGGCGGTGATCCACACGCTCCTGGCGGGTGCACCGCATGGGCACCTGCGTGGTATTCTCTCGTTGTCGCCTCTCCGTCTAGCCTGGCCAGGTAGACCGTTGCTGAGGACCCTGATCACATGGTGCGCTTCGGTGAAGGAGGTGCAGTGGTGTATTAACTGCCATTCCTCCCCTTTGGAGGGATGCCATCTCCTTCCTGGTGTCCCGGAGCCACCTTGTGAGGCATTCGCTGTGTATCTGGGCCCATGCCGCTGCGCAGCAGATCCTGCCGAACTGCTTGCCTTCGAGAAGGTCGGGTTGCCGCTTCACTTGCAGCAGGGCCCGAGCGGCTTTCCGTTCGGAGATCATCTTGGGTTTGCGGGGGAACGACTCGGGGACCTGGGCAGCTTGGGCTCCCCATTTCAGCAATTTGTTCCACCTGGTACTTGCTCGCTTTCTGACAGAGATGGGCCCCCAGAAATCATTGAGCGCGCGTGCTCTGGCGGCCACCGCGCGGGCAGTCGCGGCCGGGCACCTGAGAGCGCCCTGTACCTGGATGCGAATGCCCACACCCATAAGGACGAAGTCAGGGACCCAGGAGGATCCGGCCAGGCCGAGAGCAGTCCTTAGTTGGGCTCGTAGCTCGCGCTCTTGTACTTGGTCGGGGGGGAGGGGCGTAGTGAGCGGCGTAGGGCGCCAGTGAGACCAAGTACGCGTTCCAGGCGGTGGCTGTGCGCGCGGGGGGCATCTTTGCCAGGTGCAGAGCCATGGCCCTTTCTCGGATTTTTGGGCCGGGGCGGTCCCATGTGCCTTTGCATAGGGCGTCTTCCTGCTCTTTAGTGAGCCCCCCGTTCTCTGGGGGCTTGTCGCCTTCCGCGGCGCGGAAGACCACCACAGCTCCCAGGTAGGGCCACTGGTCTCGCACTGAGGAGCCTCCGAAGGGAGTGTGCTCCATGAGGGATCGCCACCATTCGCGATTACCGGCTGGAACGAGGGCAGTCTTGGACGCGCAGTTGCAGGGGCGTTGAAAGGGGGAACACCAGTTCTGTCGGCATTGCCCTGTGCTGCTTACCACGAGTGCTCGGATGAGCTCGCTGGGGAGCCCAGAGATGAGCACGCTGTCACCGTCGTGTTCGTAGTGGACGGGGGCCTCCTCCAGCGCGGCTCTGAGCGCTGTGGAGTCCTCGGTGCGTATTCCTCTGCAGCGGTGGGCCTCGACCAGGAGCCCCGCGGCCTTGGCAGCCCACGGGAGGGCGATGGCTGCACGTAACGCCTGCTTTGTTGTGCTGAGTAGGGCGGCGAGGTCGTCGACATAGGTGGGATCATCGTCCCCCGTGATGGAGGAGATGGCAGAGATGAAGGGGGTCGTACCCCATGCCCCAGAGGGGCGGGGAGGCGGTGCCACCCATTCCAACAGACCTCAGCAGGCGCCGTTCTGGACCATTGTACTCTCCTTTGCATACTCGTACTCTTCGCTCGGCGACCAGTGAGTTGAGGGCCTGAAGCATCCAAGAGAGTTTCCATCTACGAAGGAGGCTGTCTACCCATTGAAGTGAAATTCTCTCAAAGGCCATATTCTGGTCGCAAAAGATGACCGCTGTGCCAGGGGCGACACCCATCCTGGAGGCAGCGCGGTCGACGAAGGTGTCAACAGGGACTGTGTGTCGTCCCAGGAGAGCGGCCCAGGCCGGGCCCGGTGCCTCCGGGAGCTTGGGGGGAGAGCTTAGGTGCCGGATCACCTTTGTGATGTTGGGGCCGCATTGCCCTCCTCGCTCGGCCGCTTGGATGGGGCCCAGGAGCGGTTCGACGGCCAGGCCTACTAGGTCGGCCAGGGAGGCGCCGCACTGTCGTCGGATGCAGGTGGGAAGTTGTAGCGGTCTCATGTCGTTGGGGGCTTCGGCGCCTGGCTTCTTTCCTATCCAGACCAGTAGGTCGACAGAGGGCCCTAGCATCTCCTCGATGAGAGACGGGTTGAGGTCAGCGGCGTACCAAGCTTGGGTGAAGAGGCATGCGACGAATCTTGCCCCTGGGTGATAAGCTTCGCACGGCACCCCGTCCACCCCTGGGGCGCTTCCTCCGGGGGTGAAGACAATGTCGGCCAGCTTTGCCCAACTTGGCCTGGGCCTGTCTGTGGCCTCGATACCGGGGTGCCGTTGGAAATAGAGGTCGAGCAGTCGCTGGGCCGAGCCGGGGATAGGGGGGGTGGAGTGCCAAATAGCACTGCGGCTGTCCCAAAGGACGTTGTCGATCTGGTTGGGCCTGTCATGCCATGTGCCGTTGCGGTCGCGCACGCCTAGGATGGCGTGGGTTTTCTTGTATATATCCCGCCCCGTCCTGTAGTGGGCTGCAAGGGGCGAGCGCTCCGCCCGGAACCTCGCTGAGAGGAAGATAGACGCGCAGCTCTCCTTTGCGTGACCTCGGCGCCCCACGCCCTGAGCCACCGGGCAGCCTGGTCTTGGGTTAGGTCCTGCCCGTCCCACCCGTACTCGTAGAGCCAAGCCGCCAGCGTCCCCACCGGGCGTGTCGTCTCACTCTTCTGACTAGCTGCTGCTCGCAATAAGCCGGGAGAAGCACGCGCTCGGTGCATTTTCCATTTTCAGCCCCGCAGCGCCGAGGAGAGGGAGCGCCTGCCGAACCTCATGAGGGTAGGGAGGACAGGCGGGGTGGGGCCGCCGCCCACTGGCCCCCCTAGCGCGCCTGTTCGCTCACTGGGGGGATTGACGAGGGAGGCGTCGCCGTCGTCGTTGTCCGGGTGTCGGTCGGGGAAACCGCCCGGGCAGGCTGGTCTGATCCAGTCGGTTGGCTGGAGGAGGTCGCTCAGGCTGACCGGCGGGACGCCGAAGGAGAGCTCGAGGTGAGCGTATAGCTGGCGGAGTTCCGCGCGCGCAGCGGTTGGGAGATTCCTGAGGTCTGCGGCTTTCATGGTGTCGTCCCTTCTGGCCCTCTTCGCACCCTGTGGTTCGAGTGTTATGAGGGCGTGGTCCGACAGCGTGAGTCTCCACAACTTGCGGGGCTCGTACGCGTGGACATGCTGGACTGGGCATGCACACATGTCGATATGTGATTCGCTCTCCCTGTCGATTCTGGTGGGGCCAGGCATGTGAATGGCGGTTGAACCGGAGCTGGTTAGAACGTCCCTGAGGAGGGCTGCGGCCTCCACCTCCCCATCTCTTGGGTGTTCGAGCTGCAGGTTGACGTCGCCACCCCGATATGTGTCGAGCGGCTCCCACTGCTCCGCTGCTATGGCAATGCCTGCAAGGGTGTCCTCCTTTTCTGGTAGGGGGGAGGTACACTGACACCGGGCGGATTCTCCTTTCGCCCTGCTGGACGGTGGCGGCGATGGCGCAGCCTGGGACCAGGATCTGCTGCTCCAGAAGGGGGGTACCGTGAGGGAGGAGGATGCCGACCCCTCCAGCGAGCCCTCCAGTTGGCCCAAGGTACCCGGGGGAGGCTACCAGTGTCCTCGCAGGATACATGGTCCTCCAAACCTCAGCTTCATGCTCCGACCAGTGCGTCTCTTGGATCAGGGCGATCCTATGATTCATTGTGACCCAGGTCAGCAGTGCGTGCTTAATCTGGTTCTTTACAGCTGTGCAGCTTCTGAGGTATCTCACGCTCCAGCAGCTGAACCTGGGCAGGCTATTGGGGGGGCGGCGTTGAGGGCTCGCATAACGTCGTCGAGTGAGAGGTTACCGCACATGGTGTCCCATGTGGGCTGTCTCCAGGGGTCGGTGTGTAAGAGGGACCAAAGGGCCCTCGGCCCACGAACCTCGTGGCGGCACGTGGCCGCAAGTGAACCATTGAGTGATTGCTGAGCCTACTCCCAGGCGCGTGCGCGAGGTCCCGGCACGAGGGCGTGGCGGGGAGGGGGCCCCAGCGCTCGGTGGAGCGCATTGGGGCCCTCAACCGAGTCTAGGGGCTTGCTATTTCGGAAAGGAGGGCTTCTTCGCGCCGAAGTTGCTCCGCAATGTCATCTGGGAAAGGGGTGGTTTCTGAGCTGTGCCCACGGGCATTGCCCCCCTGCGCATGCTCGCGCCGATGTCCACGCGCGCGCTATTTGGCTGCCCGTCGGGGCGGGGGCACAGGCCAGCTCTTCCGGTCTTCCTGCGTTCCAGGCACGCATCGCAGAGACTATCCTGCGTTGGAGGCAGCGTGGATCGAAGTGTATGCCAACCGCGTCGTAGAGCGTCCTGTCGCTTACTCCGAGTCCGCGGCAGCACCCGGCCAGGCCGATGGCCCTTGCTCTTTCGTCAGCGCTGGGGGGTCTGAGCCCGTGGGCCCTGCCCTCCTTCACTAGCCATCTTCCCCGCGCCCTGACATTGTCTTCCGCGGCTGGGCTCTCCCTTTCCCTTCCGGACATGACTAGCCCGAGGCCTTCAGTGAACCCTTGAAATCGCTGTTCTGCACCGCAGTCAGCGAGCATCTGCCTTGCCCCTTGCTTCAGCTCTGTTGGGTTCCGAAGGAACCACCTGTAGCTACTGTCTTCGTTGTATAGGAGGCATAGGAGGTGGGTCCGGTAGCTGCTGGGAAGAATGGCGTCTGCGTCGTCCTGGGCGGTCCTGGACTGTGTCCATGTCGGGATCCTTCCGTCTGGTCTGTAGGCCCATCTGGGCCCCCAAGGGCTGGGGAGTCGGTTGTAAGATATCGTACTGGTGGGGGGAGGGAAGTTCGCAATCCATAGTCCCCCCCTGGGACTGGCCACATGTTCGCCCGCGTTCATTTTGAGTGCCCATTCGGTGCTGAGCTCCCCCATGGCCATTCTCATGGCGCCCCTATGCGCCAGTGGCATAGAAGCCGCGTTTTCCACCAGGACCAGGACGGAATTGTCTGGCCTTCTTTTGTTTGCAAGGTACCAGGCTGGACCGCAAAGAAGTGGGAGGACTGGGCTCCTGCCAGACCGCCCCTGCCAGCGCGCGCGCCTGCTGCTGATAGGTTGTTACAGGGGGGGTCCTGCCACGATTAGGAGGGTGCTTCCCTGGTCGAGCGAGTCAAGGTGTTTTTCCCAGGGGGTCCTGTTGTCGTGGGGGTCTTTTCGTCTGAAGAGGTTCCATACGTCCTCGGCTATTTGTTTGCGTGGGGGCCTCCGTCTTCGGGGTCTGGGGCGTTTGACCATCTGCGCGTCGCCGCCTCCGCCGCAGCTCTATTGTGTTCCACGAAGGCCGAGGATCGGAAGCTGCTGGCGGCTCCTAGCTTGTTGACCAGGTCGCCCACCGCGAGTCTGGCAATTCCCCAGCCGTCAAAGAGTGACACCAGGTGTAGGAGGGAGCGTCCGTTCGTGGGTCCCTGTTGACCTGCGTGTCCGCATTCGCCTGTCCTTTGCTCCTGCTGTGTGAAGTCCCGTTCCTCTGCTTCCTGCATGCGTAGCCTTCCCGCAATGTCGCCGACCGCCTGGTCGGGGCCTAGGCGGATGGTGCCTTGCTCATGCAGGGGCTGCAGCGCGTCTCGGATGGTGTTGTTGTCCAAGCCTGCTACCTGGCATGCGGCAAGCACCTGGTCGGGAGGGGCCACTGGCGAGAACCCAGTTTCACGGTCTCTGTGCTGTGTCCATACCTGTTGGAGGACGTTGATGATTGGTTGTAGGGCTGCGGTGGGTTCATTGGGTGCAATGGGGGTTGATCCTAGGCCTTACCCTCCTCGTTCCTTCTCCAGATCCTCGCAGTTCAGTCGCAGTGCGTGCGCGACCCCTTCCGGGTCTCCTCTGCACCGGGACTGTCGGCTGAGATTCCCACATTGTTACCAGTGTCTGGGAGTTGTTCTCTGCCGGTCTTTCGGTTCTCGGCCTTGTCCTGGGGCACGTCCTTGTCCCCAGGGGGACCTGCCTGCCTGATCCTCCTACTTCGACTTCTACCTTGGCGTCGTACGGGGCCTGTCGGCGCCCTGTCCCTGTCCTGTTGGCTTGCCCGCTGCTGTGGTTGGTGTTGGGCTGCAGTCTCCTTGGCGGCGCCTACCCTTCTGGGTCGGCCTTCTGGGCTGCGTATCCTCTGCGTGGGAGTCAGAGGAAGCCCTGTCTCAGATTCCTGTGGTGGTCGCTCAGTGGGGAGTCCGTTGGCGTCGGGGCCGGGAGGGCCACCCGTGGCGACGGAGAGGATTCTTTCGAGGATCTCTTCGCTGAGAGGGGGAGAACGGGCCAGCCGGTCCTCCCGCTCCGGGGATTCCGTTTGCTGCGGCCTGTAGGCTCGCGCAAGCGTCGTCTGCGGTTAGGGCCGCGTTTTTGGTCAGTATGTTTCTGCCTGAGGGGCCCCTTGTGCCAATCGGCGGGTGCTGCGCCCAGTGCGCCTTGAAGGGGGTGATCAGTATGTGGGATAAGTAAGCTCTGGTGAACACGAGTCTGACCTGTTTTTCGAGTTGAAGCATGGAAGTGCCCCAGGCGATGGCGCTGAGCACTGTCTTCCAAGCTGCCCTGTCCGTGGACCCTAGTCCATCCCATTGGGTAGGGGGTCGAGAGCGCGGAGCGTCTCTGCTGCGCTGTTGAGGAGCTGGTTCCACTTGTGCCTCATACAAGGTGGCAGGTGCGAGCTCGCTCTGGGGGAGTCGCCTCTCCCCAGTGGGTCTCCGGGCAGGCTTCGGGCGACGCTGTCTGGGGGGGGTCTCGCTCTACAGGCGCGGGTTTGTGGTGGGTCCTCTGCTTGCGTCGCGTCTGCTGGGTCCTGATGGACTTTCTCTGCCGTCGTCCGTCTGCTCGTCTCTCTCAGCCTGGGGCGTCGGTGCCGGTGCCGCAGGGTGTGCAGCACTTGCCTCCTCCTGTTGCGGGGCCGGGTGCGTCGGGCGTTGTCCTGCGCGTGAGTCCACGGGCTGTCGTGTCTGCTGGTGAAGCGTCCTGCCTGCTGTCCGCGGTTGTGCCGGTGACTGGGTTTGTGGGTTCTGCGGATCCCCATGGTCCTCACTGCTGCGTTCCCCCCCCCGCCCCTGGCTGGGGGCGATTGCCGCCCCAGTATTCGGGGTGTCGCTCGCGCGGGCGCTGCCTGGGGATGCTGAGGGCGCGGCGTTCCCTTCGTTGCTACTTTCGCCTACACGCTGTCTCGGGTTGCGAGACAGGGGGCTGGAGGCCTGGCTGTCCGGGCGAGGCGGTTGTGGTGCGCGCGCCTGCACCGGCGGGGGGAGGTTGGCTTGGTGGCGCAGGGGGCTACCGCCTGGGGCCTGCAGGTCTTGGGCGGTCTCCCGTTCCTCTACAGGTGGCTCGTCTTGTGCCGTGCAGCGTGCCACCTGAGGCTGTTCCTGTCTTGTGTGTGCGACGCGCTCTGGCTTCGCCGGAGGGTTGTCCGCGGTTGCCCCTGGGGCCCTTCGTGGCCCGGGAGCTCATCCTGGGTCGTGTCGAAGCCTGTCCTCCTGGGCGGCCCTCCGCAGCCTCGCATCCAATCTTCGGAGCTCATCGTCTGTGCCGGGAGCCAGTCTGTGCGTAGTGTCGCTGTCGACCGTAGCGTGCCTTCTCGGAGGTATGATCGTGCTGTGAGACTGGCTGGTGCCAATTCCCAGCTCGTCAAACGTTGGGGCGCGAGCGGGGGTGGCGTCTAGTTTTACTAGGTGCACTGGCCCATTTAGTAACTGTAGGGACACCCTGATCTGCGGGCGGTCGGCGCCGCGATTGGCTGCCCTCAGGTCAGCCTCGGCAGGTGGCGCGATGGTGACCCACATGGGGGTAGACGTGTATAAATGGCCGCACTCGCCGCAGGTGGTGATGGATACGGCTCCCCCCGCGGCCACCGCTGCTGAGAGATACTCCCCTGGGTGGAGTATGGTGCTGTAGTCTCGCAGGCCGTCCCTGTCCTCGGTGGTTATCCGGCGGGCGGGGCGTCGCACGCCCACGGCGTTGCCCACCTCACGCAGCCATTCTTCGGGCATGTCCGGGGGGGGGGGCTCTCATCATGCTTGATCCTTCCCCGTTCTCTGCACCCTCTGGTAGAGGCAATGCCCTCGTTTTTAGCCTGGCCCCTGTGGAGCCGATCGAGGCCGAAAACATCCGCAGCGCGGCGTGGCTGGGGATCCATGGATCGGGGCGCATGGGCCTCGGATGGGCGGGGCTGACCTGTCTCCCGCGCCGGTCGAACGGTGTGATCTCCAGTATCTGGGGCTGCACTGCTCGTCTGGGGGCCTGTCGGACTGCCTCCTCCATTATGGCTTCAATGTGCTCTGTCTGGGCCCTGGGGATCCCTGTGTCTCCCCTAATTTGCTCTCTTGAGGGAGTGGCCAGGAAGATCCCGATGACTTGCGACCCCACCGTGATGCAGCTGGTCCCGCAAAAAGCTGCGGACATGTTGGCCGCGACTCTGAGTCGGATCCTAGCTTGAGTCATATGCGCGTATTCGCCTGCGTCCGGAAACCAGGCGTACACCGAGGTGACCTGTTCCACCGCTCCGGTGCCTACTGTGGCCTCTACGGCTTCGGTGATCTCTTGTCTACTGGACTGCCCTAGGTCTGCTAGGTTCCATCGCAGGTGGAAGTCTTCTTCCGGGTCAATAAGCCTGACGAAAGAGGGGCCGCCATCCCAGCCCCCTTCCAGAAGGATCCTTCGGGGGCAGCGGGCAGGGGAGTTGCGCGCAGAACCGAATACTTCGGGGAGCTCCTCCTTGAGATATCGCAGCATGGGGGCGGCGATCCTCTCAAGGGTCTTTAGCAGGAGGACCCCGCCTCCATTGAGGCCTACCCGGTATCCGAGGGCCGCCGCTGCTTCTGCCGCGGTTGCCAGTGCGAGGCACGTCGCGGCGTTGGGGATGGGGATGTGGACTGAGTCAGACGCCTCGCTGGACCTCCATGTGCTTCCATTGTTGTTGGTCGCCAAAGCCGCTTGCGCCGCAACCTGGAGCGTTTCAATGGGGGGGTCGGCGGGGGTCTGTCAGGGCATCCCTCTTCTAGGACGATAGCGCACTACGTGGTGGTAGAGTGACTCCAGGCCTACCCTTGCGAGGGTCTCGCCCCTGGGTAGGGGCACTTCGGTGGTGGCCCACCCCGCGTCCCCAGCCAGTCGGTCGTTACCTTCTAATGTCTGCTGCCACCTTGTGATCTGTGCGACTATGGCATCATGTCGCTGCTCTGGCGTGAGGATGTGCAATGCGTCGCTGGTGTCCGCGTCTCTGCCTCCCCAATGTGCCAATACGGAGGGTGGGATCACGGTTCTTTGGGGGCGGTCTGTTATGTCGAATTGTGCCGCCACTAGTTGCACCAGGGTGGGGGTGATGCCTCCTGTTATCACCGGGTTTCCTATGGGGACCAGGTGCATGATCATGTTTGTGGCTCGGTATCCCCATTGTGCGTAGGCTATGGCTATCAATTCAGTTGGATCGGGGCCTCCTGGCGTCGGGGCTCCTTGCCCTGTCAGGGCCAGGATCCTGCATGGGCCCTCTCCCGAGCCTGCTGCCGCCAGTGCAGCTTGGATCTGAAAGGCGTTGGCATCTGCTATGAGGATGGTGGGGGCATTGGTTGGCCCCTCCTCTGGGGCTGTCCTGCTGCGCACCAGTTCCCTGATTTGCTGGTGGGCGCTTGGGCCGGCCATCGCTATGGTGGTGCCCGTGCAGTCCGCATGTCTGTCTCCTAGCAGTGGCCCCCGGGTGATCACCAGTTCAGCCCGCACTTCCTTGACGGCAGCCATGAGCCGGGGGACTGGGAAGGCTGGCAGACCCCTTCTTTTGAATTCGCCTGTTGGGTGTCTGGCTAGGATGGAGGCCCACCTGGACTGCGCACTGACTGGAATTGAGCGCATCCTGGCTTGTCTGGAGGGAGGGGCCGGGGGTTTGCTGCCTCCCGGTTCACAATCGTCAGTGCGGTCAGAGGGGGGGCTCTCGTGGCCGTGAACATGGTCCGCCTCGTGGTCCACCTCCATTTCTCCTGGTTGCGCTGGGGGCTGCCTGTGGCCCACTACGTGCTCGTGAATTCTTTGCATGTCCCGGACTGTTATGTAGGTGTTTGGTCTACGTACGGTGACCAGGTCGGCCCTTAGGCAGTCCAGCTCCAGGGCTAACGACCGCGTCGCCGCAGCCAGCTCGCTGCATGCAATGGGGGGCCTTATTGGGGCCAGGACCCCGTCTCTGAGCTGCAGCGTTGTCTGTGCCTCGTTGGGGGGCGGGGACCCGGGAAGTAGCGTTGCGACACTACCTCTGTCGTTGGCTCTGCAGTACGGGCGCCGAATGGGCATGGAGTTTCTTCCTTCTCGGAATACTCCAGGTTGACTCAACCCCCATTGCTCGAGGCATTGTTTGTGGAACCGATGTCCGCAGAGGACTAGGGTCTCCGCTACTCCGCTGAGTTCCCCAACGCAGATAACGCATGTTTGCTCACCTTCCCCGGTGCCCCATCCTGGCCTCTGTTCTGGCTCGCCGGCCCTGAGGACTCCTTCAGCGTCGCCTGGTGGGTCGATAGAGTTGGCGATAGCTGAGCCTAGGCTTTCTATGAGGATTCTCGCGGTCGTGGCTGCGTCCTCCTCTGCGAGACATGCCTTGAGGCCCGCGGCGCGGAGACGGAGGCGCATCTGCCTGTTCCCGAACGATGCGCAAGCGTCTGGGGGCTGCCCCCCCCTTCACTCAGTATGCCTCTGATGTCTTTGGGGGTGTGTATTTCTGCTATCTGCAACCACCTGGTTAGGAAATCGAAAGGTCGCATGTCGACGTTCCGTACTTGTAATACAGGCCGCAGGAGGGGGGTGTAGCGTGGGGCCAGGTAGAGCCACATGGCCCTTGATATCCAGCTCCCTGGCTCCAGTTGGGCCCTGATTTCTCCGAGTAGTCCCTCTGCCACCACCTGGGCTTCGGCGCCGCTGAAGGAGGTGCGGTCTATGCACTGTTGCCTGGATCGGCCTGACGCCTCGTCGTCTCTTTGCGTCGGGCTTCGGCGCCGCTGAAGGAGGTGCGGTCTATGCACTGTTGCCTGGATCGGCCTGACGCCTCGTCGTCTCTTTGCGTCGCGTCTAGTACCTGGATGAGGACGTCCAGTGCGTCTCCTCTGCTTAGTGCCTGTAGGGGGGACCTAGGATTGCTGCTTGCATCCTCACCGAGTATCTGCCTGATGTCCTCGTGCCATGGTGTGGTGGTGCTCTGTCCTCGTCTCAAGGGAGGGGTGGCGGGTTGCCGGTCTCCTGTTGGACCGGCTCCCGCACTGCCGCTTCTGGCGTTGGTCCTGGTGTTTCGCGTACGCATTCCGCGCTCCACCGCGTTCCTGTCTGCTGTTAGGATTGCCTCCTGGAGCTGGCCGCGTGGGTCGAGCCACCTCACGGTGCGCCCCTGGAGATCCGGGTCGATGTATCCCCACGGGAGGGGAGCAGCAATCGTTCTTCCTGTCTGTTGGGATAGGCTCGCGGATTCTAGCCCGAGGTGGATGTGCGCCCCTTGTGGTGAGGTGACGCCCATCTGCTGCCATCGCGAGGCCGCTTGCGTGACTAGGGGGCGCGGGGCTCCTGTGGCCTCGAAGACGAGTTCTAGCGTGGCTCTCCCGTCTTCTGATGTTGAGCCCCAGATAAACGGCACTAGGATCCGGCTCCATGTCACGTTGGCAGGGATGCTGTCATTCGCCACTCGGGCGCGGATCTCGAGGATTTCCTGGAGCACGCGTCGTGCATTGCCCTCGCTCTCCGGGGGAGCTGGGCACGCGGTCTCTGCTGCTGCCTGTCGCCCGCCTGTGCCTCGTTTGTTTCCCTCCTTGCGTCCCGCTGGTCGCTGTCACGTGCCATATGGGCGCCCGTCCCCCGCGCCCTTGTGCGCAGAGCGATTGCGAGGCGCGTCGCTTCTCCGCAAGGGCTGCCTCGTGCTAGGCGGTGAGCGACGATTCTCCCTTCCCTTCTGGCCGCAGCTATGATGGCAGCGCATGCCACCTCAGTCGCCTCGGCGCTTGCATTCGAGACCTCGACGGAGGCCCTGCCCGCGGGGGTGAAAATGAGGGTTTGGTCCAGGAAGGTGCCTCCTATTTCTCGGCGAAGCCAGGCCGCGTCTTCCTGCGGGAGGCCTTCGAGGCATTGTCGGTATCTTGCCCTAAAGTCCTGCGCGTTGGGCGCGGCGTTTGCTGGAGCCCCGATTTGGGCCGGCAGGGCCACGGCGGGGACTTGGGCGAGGCATCCGGGCACCCACTCGCGAAGCAGTCTGCCGAAAGGGTGCTCCCTGATGGTATATTGCATGCGTGACACTATCTCCATGACCCACCCCAATGGGGCGCAACAGAGTCTGGCGAGAGCGCCTGCGGCAGCTCTCATCGCTGGCTCATCTCCCACTCTTGCGTCTACCACGGAGATCGGGCATGCACCTCTACCTGCTGTTCTTCCGTTGTCCAATGCCATCTCGGCCATGTGGCTCCATGCCACCAATTCCGCAATCAGCCATGACGGAGAGTAGCTGGTGGTCTCCGGTGGGAGGTTGGGGGGGCCGATGTGGCTTGCGATGGGGGCGTATCGTGCCCCCACTCTGGCCCGTTGGAGGGTGAGCTGTGTACCTAGTAGGTCCAGGGGGTGTCCAGGGGCTTCGAGGTTGCCCAGGTGGAGCCCGTCCAAGGTGGTCACCCATGGGGAGGCTAGCCTCCGGCATACTATGCAACTGGGGCCGTCTTGATCCCGTGTGAGCCAGCAGCCGCAGTATTTGCATCTGGTACTGGGGCGGAAGAAGTCCCCGAACTTTATCATGTAGGATGTGCTGTTAATGGGCCAGGGCCCTTCTGGACTATTGAGGTCCTCGCGTGCGGGTCCGTTTATGCCGGGAGTGTGCAGCCCTGCGCCAGGGGCGGCGGGGGCGGCCCAGCCGTCCTGCCCCGCGCCGCGCTGAGCCGCAGATAGGACGCCCGCTCCGGCGTCGACCAAGTGTCCCCTACTGACTGCCCACTGCCTGACCTCGTGGTGGTCGGGAAAATGTACCTCGTTGCGGCGGTGCTCGTGGATCAGATACAGGCGCAGTCTGGACTTGTGTTCTGAGTTCGTGCCAGCTGGGTTTGCGTCAGCTACCTCTGGGGCGGCGTCGCGCCGCCATCTGGATAGTCCGAGGAGGGGCGGGGGGGAGAAGCCTTCCGATGGGTCACTCACCCCTATGTCTGCGTAGAGGGCAGCCTGGCGCAATATGTCGTACTCACTCTCGGCTGCCATGATTTCTTCCTGAGTAGGCTCGTCGTAGTCCTGGCCATC
>CAUYUJ010006711.1:25000-51735 GCA_963575745.1 Prorocentrum cordatum | reverse complement strand
CCAACCCCCAAGGGGAGGCGTCTACGCAGCCGACGGAACACGACCCCCGGGCACGGAGATCACGCCACAGCAGAGGAGCGACGCCATCCCAGGCCATGAGCTCCTGCCTGACCTGTGACCAGAGCGGCACCTGCTGGTGGTAGCACTTCTGGACAAAGCGGAAACTCGCCTCGAAGATGCTTAAGCCCTCACGCCGAACGAGAGTGACGAAGATGATGTGGCCCAGAACGCGCTCGAGGTCACGACCACTGGCACGACCCCGGCGCAGAAGACCACGCACCGCTAACCGCACCCTCCACAGTCTCGAAGCAGACGCCGAGAGACGCCCTGCCGCAGTGATGGACCAACCCAGCACCGCATACTCGCCCTCGCTGTCACCGAGGAGCTCCTCCCTGGTCACCACCAAGCCCCGACGCTTCAGCTCCGTCATGACGCGAGTCACGGCGGACCGAACCGCCTCCGCGTCGTAGCCGATGCTCACGAAGCTGTCGACGTACTCCAGGTGACACGATGGGTCCAGCGAGGGAGCGGGCCTGCCATCTCGAAGTCGTGCGTCATCATCACAGCCTGCTGCCTCTGCCACTCGCTCCATCACCGACTGACACCACCACATTGCCCAGGACCAACCCATGGGCGCGACCCTGAGGCGCGGGTAGAGCTCGTCGGAGGCCCCAACGGCGACCCCGCCGACCTCCTTGATGCCCAGGACGCCCGCGCGCACAGGTCGCAGGCTGAAACACGGACGGAGCTGCTCGGGGAGCTCCAGGTGGTAGAAGGCGCCCTTCAGGTCGGCGCCCTCCACCGTCAGGAGCGAGTCGTCCGCCGCCATCTCGAGCATGCCAAAGGCGTCGCCCGTCGCGAGCCGCGCGCCCAGGGGCTCGGCGAACACCTCGTTGGAGCGCCGGCAGTCCGCCACCATGCGAAGGCGGCCCCCCTTCTTCTTCACAAAGAAAATCTCGGCTCGAACACCGTCCTCAAGGCTGAAGTCGACTAGGTGCCGCTCGTGCAGTAACTGAACAAAACTGGACCAGCGCCGCTGATCACGAAAGAAGAGGGTCAGAGTAGGGAACAGGCATAGAGCTCTGCCTCAGCCTGGCTTCGGCCTCGCTCGGATCCATCAAGCTCTGCAAAACGAACTGTTCGACCTTGGCTTGCCCGCCCTCCCCCCGCACGTCGGCCAGCGGCACAGGGGCGGTACTGACGTCCGGCATGGAGAGGAGCGCGGGGTCGTAACCCCCGAGGGGCGACTGCTCGACGTTGTAGGCACCCCCAGCCACGCGAAGCTGCACCAGCGCTTCTGCGGGAGAAAGAGTCGACGGCGGCGGACCGAGGTTGCGCACCGACTCGGAGATGTGGGCTAGGCACTGGCCCTGGGCGAGTGACGGCCCAACGTATCGTGCAGAACGGTCACGCCCACAACGGAGGGACGGGTCATGAAGCCAATTAAGAGCGTCCACGCATTCATAGACATCGCTGCAGACACCAAGCCTTCGCCCAATCCTTTGCCTCGTACCACGGGCGAGCTCCTTGATAGAAGCCCTATCCAGCGGCTCTTTGAACGAGGGATAGGGCAGCGGCAAGATGCCCCGGGGCCGACGCCTGCCAACAACGTGGACGTCCTGAGGGAAGAAGGGCCCACACGGGTCGCCGTCGTGGAGGGGTGCAGTACTCGTGCTGGCCCCCCCTCCGATGCCAGCACGGCTCCGATGCCCAGTCATTTTTGCGCCTGGACTCCCGCTCCTCGCGGCCCAGGCGCAGACTCATGTGCAGCATCGCCTCCTTCTCAAAGTCACTGTGGACCAGCTCGATCAATCCTGGAGATACCGTCACCGACGAAGTTGAACGTGAAAGCCCCTAGACAGCGGCCTGCCCCTCCAGACTCATCTTGCCACCGGCGCCTTTGCACTCGGCGTCTACGGCCTTGTCCCAGTGGGCAACCTCGAAGGTCCGACGCCTCCCAAACTTCATCTCAATGCTGATGAGGTTAGCCCCGTCTAGGAGGCCCTGACTGGTGGCCGCCTTGATCTGCTGACACAGCTCGTAGTGTACTTGAACTCCCCAATCCGTGGCAGCGAGCCTGCAGACCTGCGCCGAGGGCTCGTGATGGCCCTCTGTGCTGAGGCCCTCCCACTGCAGGTAGCTCATGCACGCCGCCGCCGTCCTCGGGCACGGCAGCGTCGCGTCCGAGCCGAAATCCTCCTGGCGGGTCATCTCCTCAGTCTTGTGCCACGGGGCGCCGCCTCGACCTTGCCCATCTCGAACAATGGGCAGGATCCTGGTGTCCGCATCGACAGCTTCACGCAGGAAGGTCTCGGGAACGGCCGGCGGCCCCAACTCCACGAGCAAGCCCTGGCCGTCTGGCAGCGCATGCATGTCCCGATCCAGTACTCGAGCTGCAGGGGCCTCGAGCCAAAGCACCTCATCGCCAAATCTGATATCCACCCTCGGAAGCGGCCGCCCCTCACACCCCGGCCGGGTCACCTCCAGGCGCGCCCGCGGGAAGCACGGCAGCTCCGCGCCGCGGGCCCAGCACAGGGCCCGCGCACGCGCTGGGGGCAGCCACTCCCCCTCAACGACCGCAGGCTGGGGGGCAGGCCGAGGTCGCCGATGGCCGCAGCCCTGGTGCAGCACTCGGCTGCGGCGATCTGCTCCGCCTCCAACGTGCACTGGGCCAGCTCCGAATCCGTCGGCTCGGCTCTCGACCCATGAACCTGGATGCCCGCGATCCCTGGAGGCGACGAGTCGAAGGCACCAAAACGCGCCGCCTGCGCCTCAGCACTGTTGGCCAACACGACGGTGTATGGATCGCCGTCCGCCGTGTAGTACACGCGGTCAGCCTCGGACGATGCCCCCCCCCCGCAGATTCAAGTGCTGGCGCCGCGCCACTTCGTCGGCGTAGAAGGCGTACACCGAGCGACTCGTTGCCACCGTCGCCGTCGCTGATACAGCCAGCAAGATGCCGAACACGCGGGCGAGCATCCCTCCGCAGCACGACACAGCAGAAGCCGACGCACGCCGCGGCGAGCAGGAAGCCCACTGCGCCGCCCACCATGCCCACGGCCAGGGAGCGCAGGTCGATGGCGACGTCGCTCACCAGCACGGCCGCCGCCGACGGCGCCGCCACCTCCGGCCCCGCGGGCGCGGGCGCGGCCTCTGGCGCGGGGCAGGCCCCACACGCCGGGCAGGGCGGCGGCGACGGGCACACCGCCGGGGCGACCTCCGCGCACGGCGGGATCGCTGGGCACTGCAGCGATCACCGAGGGCACGGAGCTGGCGACCCGCACGTCAACGAGCACACGGGACAGGCGGGACAAGACGGCACCTGCGGGCACCTCGTGAGATAGGAGACCACACCTGTGACGGCGTGGTTTGCGAGCCTCTCCCACATCCCTCAAGACTTGAACAACCAGAACGGCGGCGGCCCACAAGATGCATCGGGAACCCGTGAAATCACGACAATTATTCGTCTCCTTCTTCTCCTTATTATTATGATTGTTCTTCTTATTCTTCTTCTTCTTATTCGTATTCTTCTTCTTCTTCTTAGTATCATTCTTCTTCTTATTCTTATTCCTCGTCCTCCTCCTCCTCCGCCTCCTCCTCCTCCTTCCATTTTCCTTTTCGTGTCCTTTTCCTTTTCCCCCTCCTCCTCCTCTGCAATTACAATATGAATGCTACTCTCCTCCATCCCTTGATGGCGCGCGGAAGATAGCGGGCACCCCTCCGTGGTTTGTTTTCCACGCACAAGATTTCCCGGAGTTGGGTTTTCGCTTGGTTTGTTCAAAATGATGCTATCGCTGAGGCGCGGGTTTCATTTTCGGGCTTCCGCTCGTTCCGAATCGCGCTCCCGTTGCAGCGCTGGCCTCATTTCCGTGTTTCCGCTCGTTCCGAATCGCGCCCCCGCTGCAGCGCTGGCGTCATTTCCCGTGCCATGCCACGGCATGCAATGCAATGCTAGGTTGCGTTCCGCTGCGCGATGCCATGCCTTCGGCTGCAGCTGTCACTTCCAGTGCTTAAGTGCCGCGCCATGCTATGCCATGCTACGCTTTGATCTTCAACGCCATGCTATGCAATGTTATGTTCGGGGCCGCTGTGCGATGCCATGCTTTGCGTTGCAAAGATTTGCGATGCAATTCTTCACTGCGCCACGCCGCGCCATGCTGCGACATGCTACGCGTTGCAGTGCTCTTCTACGCCATGCCGCGCAGTGTTCTACAATGCATCGCGCACCCTTTCGGGATCATCGCCATGCTCAACATCCGACTGTGCGAGCAGAGAGGGGATCTACACCATGGTAAGGGATGGGGGGGAGGGGTAGGATGTCAGATATGACGCGAGCGCACCTAGTTTGTCCTCCTCCTCCTCCTCCTCCCCCCCCCCCGCCCCTCCCCCTCCTCCTCCTCCTGGGCAGCGGGGCCCCGGAGACCCCCCACCCGAGTCCGAGGGGGTCCTTTGGGGCACAACCCACAACTAATCTACAACCGGCAGGGGGCGCGCGCGCCGCGCTGGCGCCCGCTCTGACCTCGGCCGCGACCGCGGCGTCAAGGTGGGGCACCAGGGCGACGCCTCCCGGCCGGGGAATGGGCATCAGGGCGCAGCGCCCAGCCCCCGGCCGGATAGCCGCCATCTTCCAGCCAGCGCTTGGCCGCGACCGCTGCGCCGGGCGAGAAGCGCCAGCGCGCCCGCGGCGGCCCCCCCCCCAGCGCCGTCGCGGTCGCCCGCTGCGCCCGGCCGCGCGCCCCCAGGCCCCAGGCGGGCGCGGCGCGCTCGTCAGCCAGCTCTCGGCCGCAGCCCGCCCCCTGGGCAGCGAAGCGCCCTGTCGGGCAGTTCGCCTTCGCGCCCGGCCCCGCGCGAGAGGGCCCGCGACTCCTTCCTGGCCCGCCCGCGCGTCTCAAGGCGAAGGCGACCAGGGCTGGGCCTGGGTGGCGCCAGTGTTTCCGCGCCTCCGCCGCCGCCGCCGCGGCCCCGTCGCGCGCGGCGCGGCCCCGTCTAGCGGCCGCGCCCGCGCCCAGAGACGCGTCGGTGATCGCCAGGTCGGCGCAAGCGGCCCCCGCGACCGCGTCGGTGAAGGCCGCGTCCAGCCGCGCGGCCTCCAGCGCCGCCAGGGCGCTGTCTGTCCCAGAACGGGGCGTGTTGCTCCGCCCTCACGCCCATGGCGCCTCGCGCCACTAGCCAGCGCTCGAGCCAGTCCCGGACGCCATCCTCCTCCTCCTCCTCCTCCTCCTCCTCCTCCTCCTCCTCCTCACTCTGCTCCTCTCCTCCTCCTCCTCCACCTCCTCCTCCGCCTCCGGCGTGGCGGGCCCAGTGTCCCAGTCGCGAGGGGCCCCCGAGTCCCCGGGCCTTCGGCAGCGCGGCACGCGCAGGCCGCCCGCGCCCCTCGCCGCGCGCCGCCGCTGGGGCCCGCCGCACCTGCCGCCGGGCGCCGGCCTTGCGGTCGCCGGGCGCCCCGCCGCCGTCGCGCGCCGCGGACGGGCGCCGCCTGGCGCCGCCTGCGCCGCCAGGCGCCGTCGCGGCCGCCGCGGCCGCGCGGTCGCCGCCGGCGCCGCCGGCCGCGCGGCCGCGCCGCCGCCGAGCCCGCCGCCGGCGGGCGCCGCGACGCGCCACCGGGCGCCGCCGCCGCGCCTGCAGCCCGCCCCAGTTAAGGCCGCCGCCCGCGCGCCGCCTGCCGGAGCGCCGGCCCCGGCGCCCTGCCGCCCAGCGCGCCGCGCCCGCCGCCGCCGCCGCCGCCGCCCGCCGGGCGCCCGGGGTCGCCAGCTCCGCCCAGCGCCGCCGCCGCCGCCTTCTCGCGCGCCACTGGGCGCTCAGGCCTTCAGCCCCGCCCGGCCTCGCGCCAAGGCCTGCGCCGGGTGGCCGCCAGCACGGCGTCGGCGGCGCGCCGCCGCAGCGCGCCCCCCAAGGCGTGGTGGAGGCGCCGGATCGCGGCCGAGCGCGCCGTCGTCGGCGCCAGCCGCCGGAGCAGCGCCGCCGCGTCTTTCCCCGGGCGGCCGCGGCCGTTAACGGGGCCGCCGCCGCGCCAGGGTAGCGCGCTCGCTTGCGGCGCTCCGCGGCCGCCGCGCCAGCGCCCTCGCGGCGCGGCGCGCCTAGCCCGAGGGCGTGAGGGCGCTGACCGCCGTGAGGCCCACCGGGATTGGGGCGCCCAGTCCAGGCGCGCGGGCGACGAGGCCCGCGCGGGCCTCCGGATTCGCGGGCGCCGCGTGGGGCACCAGCGCTTCTCTGCGCACGGCGCAGCCCTGCTCCTCGCACCGCTCGGCCAGGGCAGCGCGCCCGACGTCGTGCCGGCGCGCGCGCCAGCCCCCCGCGGCGCGCCCGCAGGCGTGCACCCCTGTCGGGCCCAGAGCCTCGCCGCACGCTCTGCCGCCCGGGTGGCGGCGCTGGCAGAAGCCCGCGCACAGCGGCAGGTCACGTGGGCGGTCTGGTCCTCGGAAGCCGCCTGGAGGACCTGCGTGGCGGCGGGGAGGCAAGTGCTCGCCAATGGGCTAGCCCCGGCTAGGGCGCTGGCCCCTGCGTGCTCCAGTCTGCGGAGGCAGCGCGGCAAGCAGAGGTGCCGCGAGGCCGCGTGCGCCGCGGGCGCGGTGAGCGCCACGCTTCCCAGAGGGTTGCAGGTTCTAATTCCTAGAACGTGCATGTAAATGTGATTGCGTTCTAGGTTCTAGGTTCTAGGTTCTAGTTTATACGTTCTTCTATTCTGTGGTTATATGCCTTTTATATATCATAGTTTGCGTGATATCACTATATACCGTTGCCGCGTTGAGAAGTTTAGGAAACACACAGGGGTGCCGCCAATTTGGTTGCGTATCGGGCCTTCTCAAGCGTTTCTTAAGGTCCTCGAACCGTCGGTTTGCAACGAGGTCAGTGATAGAGGAGAGCGAAGGAGGAGAGAAGAGCAGGAGAGAGAGAGAGAGAGAGAGAGAGAGAGAGAATACGTGTGCGCGTGTGTGAGAGAGAGGGAAAAAAAAAACAACACAAGGGATCGAGAGGGGGCATTTGTTGCTCACCGCCGCTCGATCGAGCGCGCCACGCGTGGCACGCGCGAGGTCTAGGCCTGGCCTCTCTTGGCCTATCCTGGCCTCCTCGCCTCTGTTGGCCTCTCCTGGCCGCATCTCCTGCGGCCTCCTTGGCCCCCTGCCTCCTAGCCTCTTCTGGCCTCTCCTGGCCTCTCCTGGCCTCTCTTGGCCTCTTCCTGGCCTCTCCTGGCCTCTTCCTGGCCACTCCTGGCCTCTCTCCTGGCTTGTCGTTCTGGCCTCTCTTGGCCTCTCTCCTGGCCTCTCTCCTGGCATCCTCTCCTCTGGCCTCTCCTGGCCTGGCCTCTCCTGGCCTGGCCTCTCCTGGCCTCTCCTGGCCTCTCGTGGCCTCACGGCCCGTTCGGGCTTGGCCTGTCCTCGAAGCCCTCGAATGCAGCCCTGCTGCGCACGATCGCGTCGAGACCAGCCTGCCTCGCCTGATCGACGATCGCTTCGAACTCCGCCGCCGCATGGTTGAACCCCTCATCAATCAAGCGCTGCTCCACCTGGTGCCTCTGTGCGGGCGGCAGCGTCCTGACGAGCCGCGTCACCTCCGCGTCCATGCAGTCCTATATCTGGGATTTGGAACACCTCCACGTCCTCCCTCGCCACCCTCTCCACCTAACTGCCCCGTTCTCCTTTCTCCGATTCGTAAACCCCCCACCCTCCCTCCCCCATCGGTCCTTGAGCGAAGTCCCGAAGGGATAGCACGCTCGAATCTCGTCCTGCCAGTGCGCGATCGAGGCCACCATGAACGCTGGCACCATCGTCAGCGCTCTGTTGACTTCGAAGCGCTGCGCGGCGCGGACCTCCCGCTCACGAGGGCTTTGTGGGGCGCTCTCGGTGGGGCCTCCTAGGGCCCTGAAGTCTTCCTTCAGCAGGAGAAGTTCCTTGGGGTGTCCCCATCCCCCCGTCATCGCATCCCGCGCGAATGAGATGATCGCCCCCCCTCCTGTGGCTTCGAAGCCTACTCGGATTACGCCAACATCGGGCCCGAAGACGGCCCTCAGCGGGGGCGATGGGACTAAACGTGGGGGGAGGTAGGGGGGGAACGGGATCGAGTAGGAGTGGAATCGTTATATCGGAGCCAGAGTATGGGAAGGACTTTGGACCCAGTGGGTCCTCTTCGGCCAAGGGCCTCCACTGAGCCCTGTTCCTCGCTGAGAAGATGTCCAGCACGATCCAGCGCATCGTGAATATGCAGAAGCTGATCTCTGCGAAAGGGGACTCGTCGCTGGATTCGTCCATCTCCCAATCCACGTTATCCTGCCTCTGCCCCTCCTCTGATCTGGCGGATCGCGAAACCGCTCGAGCCAGGAGCGGCGTCGGCGGTGCAAGGGAGGGAAACAACATGCAGTCTCCTCGCTCATCGCTCCGCCCCTCTAGACTTTCTGGCAGTTCTTATCTCAGTACCGCTCTCTCGAATCTCTCACTCTCCCTCCTCTATCTCTAAAACTCTCTCTATATATAGTCCTCCCTTTCTCTCCTTTTAGAGGGTATCTTCTCTCGCTCTCTCTCTCTCTCTCTCAATCTCTCTCTCTCTCTCTCTCTCTCTCTCTCTCTCTATCTCTCTCTCTCTCTCCACCTCTCTCTCACTCAGGTTTCAATCTCGGCAGGCTCCCTTGACTTGCCGCCTCGCCAGTTCAGCGAGCCCTCCTCCTCTCGAGTGTGGGGGGTGGCGGGAAAAAAAAGAGCGGAGGAGCCAGACGTGGAGGGTTCGGATGAGGAGAAAGATGAGGAACCTGACGGAGCTCGAGGGGCGGGTGAGGAGAGCATACCTTTCCTTGGCCGCGGCGACGCCACGCGCAAGTACGTCGCATGGCTGCGCGGGCATGGGCTCTCTCAGCTCGCCCGTGTCGCCTCGGCTCGTCCTCGCCCTCCTCGCTTGGCCCCCTCGCCTCGCCTCTCGCCGCGCCTCCTCGCCTACTCGCCTCTTCGCCTCTCCTCTCCTCCTCTAGGCGGGCTCATCCCTCCTGTCGGGCCAGTATGAGCTCGAGCTTGATCCCCACCAGCCCTGGCGCTGTGAGGAGTCCTTTGCCCACCAGCCCTGGCGCTGTGAGTCCTTTGCCCACCAGCCCTGGCCCTGCGATTCCCAGCTGGGCACCCTGCTCGTCCAGTCCTCCTCCCGCGGCTTATCCTTGCACGGCATTGCTTTAGCTGGTGCCCCCGTGTCGTCTATGGCTTCTGGCTCTTCGAGGTCGTTCTTCTCTGCCTCCTTGCGCTCTTTCGCCTGCTTCGGCTCTTTCTTGCGTTTCTTCTCCCTATCTTTCTCATCTGCCACTTCGCGCTCTGCTGCCTCCACCTGCTCAGCTGGCTGCGTGGCGATATCGATCTCCTTCTCGGGATCCACTGGAAGGCGCAGAATTTCCTCGTCCTCCTCCACTGACTTGATCGACCGCCCCCCGCTTTTCTCTTGCTCACGGGTTCTCTTCGCGCTCTTCATCGCAAGGAACACGAAATTGTCATGATAGAGCTCATCCAATCGTCGACCGAACTCCCGAATTAAACCGAACATCTCATCAACTCCAGGCTTTCCCGCGTGCGACGCGATGATCTCTAATGAGGCCTTTTCCTTCGAGGTGATCTTCACGTTGAGCACCTCATCTTCTTCGCGGTCCCAAGCCATCATGTAGTTTGGGCCCCTCATGGCCTTGTCATTGTCTCGCTTCAGGGTTGCCTTCGGCCTTAAAATCAAGCGCATGGTCGTGAAATCTCGCCGAGTGTCCCAGCTGCTGTCGTCCATCCGCTGCTCGGCGACCTTTGGGATGACAGGGCGAGGCGAGGAGGAGGGATGACAGGGGGGATGGGAGGGGCGGCAAGGAGGATGCGATGCGGACCTTAGCCTCCAGCTCTTCCGCATCCTCGGCCTTCAAACGCGAGGTCTCCTCGCGGCGCCTTGTTTTTTTCTCCCCCCTTGCAACGATGTCATCGAAAATGCGCCTCAAGTTCGTGTCCGACTTCTTTTTCTCATTTTTCTTCTCAGCTTTCTTGTGTTTCTTCTTATTCTTTCCCTCCTCCTCTAGATCTCGAGCTGCCTCTTCCGCTGGCTTCTCCTCGTCCCAGTCAAGCGAACATGCTGGCGACCTCTTGCCATCGTCGCCGGCGTCTGATGCACTCGAGGATATATCTTCTTGCGGCTTAGCTCTCTCCCTCTTCTCGTCTAGCTCGTTCCTAAACTTCGCCAGCATCTCGTGCGCGAGCGCCATTGCTTGAGGAGTGATGTCAGGTGGGCACTCGACCTCTTTCCTCGCCTCGGCATCCTTCTTCTGCTCATTGGCCCCTCCTCCTCCTCCTCGAGATCCTCCTCCTCCCTCAGCGCTGCTCGCCGCCTGCGTGGCGTCGCACGGCCGCGGCCGCACGCTGGAGCGCAGCCAGGGTTCAGCCGAGCGCGGCTGCATATAGAGAATTCACCACATTCCTACGGTCAACATTCCTACGGTCAGAACTCCTACGTTGCAAATTCATACGCTCAACATTCCTACGGCACACATTCCTACGCTCGACATTCCTACGCGTAGGAATTGGGAGCGCAGGAATTCGAGGCGTAGGAGTTGGGAGCGTAGGAGTTGGGGAGCGTAGGAGTTGCGAAGGAGTTGCGTAGGAGTTATTATGTGTTTCTCTTTAGGAGGCGAAGGAGTTGCGAAGGAGTTGCGTAGGAAAGTGGGCGCGTAGGAGTTTGAAGTTGCGTAGGAAAGTGAGTGCGTAGGAATGCTGTGCGTGGGAAAGTGAGCGAGGGAGTTGGAGTAGGAATGTCGTGCGTAGGAATGTTGCGAAGGAATGCTTTGCTAGATTTGCCATCAACCCTCTGGCATCAATCCTCTCTGGGCCGCTTATTCCTGGTTCTGGGGTCGCCATCCTGGATGTTACCGTACAAGTGGGTGACTGTGTTCATGCGGCCGAGGACCTCGAAACATTGGAACACTGATTTCTCCATGGTGGCCCTGTGGGACCGTTCTGCGCACAGCCTCAAAAGATAGTTTAGAGACTCATCCACGAAAGTGTCGTACTCTGAAGGCGACCCCATGCATTCGCTCCTAGGGGTGCACAAGAACCCCCCCCTTCATTTCTCATGCCCCCCTTCCCTGTTCATCCTTAGCATCTTTCCCGTTCCCTGACCCGTCCTCCTCCTCCTCCTCCTCCTCCTCCTCCTCCCCCTCCCCCTCCTCCTCCTCCTCCTCCTCCTCCTCCTCCTCCTCCTCCTCATCCCCCCCTTCTCCTCCTTATAATGCTTCCAGTGGTTCAAGTTTTTAACCCCATGCTCCTTTTCGTCAGGTGCCCGAAGAGGTGGAACTTCGGAGCGAAGTGGATCTTAGCGAGGTCGCAGTTCACCAGGAAAACGACGCAACTCTCGCGCAACACTTGGTACTCCGACACTGTCGGCTTAGACTTCGCGGAGCGGTAAATCCGCATCCAAGTAAGCAGGGCCTCACCTGCTTCAACGAGCTCCTTTCCATGCGGGACTTCGCAGCCCGATCCTACATGATACTTCAACTTGTTGACTGCGAACTTCAGAATCTGGAAGGTTTCCGAACCTTTCAACTTGCAAATTCCTCCTCCAAAGCAGGCGCACTCCTCTCCTGGAAACATCTTCTCGTTCAGCGTTCCGATCCTATTTTCATGCGGCACCTCCTCCTCCTCATAATATGTCATGAGTTCTGCCTCAAGTCGGTGCCAAACCGTTGATCGCGGCGCACCCCAAGGATTTGCAAACGTGAGTCTGCGCAAGACCGCGCTGACATACCTCTGCATGCATCCAAGGTGCACCGTGTGCAACGTGTCTAGCGCGAGCGACCGCACTGGCGATGTCCCGAGCGCCGCGCTGAACAGGGGGGACCTGTGAGTAACTGAGCCTAGTTTCCGCCCCAGGCAATCGCATCTCGGTCGCCAGAACACAGCTTTGAAGGGCAATGGTACCTTGTGAAACTCGAGGAGTATCAGGCATTCAGGAGACGGCTCAAGACGGTCACCTTCCAGCAAGCCTAAGGGCGGACAGTCGGCTTTCAACAGGAGGCCTTTGTTCTTCACTGGCACCAGCAATGCCCGCAGCTTCCTGCGCGTTTCTTCTGTACCCACAACTACTTCGTGCTCGAAGGATTTACACGTTTCTTCATACTCCTCCTCAGATCTATCTTCCCACAGCAAACCGCAGTTGTTCAAAAACTCGCCGTCCACGATCGGCAGCCCATCCTTAGAGCATGGGCATATCGGACAGCAGTCGTGCACGCACCCCCACCCAGTTAGGCCCATGGATTTGGCGAATTCTGCCCAGTCGCCTTTCAGCAACACGACAACGCTCCTGAACGAAAATTGCGCGGTGGGTTTCTCCCATGCTTCCCAGTCTGACCCGTCGTGTTTCTTGTCTGGCACCGAGCCCTTTACGAGGCATTGCAGCTGGAAGGACGCAACCTGCATCATAGAGTATATGGAGCAGTGCCCGCCACAACCACACCCGCACATTTCGCTCACCTTCATGAAGCCGAGTTGATGTCTCTTGTATGATATCATATTTATTATTGAAACGTCCAAGATGCTGCCCTCCCTCTGAATTTACAAAGCACCCTGGCGCGTGAGCTGCATGGTTATCCCCCCCTCGCTAACGCCGAATGGTTGTATGTGTTGTTCGCGTGTACTTGTGAAGGGGCGAGGGGCGGGTGGGTGGGGGGGCGGCGGAGCTGACGCAGTCGAGAGCTCGTTTCGACCAGCCGTCTGCGCCGTGTACCTTACACCATCCATGTACACTGCCAAAGGCAGTGGGTAACCTCCTCCCTCCTGTAGGCACTCCTGGACGTGGGGGTGTTCTTGGTACACCCTATTGGACATGAAACTGCTGTAATCGCCCGTGTCACCGTACCTCAACGATTCTTGAATGTCTTTATTCTCCTCGACTTCTGCTGCGATCGAGTGGAAGACCTGCCTAAATAGGACCGTCTTGCTGCATTCATGCGAAGCCTTGCTCAGGAACGCTGGCACTCGAGCAGCGTAGAATGGCCCTCCGCTGGGCAAGTGTTTGTCCATCTCTTTTTTGTATCTGCCCGATTCAAGATCGGGCGGAAGACCGAAAGTTGACCATCTTCCTCCTGGCACATTGCATTGGGCTAGGTAACCACAGACAACACAAAAGTCTTTAGCTGATATCTTTTTGCACGAGGCCCATACAGTTAGCAGGATCTCAAAAGCCTTGCTTCCAGCAAGCCGCATCTCCTCTCCAGCCTCATTGCGTATGTACTGCCTTTTTGGCACTCCTCGGGCTGCCTTCGAGCGGCGGCGCCATTGCTTTTTTTTGGGCGCCATCTAGATTGAGCCAACGTTGCTGCTGCAAATACAAACGCTCGTCTCTCTCTCTCTCTCTCTCTCTCTCCCTCTCTCTGGCATCTCAACCTCCTCTCCTCCTCTCTTCCCCCTCCTCTCCTCCCCCCCCCTCCTCCTCCTCTCCCCCCCCTCCCCCTCCCATCACTGCTCCTCCCGCCCTCCTCCCTCGCATGGGCCCCACGCCCACTCTCCGAAGCTCTACGTTCTACGATCTGCCTTCTCATTTTCCTGGGCACCCGCTCGCACTGTCCCATGCGGCCCCGTCCACAGCAGGGAATGCTCAGTGCTCGGCTGCCTCGCGCTCGCGTGCCTCCCGCCGCCTGGCTCTCCTCCCTCCTCAGCAGCTGCAGCCTCAGCGCCTGGCACGAGTCACAGCCGTCGAAGGTTTGAATTTTCGGCTGGGGCCCAATCGGGCCGCTCGCGAACGCTTCCCCGCCAGTAATCCCCTCTCCCCAAAGAGGCCCCCCAAACTCCTACGCAACTCCTTCGCAATTCCTCCGGTACATGTTTCTCCTACGTTGTGTTTTTTTTTTTTTATACATATATATATATGTGAGGGGAGGATTGCGGTATAATGTGCGTTCCCTTTTTTTCTGTGGTTCCACTCCATCACTACCCTTATCATGTATGTTCGGATTTGCTTCATCCTCTTTTTAGAATGATTCAGTTTCGTTCTTCTTTTCCTCACCCTCTCCCTCCATCGTTTCTCGTGCCCTCTTCCTCAGCAGAACTCTCGCCGACTTTCCGATTTTCTCTTCCCATTCCCTCATCATCCTGTTCGCCCTCCTGCTCTCCCTCCTCCTCCTCCTCCTGTTCCTGCTCCTCCTACGCATCTTCATCGCCATCATCATCAGCATCGTAATCATCGAAACCAGCGTGATCATCATCATCACCATCCTCATCATCACTTACGCCGTCGTCGTGGCAAGCGTCGTTGTGGTCTTCTCGCTCCCCCCTACTACGACGACGCAGGCGTTGAGACAATAGAACTCGCGCAATGCATTTTTCCCCCAGAATGGCGGGGGCGCACATCGGGGAAAAAACCAACATACTATGAAGCCACTGTCGTGACGACGTCTATGATCACGCGCCCATGGATATAAGCATTTGAGGCTCTACAGAAGACGCGGCACCGAGACTGAATCAGAGAAAAGGAGCCTCGGGAGAGGAAGGGTGCGGACTGTAACCATTTAATGCTGACGAAGAGAAGGAAAATCGGCACCAGTCACCGCTGGCGAGCGCGCGCGGTGGGAGCCTGGCCAGAAGCGCCGCGCGACGCGGGTTTGCGCTTCAAAGTGAAAGCTGTTCTCTTGATCCTGGGCTCTTTGCGATCGCGCAGACTGTCCAAGAGCGCCTTAGCAGCGGGCTTCTTCTGAGCGCCGCGCCGCCCGGCAGGCGCGGCGTCGCGAGCCGCTGGCTTCCCCCGAACGCGCGCAGCGTGTTCGGCAATTTTGCGCGCGACTTTCTGCCGGGCTTCGTGCAGCGGAAGCCGCGCTGGCGCCAGGACGTCGGTACCGCCCTGCGCCTGAAGCGCGCAGTAACTCTTCCAGTCATCCCGGGGAAAAGCCCATGCCATAATGCTTCGCGATAGCACGTTGGCCTGTCGCAGCTGCCGCAGCGTCGGCGAATGCAGCGCGCAATTGTGGGCTTGCAGCTTGCCCAAGAACCCAAACCTAAGTTGAAGTTCCGCCGTCGACGCGTAGATGTCTCCCTGATTGCGAAACCACGTGTTGATCTCGTGGTTGAAAGATTCGTTGACGGACGTGCCAGACCCCAACAGAGCCAAGCGCGCCGCCGGCAAGGAATGCCTGAATCGCTGATTATTGAAGAACCATTGCATGCGGGCTGGGGCAGTCGCATTGTAAAGCAACCTCTTCAGTTGAACGTTATTCACGTGGGTGCGGCGAGCAAGCTCTTCAGGAACCAGCGCGCTTAGCGCGGCGATTGCTTCGATGAACTCATGCGTTGTTTTCCATGGCAGCTCGGCGTTCACGTGGTCGATCACATATTGAGCTCGCGACTTCGCCAGTGAATGATCGAGTATCTGTGCTCGCGCGCGCTCCTCTATCGGTCGCAGAGTCGGGGCGTTCGTCCCGTCGAACGGCGCTCCCCAGTAGTGCGCGGGTAGCGTGCAATCCACCTTCGTGAACTTGGCCATCAGTATCCGCAACAGTCGTGATCCCACTGTCTTTTTTCGCCAGTGCGTCTCCTCGTACGTGATGGGCAGATGGACCGGGTCGAGGCTCAAGACCGATAAATTGGGAAATCATGAGCCTTGCAAGGCGCGGAATAGCGCGCTGCTCGGCTGGTCACTGGCGACGGACGCCGTCTGCGATCTGCACGCAGCCGACCAACGAGCTGCAAGGGCTCCAGCTATTTCATCAGCCCCCTCGTCCTTCGTCAGGAAAACTCCGAGCGCCGCGCCCGTCCGGCCCGCGAGAGTTAGGACGCGGCGCTTGGCGTCCACGTCCGGCACAGGCGCAGCGTCGCGAACTGTTTGTGCGGACCGATAATCTGCCTGGCCCTTGACCCTGCGCAGAATGCGGATGGTGGCGTCCATGGAGACGTGGAGGAATTCCTCATGCCGGTGGCATTCTTCCATCAACGCCGCGCTGCGCCTCCCTACGTGCGCGCTGTTGAACACGTCTTCCATAAGCTTTAGCCAATGAGCGACATCTGTCGGCAGCATGCTGCTCAACTCGGAGCCCTGCTCTACGACGCGAGCGCACGTCCGCAGCATCGCCGGGCGCACGCGCCCATGGTGGCGCAAGGACTCCTGCAATAGGATATCGGCGAAGCCACGGGTATAGCATGTGTACCCCACTCGTCTGCACGCGAGATTCTGCCCGACTGCTGCCTTGTTCTGGTACGACGGCCCGTCGTCGTCGAGGACCAGCACAATGTCCTTGTCAATGGCGTTCTGTCCGCGATGAACAGCAGGAGATATTGTCTCGCGCAGGATCGTGGCAGACCGCTTCAGCAGGTTCCCTGCTGGAGTTCGCAGAAGCCGGTCGTTGTCGAACAACGCGCACACGACATTGAATTGCTTCGTGCCAGAGGCCACGAAGCGCGTCTTTCTGAGGTGGTACTTGGAGACGTGCGTGGCCAAGAGCGTCTGCGTCGAGAACGATCGGAACGGGCAAAGACCGCACGCAAACTTCAACTTCACGCCCTCGCTGTCCCGCTTGGGGCGCAGGAGCGTCACTCCCGCAGCGTAACTCTTGACTTCCTTCTCCAGGCACTCGAACAACTCTGTCCGCACTGCTGTCTCGCCCTCATCGCCGCTCGGAGATTCAGGTGCATCCGCCGAGCCCGCGTCCGCGAGCTCGTGGGGCTCGCGCTGCTCGGCCGCGAGGCACACCCAGCCCTCGCCGACGTCGTCCGCCGTTCTCTTGCCTCTGATCCGTTTCCTAGCCGGCGCCTGCGCGAGCCTGGCACCGTCCTGCTCCTGGCGAGCGGGCGCGCCGCGCATGCGAGATAGCGCGGAGAGGTGGTAGGGAAAACAACACAGGGCGGCAAGGCCGACCCACGGGTGAGATGGCAGAGAAAACACAGGGCGGCAGAGCCGACCCACGGGGAATGCATGTCTTGAGCCGGAGGGTGATGAAGAGATAGCGGCGCGGCCGTCGAATATGTAAGAGCTAGGCAATGGGGGATATCGAGCGACACGAAGGCCCCGCGCCACGTTGGGCACGTGTGAAGGCGAGGAGAAAATATTGAGATGATTGAGAAGTCGCGATTTTGTCTGCGCAAAAGTTCGATCGGAAGTCACGGCCCGCTCTCGACTGAGGGCCGCGCAATGGCGTCAGCGCCGCCGCATCCCCCCGAGTCCAGTCGCGGGCGCGAGTCGGCCGACGTCCCTGCTTGCTCTTCAGCCGCGTGTCGCCGGTGCAGTCTGAGCATATCGGCGGTGAAATCTATGTTCAGGGTGTCTTCCCAGGCGACGCAGACTCCGCTGCACCGCGCGCATGCGAAGACGTCGCCGTGAGGTTCCAATCGCTGCGCCAACATGGCCCACGCGGAGGTCGCTGCGCGCAAATGCATCAATTCGGGGAAAGGAAATGATCTCACCGTGGCCACGCACCCTTCCAGATAGTGGCCGATGCCGTCGACGTCGCCGTCGTCCATCCCGCAAAGGAAACAGCGATCGTGAACAGGGCTGGGGGCTGACACCGACACCGAGGCAAGTTCTGCGTTGGCAGGCTGAAACCAGCAAGGCACAACAGCGAGGACTCCGGGCTGCCCGGCACCGTGCGGGCCACGCGAGGCCCTGGGCCCGCTCGAAGTGAAAGGTTTCACGAGGATGAACGTTTTGTCTTGGCGAATCTGTTGATCCAGTGCGAAACAACGCGCTAATGTCCGTCTCCGCAAGGAAGGGAAGCATGCCATAATAGAATCGAATGCTTCATTTGAGATCTTCGATACCATCAGCGCGAAAGCCTCGATGTCAGCGGCGTCGTCTCTTTCCGGAGACGATGAAGGTGTTCGCGCTGCAGCCGCGCGCGCAGCCCGCGAGGACAGTCGAAGCTTCCTGCGCGCCGGCGTCAGCGAGCGGGCGCCAGAGTACGCGCGCCGCTGGCGAGCCCTCCCGCCAGGCGTCGGGACGCCCACCTCAGGGGACTGCGAGCTCAGAAATGGAGAACTGGCAGCGCGCTGGTCGTCGGTGGCCATGGCGCCGAGGTACGACAGAGAGATCACAGGACAGCAATGCTGATCCACAATCAGGGAAAGAGCGGGGAAGTCAAAGCAGGCCGACAATGCCGAGCCACGTTTGCTAAAATCCTGAGCCGATGAAGCGAACGGCCGTGCTGATTTTCCCCCCCGCGCATCGCCGAAACGCGAGCTGGGGAAAAATCATATTCTATGCTACTCCCGAGAGGACTTTGCGCGCGTCGCCTGTTGGGTAGCGCAACTTGCGTCGGCATTTACTCTTTGCAATGATGGTGTGGGATATATGATGTCTCTGGGTGCCCCTCTCCGCTTCGGCTGTTGTTGATATACATAACAATTTCTTTTTTGGCAACGCAAGCTTCGCATCCACGCACTCCTTCATGCGAGGGCATCGCTACTTCTGCGGAAGTTGAGAGCACGCGGCTGTCAGCGTGGCTCCCGCAGAGCCCATGCGCGCCATTTTCATCCGTTGCCAGTTGGCATTCGGAAATGGCAACGGCACCTCAAGAGAACGGCGCACCATCGCAACGGCAACGCCAGTGCGCGACGTCCACTGACATCTGGCGAAAGGCGCGATCGAAATTGGCCGCGGTGCTCAGGCAATAAGGCATGCGCGCCGCCACGACTGGCCGCGGCCAGCCGCCCAGAGGGTCTATCTCACGGACGTCTTCCGACGCCATTGCCCGCAACTCTCGGGACCTCGTGCGTTGAATGGCCATGAGCTCCTCGATCTCTGGGATCACCGGCACGTCGTCCACAAATGGCTGGTCGCCGTTGTCCGGATGAAGGCAGACCACATACATCGCGGCCACGCGGGCGCCGTAGTAATGTTCCAACATCCACCTGTAGATGTTAAGCTGCACCCGGTAATGATTTCCCTGGCAGTCTGACAATCGGCTTAATGGAAACTTCATATTCCCCCATGGGTTCGTGAACTTCGAACGTAAATTCTTCGCCCGCTTCCAATCGTATATGTACAGGCTGCCCGCGGAGTCTCGAGCCACGAAGTCGATTGACCCAGCGAGCCCCTCGTGCTCGGCGAAGATGGCCCACTCGGTGCGGAAAGCCGCCAGACCTTTCAGCGCGCCCAAGAATTTCAAGAACAACTGGAACTCGACGGCATCGCGGGGCACCGGAACGCGGTTGAGGTGGGCCTCGAACGTCCAGTGCATCCAGGTGCCCCGCCTAGCCGCCTCTTCTTTGTTCAGGCGCCATTTCTCAACGATCTCGTGATCCGAGAGAGATAGACTTTCCAGTTGGTTTGCCAAGTGGGGGGCCGCTCTCGCAGTTGTCTTCATCTCGGCGCAGATCTCGGCGTCGCAAGCTCCGTGCGAAACAAGTAACTCGTGCAAGCGAGCAGCCTCCGCCGTGGCCCGCAGCTCCGCGACCACGTCTTCCGGGCGAGGGTGGCGCAAATAATCAGGTCGCGGCCAGTTCCGCCCGCTCCGCATCTTCCCAATCACAGCGCCAGCGTCGAAAACACTGCAGTACTCATGTATCAATCCCGTGACCGACCCATGCGTTCGCGCGCCGCTAATGTAATAGGCGTGCGACTCTTCGACGAAGTGCAACTGGGAATCCCGAGGGTGAGCGTTGAGTCGCTCGAGCAAGCGGATCTTCGGAAGACGCGGCAGCTCGATGGAGAAATCGCACGGGACTTGGGGCACCTGAATGCCGGGCCACCCCACCGGCGGCAACGGGCAGAACAGACGCGAAGCTCTGCGCCGCATTGCCTCCTCTCGGTTCGCTGATACCCGGGCAGCCTCCTGCGGCGCGAGCGAGCCCGACGACGACGCCAGCCCATAGGGGGTCGCTCGTTCGCGAGCCGCGCGCCGACGGATGAGTGCGTCCAGCCTATGAGCTTCGATAATTTCAGAAGTCGCGCCCCATGGAAGAGGGCGGCCGCCCTCGGTCCCCGGCCTCCGCGCGCCGAGCTCCACCAACAAGAACCACTTGTGCTCCTCGACGTCCGGAATGTCGCCCCACGCCAACCACTCGCGAACCGCTGGCAGACCTGCTCGGCGGTCTATCACAGTGGCGCTGCCGGGCCGCAGGATGACGGCCGCGAAGTGGCCCACGCTCGCGGCCAATCCAGCTTCGCGCCGCGGCGGCTCCCACTTGACGTAACGCCCTGGACCAGTCGGACCCCGCGGCTGCTGGATCAGGGCGAAGCCGAGATGTGACAGCCATTGGTTCCCATGCTCGAGCGCACGGAATGGGCCTCGCACGCTGGTCGGCACGTGTGCTCCCAATGCGTTCAGAGCCAAGCTGAGGCACGCATGGGTGGCAGAAACGCGCTGGTCGTCGGCGGCCATGACACGAAATGCGACAGAAGGGTTACAGGACAGCAATGCTGATCCACAATCAGGGAAAAAGCGGAGAAATCAAAACAGGCCGGCAATGCCGAGCCAAGTTTGCTAGAATCCTGAGCCGATGAAGCGAGCGGCCATCGACGAATCGCGACGGCGAGTGCAAGGTGGCCTCGATGTTCAGGTAATTACGAGAGAATATATGTGATATCGTATTCTGTCTCATGATATCATTATGTAACCCTATTCGCTTTACTCCTTGTCAACACTACCCCTCTCTGGATGTGATACATTTTTCCCCCGGGGCGGCGCGAGCGCATCTCGGGGAAAACTGCCGGCCGCGGTCTTCAGGATTTCCGCCCAGCTGTTAAATCGACGCCGAGTGCGCCCTCACCGCTGTAAGTTATGTGCAACAGCGCGCCCTCGACTTCCTCGACGCGGCGCACCCACTGCGCCGTCGGCAGAACGTGCCTGCTGAAACCTCTCCACACGACAACCGAATCTGTCCCTGAAAGGACTGCCGCAGCGCAGCAATGCCTCCGCATATGACAGAAATACTTTCCGGGCACGAGTGGGCATGCACCCTGCCGCGAAGCCTGCTGGCGCGCGACGGCCAAAGAAAAGCCGAAGTGGTCGGCGACGTCGGCGCAGCGGCGCCCCCCGCCTCGACGAACGGGAAATCGCGCACAATAGTCGGTCGAGCCGCCGAAGTCTTGCGTCAGGATGCTGTATGCAAGCAGTATGCAGTTTCCATCTTGCAGGAGAGCTCGACAGCCGCGCACGGCGGGCGGCGAGGGCTCTACCCAGACGCCGAGCTCTTCGGCCGCTGCCAATTCCGTCGCACCAATTGGCACTTCGTCAAGCAGTTGTGACATCTCCCTGCGCCAGGCCACAACTTTGGCCTCCCACTGCCGCTTGCTGACGTCAGGCAGGTAAGGGTCTGGTGTCGCGGGCCTCTCGTCATCTACCAGCTCGCCAGTGCTGCTCAGGAGCTGGATTGACACATACTCGATGGACCGCTTGACCCCGGAAACACATCGGATTCGCCTTCCGCGCGGGTCGGCGTCTTCGACAACCGCGAGAGCATCGCACATGCCAGGCAGCGCGCGGCGAGGCGATGAGGTGCCAGGGCGGCAAGGCCGACCCACAGAGAAATACTGGTAAATGCAAAGCGAAGAGAGCACAGGGCGGCAAAGCCGACCCACGTACAAGATATGCCTTGAGCCGACGCGGCGAGTGGCGTCTCAGACGGCGCGCAGACACCTCTGCAAAGACAAACCTGCTCATAATATCATTGTAAATCAGGTTCTCCAAGTCTATTCCGATCCGTATGAAGTCATATCTGGCATGGTGATGGATGCATGTGAACAATGATTGACTTGTTATCCCCCCACTGCGCGTGAGCTCACCTGCTTGTAGCGCAGTCGGCGAGGCAAAGAGCAATGCAAGCGAAGAGCGGTGAAACAGACTCCGTTGCCGCAGGCCTCACGCCATCATATTCAGGAGCTCTGCCAAGGGACTGGCGTCGCCGCTGTCTTCAGCGGCTGCCTGCGGCGCAGGGGACAAATCAATGTGAAACGTCACTGCTAGCCTCGAATCTCGCCCGACGAGGACGGCATCACGGAGCTCTTCCAGATTCATCTCTCCAGCTTTGTCACGGAAATAAACCGTCGCCATGTCGAGCTCAGCCCCCACGTGGACTAGTGCGCATGATGGCGAACCATGCCCGTCCATGTGGAGCAGATAAAACCCCTGCTCGCAGGCATCGAAGCCCAGCTGCGGCGCCATTGACACGCCGTGGCTCAGGCAACACTCCGCGTACGTTCTCCCCTTCTCCACGCTGGCGGCGTTGTTCCCCACTGACGTGGCACCGACGCTAGAGACAACGGACGCGGAGACCCTGGCGTCGCCGCATCGCCACAGCGCCAGCAGAATACCATTGCCGGGCTTCAGTAGGTTTCCGGGCGCCGCATCCACCGACCGCCACGCCCCGCAGCTCGACAGTGCCTCCGCGATCGTCGGGTGGGTCTTCTCCTTGATTTTGACTACGAAGCCTGTTTCCTTCGCGATGTGGGCACTCGCGTCAGCGGCGTAGTCCGCCACGGTGGCATGCCTTGCGAGCACCGCGTCTCTGCTGATCCTGACGCCGTCGAAATGCAGTGACAAATGCTTGACCGGCTGCGTGAGCACCCACGCATGCCACTCGCGGAGGATGTAGTCCTCCGCGCGCTGGTAGAAAGTCGAGAAAGTTTGCCCCTCTGGCCATTTCTCCGTCTTCTCGCCGTCGCCCAGCGCGGCGTCTCGGCAGAAGCTGTCGTAAACCTCGGGCAACGCCGAGCATGCCAGCCAGCGCAGTACGCGGCTCGCGCGCTGCAACTTCTTGGCGAAGGGCTTGGCATCGACATCGAAAGAGCGGGAGCCGCCGATGGTCTCGAGTACGAAGCGCTTGGCCGCCTGGGGCCCCATGTCGGGCAACTCGCCCCGCAGTACCTCGTCCCTGTCCTCGGCCAGCTGCTTCAACAACTCCAACTCCCCCTTGAAAACGTCCTTATCGGCCATGCTAAGTCGTTCCACGAGTTGCCAAACGATGGTCAGAACTGCGCTGTGGATGTCGAGATCTACGGTGCCTTGCAGCAGCGCATGTAGCACGCGCGCCGGGCACCCCTGCGCCGCCGGACCCTCCGCGAAGCGACGGGCCGCAGTGCGTTTGTATGTGTAGGGGATGCTGCGCTCCGTCATGTCGATGCCACCGCTGGCGCTCTTCTTTATAGCGATTTTCCTCCTCTTCTCCGCTGGGGCGTCGGCAGGGACCACGGTCGGCTTCTCGCGCGCGACCTCGAGCAACTCTTCCAGAGCGCGCTCTGCTGCCTGAATGGACGCGCCGACCGCGCGCAGATGGGCGTTGTCGCCCACCTCGGGCTCCGCCCCACGCTTCTTCCGCCCGCGCGGCTTCGGGACGGCCGCTAAAACACTAATCATAATGTCGACGTTGTGATTGCGACAAGCGTTGCCGTTCGCGTAGCGGCCCAGCGCCGCGCGGTCCCAATGCTCAGGGAGCACGGTCGGGACCTCCACGTTCGGCTCCGGCACAATATCATTGTACTTGCGAGTGGTCAACAATTTCGGTAAAAACCTCTCCTTTGCTTTGCCGTACAGACCAGCTTTATACCATCCACTGGACAACATCGCCTTCCACACTGTGGGTTTCTTCTCCGGCAAGCCCTGAATCTGCCCTGTATGAATCTGCTTGAAATATGGGAACGTCAAGGCGTCGAAACTCCGCTCGAGCATCTGGCCGAGGAGGCGGCAGCGCAACTGCACCATGGGCTCCACCGTCTCCTGCGAGCCGCCCGCCCCGACCTCGAAGTCGACTCCGGGCGGCGGCGCAGCCGCGCTGCTCTGGCCGCTCGGCTTCGGCTTGCTCGGCTCCGGGAGAAGACACGCCTGTCGCATGTATTTCTCCGTGATTCCGTTATCTCCTCCGCGCAGGCAATAATCATCTATCACCGACCTCGCTGCCGCTTCGCCGCATTTCCGCTCGAAGCCCAGCTGTCGTTGCAGACCGGCGGCGATGGCGGGCCCCGACTGCATGAACGGCTTCAGATCCGGCGCCCGCGGGAAGATGCCGTACTTCTCTGCGTCTGGCAGGACGCGCCTGATGTACTCCGCATCAACAAACCTTGCGAAAATCTTGATCAGAAGAGACCTCCGGTAGATGGCGTGGAATGCACCCTCAGTAACTCCGTCGAAAGTGATGAGCTTGTTTAGCTCCATGCGTTTCCACCCGACCAGATATATAACCTTTGTCAAAATCTGATACGGGAGCCGACCAAAGATGCCGTCGGCAGACGCCAGCTTCTTGAACAAGTCCTCCCGGAAGCTCTTCCTCAAGCCTTCTGGCTTCTCCTGTGCCGTGAGCACGATCGTGCCTTTGAGCGACTCCACCGTCTTCCGCATCTCCTCGTCCAGATAGAACACCTGCGGGTCGAAATACTTGTGGTTGGAGTGTCCGAGCATGGCGTCGAGATGCGCTGTCGTCAGGGAAAGCCCGACGCCGCCGGCCCCCCAGAAGAAGAACAGCTGGTCGACGTTCAACCCTCTCTTCGCCAGGGCGAGGGCGGCCATGCACACTTTGTGCGCGGCGGCGTTTGCCCAGAATGTCTGCCTGTAGAACTGGTCCACTCTCGTCGCGGCCGCCTTCAACACTGGGTCGCCCAAATAAGCTTTGATTTTGTGCGGTATGCCGATGTATATGCTCTTGCGTTCGCTCTCCGTCGCGATCTTTTGTATCGGGGTTCCGCCCTGGTCGTAGACGAACGCGATGTCGGGGTGGGCGACGCCCCTGTGCGAGGGGCGCGGAGTCTCGCACCACTCGCAGTAAAACGACGGCAACTTGTTCTGAATCATCTGGATCTGTAAGCTTCGTCCAACTCGAGCAACGCTCACTGCGATCGCGATGTACCACGGCGCGCTGCGCGCGGCGCCGTCGTCCGCCGGCGCGGGCGCACCGTCAGCCGGCGCGGGCGCCTCGCCATCCAGCCCGTGCGTATCCAACTGCGTGAGGGCGTCGGCTTCTGCGGCAGATTCACCCGCGCCACTCAGGCCGCCGCCCTTGCCACTGCCCTTGCCTCCTTTGTTGAAGATGGCGTTGTCGCGCCACGCGGCGAACGCCTTCGAAGCCTCCGGCCCGCTCTTCTCCAACGACCCCTCGATGGCGACCATCACGGACTCGTCATCCCGCCGGACCTCGCCGGTGAAAGACCGGAAAAGCCCTTCTAAAGTTAAGAGGTACTCCTTCAAAGCAGCATACACAATCTCTGGCATGAGACCTTCGTACTTCTCGAAGAACCTTATATTCCCGTTCCAGAAGTACATTACCCCGTCGTGGGCGACAAGATAATCACCGCCAAGTATGATGTGCATCATCATGACGTACTCTCGAACGTAGATATCGGATAGCCGACACCGGTACATGGCCAGCGCCCCAAGGGCAATCCGCTTCAGGTACGGATCCCATGAGACGTGCTTCTGCTCAATGAGTGCCTTCACCGCCTCCGTCTGCACGAGTATGCTCTGCGCAGGCGGGTCAGGGTCTGCCTCTAAACCTTCCAGCCAGATCCGCTCGTTGTCTACGTCCATCAGGAAGTCGTCGAATTCTGCATTGCATGTCGCAGCTCCTGGAAGCTTCAATCGTCGCTGCATGGAGCTGTTGTCGGCGACCGGATCGGCGGGCGCATCCTCGGGCTCGCTCTGGTGCTCGGCGACCCCTGGAACTCGCGGGATCCAACTCTGCAGGCACGACCAATGATCGACCTCGTGCCCATCCTCAGAGGACTGCTTATGAAGCCGAAAAAGCGCTACCAACGGGCCGTCGCCGTAAACACTCTGAACAGAGTGCTTCGTGTCCTCGTAGTGCTCGACAACGACCTGGCCGCCCAAGACCTCGCAGAAATATTTCATTTCGTCGAAGCCAGGGTAAGCTTCTCGTCCGGTCTTCAGCAGTCTGCTAGCAGTGGTTTCATCTCCTGCGTCGCGCGCCATCTGCGCGACGCGATCCCGGAGCTGCTTGGCGCGCGCCTCGTCCGCGCAAACTCTGCGTCTATCCTCCGCGCAACCAGACGCCTGTCTGCCGCGCAACCACGCATGCATATCCGCGGCAGCATTGCAACAGTGATACAGACACAGCTCGTCGGCAGGTACCGCCCCGACGGTATCGACTGGAACATGCGGCAGGGCAGCGGGAGGGTTCGTTAGAATGGTGATCACGCGCGTGCACATATCTTCGCCAGGCCCTTCAGGCGGTCCGCCGCGCTGGTTTGGCGAAGGCGGCACAATCGCATGCTGTATGGAATCACCCAAATTAGCCGAATATTGGCTCATAGGCTGAGTGGCAGCGGAGCCCTGATAGTCGGCGGACATGACAGCGAAATGCAACAGATAGATCACAGGACAGCAATGCTGATCCACGATCTGGGAAAGAGCGGGGAAATCGAAAACAGGCCGGCAATGCCGAGCCACGTTTGCTAGAATCCTGAGCCGAGAGAGACCCAAGAGGGATTCGAGACTCTGCCGGGCTTCATTTTCATCTTTGGGGCTGTCGTCGGCATCATCACAACCATGATCATGATTATCATCATCATCACCACCGCCATCATCATCGTCATCATCGTCATCGTCACCATCACCGTCATCATCGTCATCACCATCATCAGCATCAACATCATCACCATACTCATCGTCATCATCGTCATCACCATCATCATCATCAACATCGTCACCATACTCATCGTCATCATCATCATTACTGTTGTCATCCGCATCATCAGTCTCAGCACCGCCATCATCCTCGTCGTCATCAACATCATGTGCTAGTATATGCGGCGGTGCCTCACCACAGGCGGCTCCCCAGCCGGACAATTGTTTCAAGGGTTGTGTTTCAAGTTTTGTT
>CAUYUJ010006711.1:0-22500 GCA_963575745.1 Prorocentrum cordatum | reverse complement strand
GTCTTCCAAGTTTCTTCACGAAAGCACAGAGGGTAAACCTTCTCTTCGTCAATTTCGCATAGACTTGATGTGTCTCGCAGAGCAATAGAGCAAGCGCCCCAGCATCGTCGGGAATAGTAGGCGTATTTCGAATACCAGACCGCCCCAACCACTCGAGCAGCTCCACTGGGGAAGGATTACCTAGCACTTTAAGCATGGCAGCCACACTGCGATCGCTCATCAACATGCTGCCCCATACAGAACCTAATGCTATCTTGCGATGGAAGATTGCAGCTAAACTCCGAACACAATGAGGAGCAGTGTAGTCACCAACCATGTCAACTGGTCGAAGCTGCGATACCATGAGATCACACGCCTGCGTCGTGATAGTCCCACGGCCGTTGTGAAAATACTCGCAGCACATAGCTGCTGCGCTGGTAAGCTTTTCCCAACTCTCGTATGTATCAAACCATTTGACTATGTTGCTCGGTTTGGTGATGCGTCGACATAACCCAGGAACCAACATGGCTATTTCATCTCTGTCGATTTCTGTTTGCTGAGATTTGCTGCTCTGCGCGCTTATACGTTGCAGTGCATCTTTCATGCTTCCGCGCGCTTTCAAGTGTGACATCGCTGATGCCATGCGCCGAGGTGTCCATAATTGATGCAAAACGATTAGATGCCTCACTGCATGCAAGCCAGTATACTCGTTGTCATCTAGCTCTTGCTTTGAAAGCCGCAGCCCAGCGATGTCGGCAGCCCGTAACAATGGAATCTTAGCGCATGCTCCACGAGCGTACAGCAAGCACATCAACCGGATGACCAATTGCGCCCGGGCATTGGGCGGAGTCCGTCTAGGGTTCTTTGTGACATCTTGAGGCTCCTCTCGCAGACATTTGGGCAACTCCCTAACACTGTGGCCCGGCGCCAGCATGTCTTTCAGAGACCGAGTCTTTGTAAATTTACGGACCTTCTCCGCCACCGCAATTTCATTCGCCCCCGACCAGCGCATGCGCTCACCATCGCGAGTGGCTCGACCAACATAGACGCACTTCTCTGGATTGTAGGTCACATTTTGAAACATCGATGACATTGACGGATCTTGAGCCGAATCTTGTGGTCCCATACCTCCGACGATCTGATTGATTCAAACTCCGCGGTCCCAACATATACGGATCCTTGCCATGTTTTTTTTTGGGGGGGGGGCAAGCCGTTCGTGGTCCCGGGGGGTCGAAGATTGCCCCCAGCGGCCGAAAAAGTAAAAAATATCAAGATTGAATAAATCATCCCGCCGAAGATCTGGAGTCGAATGGAGCGAGGGGCGCCCGCGAGGCCAAGGCGGCTCGTGCCAACAGCGTAATTCGGCGGCTCGAGCCAGCGTCTCGCTCCGGGCGCCTGTCTCGGTTGGCGGAATCGAAGGGGGGAGGGTTTGGGGGAGAGTTCGAAGACGGACTGAAGGGAAGATCCGAGCAAGCACATCGCCCGAGTGCTTCGATAAAACGACAGCATGCAACTTTGCCCAAAAACAGCTGGCAAACAAATCTACCTCGCTTTCTGTTCCAAGGACCAACCATCCATGACATGGTATTTTTGTATTCGTGAATGAACAAAAGTGAGGTAGATCTGTTTACCAGCGAGGACAGGGCGACGCGCGAGGCGTTAGAGCGTCCAAGATGGCCAAAGATGGCTTCAAGAGGGTCCCAGAGAGGCAGACATGGCCTCCACGATCGTTCAATAAAACTCAAGATAACTCAAGATAGTTCCAACGTGCTTCCAAAAGCCATCAAGATCGCCCCAGGACGGCTCCAAGTGGCAGAGCGTCCCCTTTTTATTTACAATTGTGGCGTTCAACTTACTGGGAATTGGGGATGATGACTCAGACGTCCTTGACGGCACAGCACGCCAGCGAGCCGCACGTGCACGCATAGGTGGCAGAGCGTACGAGCGGGCACTGTGGACACATAGGCCGCCGTTGTCGTCGTCGTCGTCGTCGTCGTCGACGTCCAGGGTCGGCGGCACCGGCCGTAAGGCCTCTCCAATCAATTGTGACAAGAACATACGCGCTGACGATGGTCACGACGACGACGATGAGGGAGGGAGGAGGCAGGCCGGCCACCGCGGCAAGCACATCGTCCGAGTGCTTCGATAAAGCAACAGCATGCAACTTTGCCCAAAAACAGCTGGTAAACAAATCTACCTCGCTTTCTTTCCAGCGACCAACCATCTATGACATGGTATTTCTGTATTCGTGAATGAACAAAAGTAAGGTAGATCTGTTTACCAGCGAGGACAGGGCGACGCGCAAGGCGTTAGAGCGTCCAAGATGGCCAAGGATGGCTTCAAGAGGGTCCCAGAAAGGCAAACATGGCCTCCAATATCGTTCAATATAACTCAAGATCGTTCAAGATAGTTCCAACATGCTTCCAAAAGCCATCGAGATCGCCCCTGGGCGGCTCCAAGTGGCAGAGCGTCCCCTTTTTATTTACAACTGTAGCGTTCAACTTACTGGGAATTGGGGATGATGACTCTGACGTCCTCGACGGCAGAGCACGCCAGCGAGCCGCACGTGCACGCATAGGTGGCAGAGCGTACGAGCGGGCACTGTGGACACATAGGCCGCCGTTGTCGTCGTCGTCGTCGTCGTCGTCGTCGACGTCCAGGGTCGGCGGCGCCGGCCGTAAGGCCTCTCCAATCAATTGTGACAAGAACACATGCGCTGACGATGGTCACGACGACGACGACGAGGGAGGGAGGAGGCAGGCCGGCCACCGCGGCAAGCACATCGTCCGAGTGCTTGGATAAAGCAACAGCATGCAACTTTGCCCAAAAACAGCTGGTAAACAAATCTACCTCGCTTTCTTTCCAGCGACCAACCATCTATGACATGGTATTTCTGTATACGTTAATGAACAAAAGTAAGGTAGATCTGTTTACCAGCGAGGACAGGGCGACGCGCAAGGCGTTAGAGCGTCCAAGATGGCCAAGGATGGTTTCAAGAGGGTCCCAGAAAGGCAAACATGGCCTCCAATATCGTTCAGTATAACTCAAGATAGTTCAAGATAGTTCCAACGTGCTTCCAAAAGCCATCGAGATCGCCCCTGGGCGGCTCCAAGTGGCAGAGCGTCCTCTTTTTATTTACAACTGTGGCGTTCAACTTACTGAGAATTGGGGATGGTGACTCTGACGTCCTCGACGGCACAGCACGCCAGCGAGCCGCGCGTGCACGCATAGGTGGCAGAGCGTACGAGCAAGCACTGTGGACACATAGGCCGCCGTCGTCGTCGTCGTCGTCGTCGACGTCCAGGGTCGGCTGCGCCGGCCGTAGGCCTCTCCAATCAATTGTGACAAGAACACATGCGCTGACGATGGCCACGACGACGACGACGAGGGAGGGAGGAGGCAGGCCGGCCACCGCGGCAAGCACATCGCCCGAGTGCTTCGATAAAACAGCATGCAACTTTGCCCAAAAACAGCTGGTAAACAAATCTACCTCGCTTTCTTTCCAGCGACCAACCATCTATGACATGGTATTTCTGTATTCGTGACTGAACAAAAGTAAGGTAGATCTGTTTACCAGCGAGGACAGGGCGACGCGCAAGGCGTTAGAGCGTCCAAGATGGCCAGGGATGGCTTCAAGAGGGTCCCAGAAAGGCAAACATGGCCTCCAATATCGTTCAATATAACTCAAGATAGTTCAAGATAGTTCCAACGTGCTTCCAAAAGCCATCGAGATCGCCCCAGGACGGCTCCAAGTGGCAGAGCGTCCCCTTTTTATTTACAACTGTGGCGTTCTACTTACTGGGAATTGGGGATGATGACTCTGACGTCCTTGACGGCACAGCGCGCCAGCGAGCCGCACGTGCACGCATAAGTGACAGAGCGTACGAGCGGGCACTGTGGACACATAGGTCTGTCGTCGTCGTCGTCGTCGTCGTCGACGTCCAGGGTCGGCGGCACCGGCCGTAAGGCCTCTCCAATCAATTGTGACAAGAACACATGCGCTGACGATGGTCACGACGACGACGACGAGGGAGGGAGGAGGCAGGCCGGCCACCGCGGCAAGCACATCGTCCGAGTGCTTCGATAAAACATATGCATGCAACTTTGCCCAAAAACAGCTGGTAAACAAATCTACCTCGCTTTCTTTCCAGCGGCCAACCATCTATGACATGGTATTTCTGTATTCGTGAATGAACAAAAGTGGGGTAGATCTGTCTACCAGCAAGGACAGGGCGTCGCGCGAGGCGCGAGAGCGTCCAAGATTGCCAAAGATGGCTTCAAAAAGGTTCCAGAAAGGCAAAAATGGCTTCCAAGATCGTTCAATATAGCCCAAGATGATTCAATATGGTTTATGCTGTACCCAACACGCCCTCTGGCGACCGCCAGGGGGCCTCTGGGTACAACATACCCCGCCAGTTACGTTGTGCCCGACACGCCCTCTGGCCGACGCCAGGGGGCCGCTGGGTACAACACAAACCGCGGGTTATGTTGTACCCAACACGCCCTCTGGCGGACGCCAGGGGGCCTCTGGGTACAACATACAGCGCCGGTTACGTTGCACTCTGAGGTCCCAGGCAAAAGCTGGAATCCAGGACGGTGGTCCCAGGGAGGCTCAGGAGAGTAAAAATCATATAGAGAAAATTTAAGACATGTTTGAAAAGTAAAGTGCGCAACGAAACCTGCATTGTTGAACCGTCGTTCCCAGGAATGGCGATTTCGCTAGGGACTATTTAACTAGTCGTCGTCGTCGTCGTCTGTCGTCGCTGTCCCCCCCGCGAGGAGGAGGAGGAGGAAGAGGAAGAGGAGGATGGTTTTTTTTCTCTCAAACTCACTCAAGCAATCCTTGCGGCCATGCTTGGTCAATAAATCCTCTGGTGCGGTGCTGTGGTCAGGTCGCAGCGGCATTCGGACAAAAATTGCGTGCGTCCTCGTCAGCATGACATTGGCCCACTGCTGCGGGTCGTCAGCCAGGATGCATGAGCTCTGGTGCCCTGGGCGGCACTGCCCTTTCCAGCACGCGCTGCAAGATCCCGCTTCGCCTGTCGCCGGTGCGCACGCGCCACCTCGTGCAGCTTGCGGCGATGTGCCCGGGCGCAGATCTCTTCCGCAAGCCTCTTGATTTCTCCCGGGCTGTTGGCGAGTGGTCCGTAGATCTCTGGGTGCGTCTGGATCTCGGCCGTGACGTAGGGGACGCACCAGGTCATCCAGTCAGCGAGTGCCTGCGCGCGGTTCTTCGCCGCCTCCTGCAGGTTCCACGGCGGGATCATGTCCTGCATGGTGGAGGTGAGGCTGCGCGCGTCCTCGTCCGCGGCGATTCTCTCTGGGGTGTCCCGCTTCGCCTGCTGGACCGCAGGTGCGGCGCGCCGCCTGCCGCAGACAGTCTTCGCATTTACGGAAAGACAAGAATGCAAACATACCATCGAAATCATCAGCATGACAAACTTGCTGCCCATGAGGCCTGCAATTCTGAGAAGGCGCTCGAAAAGACGCGCGGCCCGATTGCACCCGCCGTTCTTGGACCATAAAGGAATACGTATTGACGCCCAGCACCCGACGATGACAACGACCGAGGACGAGATCCTCCTTGTCTATGACAATCTTTGTATATGACGTCTCTTGTAAATGTCATTCCTTGTGCATGATAGTGTTTGAATATGGCCTTCATTGTATATGATCTTCCTCGTATACGATGGTAACCCTGGATATGCGGCATGTCTGTTATCTGACAACGCCGCCATCGGGCAACCATGTTATCTAGCAAACAAGGGTTTCCTGGGGCGCCGCACCTTTTAAGAACGCAGCTCCATCGGGCAACCATGTTATCTCGCAAACAAGGGTTTCCTGGGGCGCAGCACCTTTTAAGAACGCAGCTATGCAGGTTCGGCGACTTCTACGACCCGTGCAACCAGCGAGGAGGTTACGGAGAACTCACCAGGTGAACAGGGCAGCCTAGCCGTTTTCGGCTGGCTGGATCACCCCTGTGACCAAGTGATATCTTCAAAGAGGGCCTGCAATCAGAGGCAGTCTAACCACAGTGGGTTGACTGGGTTGCCCTCGTGGTCACATTGGCTGGGCTGCTGGAGGCACAACGGGCATAGGCAGAGCTGCTGACTCGCAAGACTGAACAGGCAGAGGAGACGAGAGAAACCGTCATGGAAAATCAATGAGCGACTCACCGCGTCGCATTCTGAGCGCGCCTTAAAAGTGGAGTTCTGTTTGTAGATTAGGCAACGTCTGCATCGGCATATCATACTGATGCGCACAAAGACTGTTCCACCATGACATGTATACAAACTCTGTGCTGTGTGCCAGACAGACCGCATACAAACCATATTCAATGAACGCAGAGCATGTGCAACTTCTCATTGAACAACAACAAATATGATTTAATGCATACCAGAATGATGGTCATGCTGTCTGAAATCATTATGACCTAGCACATATGTTATCTTGCAAATGTGTCGCGTGTCAGGCGTATGATCTGGCAAATCTGTTATCTGGCAAATATGTTGTTTGGCAGGCGTGGGATCTGGCAAATCTGGCATCGGGCCAATATGTTACCTGGCAATTCTATCATCTGTCAAACGTGAAGATAGCGGGGCGAGAGTAGAGGCGGCGCTGCAGGACGGAAGATCACTGCTCGAGCCTGGCCTGCAGGCGAGCGAGCTGCTGTTGCAGCTCGCTCACGGCTCGCTCGAGAGCGTCGATCCTATCCTGCGTGGAGCCGTCGGTCAGAGGCGGGACCACTGCCGCTCCCGCGACTGGGCCCCAGGCAGGCGGAGGCGCCGCGGCGGGCGCGCCCCAGGCCGCCGGGACTGCACCCCACGGAGCGCGCCCCGCCTGATCGCCCTCGGCCTGCTCGGGCGCATCTTGCGTGGATCCGTCCGTTAGAGCGATCACAGGCGGGGGCGCCGCCGCGTCCGCCGGCCGCTGCGAGCCAGCGGCCGGCGGAGGGGGAACCACTGCCGCGCCCGCGGCTGGGCCCCAGGCGGGCGGAGGCGGAGGCGCCTCCGAGGCGACGCTCCACGCCCCCCACGCCGGCGCTGGCGGAGGCGCCGCGGCGCAGGCGCCCCAGCCCAGAGCCCGCGGTGGCGGCGGCACCGCGCCCGGGTGCTCCGGGTTAACGGTCGTCCCCGGCGCCCAGTTGCGAACCTTCCTGGCGTGCTCACGACTCGTGAAGTGCTCGCACCAAGGGTCGTCCTCCATCGGGGAAGGGGGGGGAGATGGGGCAGCGGGAGAGGCGCGCTCCTATGACAGAAACGCACAGCCTCCTACTCAGGATATCGCGGGAGCGTGGTCTGGGTGAGAGACTGCATGGGGCCTGAGGCCGGCCTCGGAATGACCGCTCAGACTCGTTCAGATATCACCGAGCAAGCTTATCGCAAATCAACGTTGACGAGAAATGACGCAGGAACGACAGGAAGCCGCAGGACATATGCGACCAATACGTGCACGACACAATGGGGAATTTATATGTAAAGCACAAGGAATAAGTGGATAACGGAACAACGGGGCGAGCATACATGATGACAGCAACGGACACCGATAATCTGGCAGATCTGCTATCTGGAAAAATTCTCATCTGGAAATCTGTTATCTGGCAAATCTCGCATCTGGAAAATCTACTATCTGGCAAACGTGCAAATATGTCATCCGTTATGTATTAATTCTGTTATCTGGCTAACCTGTTATCTGGCACGCCCGTTATCTTGCAAACCTGACAATGTGGCGACCACGATATCTAACTCAAGCCAGGAGGCTTCAACTAATCAGTTTTGATGAGTGATATAAAATAAATTAACTAGGCCGCGGCTGCGGCTCGCCAGGGCCTCCGCCAGGGATACCCTGCGAACCATGCATCTAGCAAACATAACCATTCGCAGCCCGTTATCTGGCAAAGCTGTTATCTGGCAGCTGCGTTAACTGTCACGCACGTTATCTGGCAAATCTGCCATCTGGCCAATATGTCTTCCAGCAAACATGTTATCCGGCAAATCTGTTATCTATCAAAACTGTTGGCTGGCAAAGCCGTTACCTGGAATGCGTACTATATGAGAGTGCGGCTTATGATAAGCACACATCACATATCATATACAAGGCAAATCATGTTTTAAACACAAGTCACAGACACAGCATGTCGTATACAACAAATGTTGAAAACAGCAGATTCTAAGTAAATCCGACAGCGCAGGCGAGTAGAGCGCGCGTGCCGACATGCACGATGGACTCCGCAAAACTTTCCGCACGTTACCGTCGAACACTGGGGAAGGGCGGCGGCGCGCGCAGCAGTGGCAATCCTGCGCCTGCTTGGCGTCTGCCCCGTTATCGTCCCAATGCGGGCAGATGAGGCACTTCCACACCTGCTTCGAGTCGTCCCACTTCAGCCAGTCCACCTGGCGAAAATCGCGCGCCGCTGCAGCGACGACCCCCTCCCTGCTCCCTGGCCTGGCGGCCAGCGGGCAAAAATCTGCGGTTTGAAATACTCTCCGAGAAACGATATATCATCTGAGTTACTCAACTCCCCCCCCCCCCAAGGATCGCCAGAATTTGCCCTGGACGTCAGACTTCAGTAGGAAGACTTTCAACAGCCAAAGCGACAAGTATTCGGGAAGGCCCCATGAAACAATCAGCAGAGCAAAACAAAAATAACGTGCGAATCACGGATCATGGCCCACGTGCCCTCGCATGGCAACAACATTAGATCGAGGCAATGCCCGGCCCGCCGGCTCCCCGGCGGCGCCGTCGACAAACGGCACAACGGGGCGAGACAGCGCCATGGCGCGGGCGGCGGCGAGCGAGGTGGCGGACGAGCCCCCCTGGGCTGCTCAGCAAGCTCCGCAGAATGCCCGGGCCGAGGTCACTCCGCAGGGCTCTGAACCTCGCCGAGTAAAACCTTTCCGCATTCCCTTCAAATATATTATGGTGCATCGAGCGCGGGATTACCATGTCACATGCAAGCCGCGCCAGAGACAATGTATGTTAAGTGCGTGCTAGACGACCGCATACAAGCCACTCTTTGTACAGTAGACGCCACGTGCAAGACATGTCATACACACCTAATAAGCCATGCACGAAGCATGTCACATACAATAAATGCCGCATGCAATCCGCGACAGATGGAAACTGAGCCCGCTGCGACGGTGACTCCTCATATATCATATGATATGTTTTGCAAGCGATGGTTTTGAACCGAGCCCATCCGTAATCTACTGCAGTGACGGTGACCAGCCCAATCCGAGCGGGCTGGAGAGCAGACCCCAGCCCGCCTGCACTCCGGTGACCCGGTTCAAGAACGGGACCCAAACCTGCTATCCGTTATCTGGCAAATCTGCCATCTGGCAAGTCTGTTATTTCGTATAAGTGTTATCTGGGACAAATGTCATGGCATTCTGTGTTTGGGGTAAGTTGTTGCTAGATAAACCTGGATATCTGGCATACCTGTGATGTGGTAGTAGGGCTTATGTCACAGCAGATGTGGCCCTATGCAATGGGGTCGTTTATCATCACTCAGTAGGTAGCCGCATGCAATGCAAGTTCCGAACAACGCATGCTATATACAAGGGGTATCTACAAACGAGCAACACCCTGTACAAGGCGCCCCTGCGCCCCGCGCGTTTCACGAGCGGGGAGGGCGGGGCCGGGGTCAAGGTTCGGAAACGACGGAAAAGCGAAGGCATCGGCAGACTCGAGCAACCCCTAGACTGCGCACGCAGGGCACGGCGTCGCATCGTCGGGCCAGCAGCCGCTGCCACTGCACAGGTTGCACGTCTCGCAGAGCGGACAAAAGTCCCTGATCTTACCGCCCTGGCTCGAAAAATATTCCAGCACGCCCGTGTTCGAGCAGAGAATGCAGTTGAACGCCTCCTCCACGCACTTTCGCGCGGCATCGGCGCCAGCTGAGTTGGGTGCGCGCGGCAAATGCACGCCGGCCGGGAGCCCGTGCCTCCTGCGAAGAATTCCAGACATTGCATTCACTGCGTATATGATATCCCGACTCACGTCCGCGGCCTCCTCACGGTGCTCAGGCGTCGGCGCTCGCGGGCGGACGACCACCATCTTCTCCGAGATCTCTGCGCCAGTGAAAAATATTGTCGCGGCCAGAGCCTGAGCTACGTTGATCGGCATGTCGCGGAAGTGCAAGGGGAAAGTGTTGGGCGGGTCCGCCGATGCCCGGTTGCGCTGTTTGTTATCCCCCAGGAACTGGTACACGAGCATCCTCGGGTCGCCGCCACCAGGGCGCTCCAACGCCAATGCCAAAGCAGCGCGAGCCTCCCGGCTCTCTCGCAGCACAGCGCCGCCCAGGCGCAGCCTCTTCCTGGGCATGAGCGTCGCCCGCAAGGGAAACTCTGCCGCGAAAGCGTCGGGGAAGAGCTGGACCGCGTGCAACGCAATCACCCGCCCTGCGGCCATCGCGCGCTCCACTGTCGCACTGTGAGGAGCCGCTTCGTCGTCCCGCGCCCGAGTGGCGTCCAAGTACATGGCCGTAATCGCAGCTCGGCCGTTCTGAACCACGATCCCCAAGTGCTTGAGTAGTTGGCTTCGAACTGCGTGCAGCGCGGTCGGGTCCGACGCGAGACCGTACATGTCGGGCTGGCTCACCCACGAGGAAGTCTGGAGAGGCATCGCCTGCGAAGTTTGCTCACGAGCGGCCGTTGGCTGGGCTCCTCTGCCCATCATCCACTCGCAGGCGTCTCCGACCGCCTGCGCGATGGATATGGGTTGCGCCGTCAGCGGGCGCACCTGCACGCGCGCCGCCCGATTGCGGAGGTTCGCGACCACGCGCGGGATGGGGGACAGGAAGGTCGTGACGGCGCGGAACATCTGACTTGCCCCCGCAGCGCCGTCGGGCGACGTGAACCACTCCGGCCGCGCAGGCTCCTCCGCGCCGGGCCCGCGGCAGTCGATCTTTTCGATGTCCAAGTCGCCGCCTGCATCCGAGGTGTAAGCCCGATGCCTCCGCCAGTGCGGGGCCGCGTCGCGGTCGTCGAAGCACTCCTCGCACTCGTGCGACGAAGCGAAGAGAATGCACCTGGAGAAGGCCACGTTGTGTCGGTTGGGCTCCTTCGCGTGGCCCTGCAGGTCATGCGCGGAGAGGTCCCTGGGAAACAGCGTGGTCTGCACGAGGAGGCCGTCGGAGCCCATGGCAGCCTCGGGCGTCATCACGCGCCAGAGCTTGGGGGCATCAGCCACGAAATCCGGCAGACCGAACGCCGCCCGCACTTCCTCGCCCTCCAGAGCACCTCGCACCAACGTGGCGAAATTAACGCCCACGTCGTTCGCAAGGATCATGGTCAAGACCGCCTTCGTGTTCGGCTCCAGCGACATGCGCGGCCCGCCAACGCGCTTGCTCACCTCGCCTGACAGTGGTCCCAAAGCATTCGACAACGGGCGCAGCTTCGACAGACCCCCTTCCCCCCGCTCTCGGCGACGCAGATTTTCCCCCCGAGCGGCGCGAACGCAGCTCCAGGGAAAAAATGTGCGGTGTAGTTCTATATGTCGGTGTAGGATGGGAGAACGGGATGGAAGGGGGGTGGGGTCTGAGCGCGCGAAAGCTTCGGCCCCCCCTCAACCTCTCGCCAGCACGCGCAGGAAGAACAAGCCCTCGAACAGCATCTGGGCGAAAATGACGTCGGAAGCTCCGGCGCGCAACGTCGACGTTCGTGACCTCGTTGCTCCCGCGGCAGACGAGCCCGGAGCTGCGCGATCAACCTGGCCCACCTCCGCTGCGTCGTCGGCGAGTACACCGCGGGATAGCGATGGAATCCATCGCGCGCCCCTGTAGAACACGAAGCGCATCGCAGTGTACGGGGCAATCGACAAGTCCACGGACGAGTCCCCGCTCTCTCGGGCGCATTCGATCGCGCACTTGATTTCCCGGCCAGGCCGACCGTAGACAGCTGAGATTGCCCTGAGGAGCTTGGCAGGCGCAGGGCCGAACCGATGTGCGACTGGCAAGGACGATACGCTGTCTGCGGGAACATGGCCCCAAGCACGCACGCGGGACTTCCCGTGACAGGCCATCTGCCACTCGTAGTAATTACCTGCTCTGTCGGGCCTCGGCTCCCGCAGGAACTCCGTCGCAGGTCGGTGGCGGATCTCCTGGGCGGAGTCGAAGTACACGACCGCGCTCGGCGCTGATTGCAAAGCGGCGTACACTTCGCCGAAGTTGGCCTGGTGCACCTCGTCGATGATGACGAATGCAATCTCGAACCGCTTGAAGATCCTGGATAACCAGCTGCGGCCGCTCTGGACGTTGTTGAAAGCGTCGATGGTCATGGCGAAGACGCGCACGTCGTGGAACAGCTTCTCCGCGGCTTCCTCCTGGAGCGCGTCGTACTCGAAGCACAGGTGCCGCATCAGCTCCGTCTTCTCCAACCACTCTCTCCGCTCGAGCGTGCCCTCGTCCGGATTGCAGCGAACGGCGGCCAGGTCGTCGCGCAGTTCCTCGATGCGCATCTGCAGGTCGGTGAATCGCCCGCTCACTGCCGATAGCAGTTGCGAATCCAAATAGGAGTCGTCGTCTGACGGAGCTTCGTCCGCAGGTCGGCCCACGCCGGCGGCGGCCAGCGGGTCGTCTAGCGCGGATCGGATGTTGGACAGCAGCTCGTCGCGCATGGCACGCTGCTGGGCGAGGGCCACGCACTTGGCATTGCCAGAGCAATGCCTCGCCGCGTTGGCAATGATGCCTGCCGCCGTCGCTGATTTGCCAGTGCCAGGGTAGGCCTCGCACAGGGCAACGCCATCTTCCCGGTCAAGTGCGCGGTCGATGAACTGCATCTGGGCGTTCGTGAACTTTTTGCCGATGTCCGTGGACTGCTTCAAGATCTCCTCGGAACTCATCTGCTCGAAGACACTGGGATTGCGCTGGACGCCAGCGGATGCCACGCCGTGCTCCGGCAGCAGCGACCGGCAGCACGGCGACGGATCAGTGCGGAGGCTGCGCTTCAAGGCAGCGATAGCATTTGCCTCAGCGCCAACATACTCACCGATGCAAACGAATACCCGCCCGCGGACTGACGCCCCGCGCTGCAGTCGCAGGAGCGGCTCCTCGTCAGTGCCCGCGGTCGCGAGGCACAGGTGGAGCTCACCGCGCTCCACGGCCTCGACGAAGAGAGACCCTTTCTCACCGTTCGCGAGCGCGGGGAATACACCTGCGCCTGCCCCCGTCTGCTTCTCCGCCGCAGCGGCCGCGACCGCCCGCATCTGCTCTTCCGCCACGACGAGCGCCACGTGATCGCGAACGTGGCCCGGGTCCACCACGGGGTGGTCCAGGACCAAGGTGTCCCAGACGTCGAGGCTGCAGTCAACGTCGTTCGCGCAGGCTGGCACGAGCACGTTGCCGGTGCCGGAATAGGTGATTTCGCCAGCCAGAAACGCGTGGATGCAATTGTTCTTCAGCTGATGTACGACGTAAGGGGCCCACATGCTCTCCGGGACGACGTCGCCATGATGCTTCTGCGCATTGCTGCGGAAAGATAACACCCCGCAGCTGCATTGCTCGCCGAGCATTCGGCCCAGCCCGACGCCTGGGCCGAAGCGGCAAGGATCCCGAGACACCACAAACTCCTCCAAGTCCGACCACCCCAGCTGCACGGGGGCGCCGTAGGCCGCTCGCTGGAGGACGCGCCCGAGACCAGTCCAACGATCCAGCTCCTTGTTCAGCGCATCCTTGTTGTTCTTGATCCGAGGTTTCCAATCGAGAAGCTGCTCCTCCATGGAGTCCAGAATGCTTCCCAGCGCAAGTCGGATGCCCATGCTCGCTGGGCCGCGGAGCAAAGCAAACAGGCTCGATCGCTGACCAGAGGGAAAGTGTCGCAGAGCGGCCCTGGCGTCGGCGGTGCGGTCCGCGTCGACCGCGCAAGCGCAGGAGACGCAGAAACTCCTCACACTCTTCAGGGCGCCACTGCGGCCGCGGATAACGCAGGGGCGATCGTCGGCTCGCGGGCGGATGGTCTCGCGGTTGCTGGCTGCCACTGTCACGGAGAGAACCTGGGAGACCCTGTCGCCGACCTTGAAGCCTGCCTCCAAGGGCACGCCGAACTCCCAGGCGTCTGTGAATGAAGCGTTGCCGCGCAATTCGGACCCCCAATCTTCTATCTTGACACCGATGTCGGGTAGATCCAATGCGCCGCGTCGCAGGCGTGGCCGATCCGGCATGACCACGTTGTAGAAGATGACGATCTGAGGCGACATGGCTGAGACCAGGCCGGCAATGCCAAGCCACGTACAGGAACGGGAGAATGGAAGTAGCAGGCCGGCAATGCCGAGCCACGCAAGGGGTAGAATGACAGGCCGGCAATGCCGAGCCACGCAAGAAGTAGAATGACAGGCCGGCAATGCCGAGCCACGCCAAAAGGGTGATATCTCGAGGGAGATACGGCTGCAGCTCTATCCCCTCGCTCAGGCGGGGCCTCCCTGGAGGGGTGGGAGGGGGCACGAAACCTGATAAGTGATACGGTATTCGTATACCTTCCTCGCTCAGGCGGGGCCTCTTGGAGAAGAGGGATGGCACGAAACCTTATAAATAGTATGGTATGCGTACACCCTCATCGCTCAGGCGGTGCCTCCCTGGAGGGGTGGGAGGAGCACGAAATCTGATAAATACTATTGTATTCGCCGACTCTCCTCGCTCAGGCGGGGCCACCGAGGAAGGGTGGGAGGGACACGAAACCTGATAAATATTATGGTATGGCATGGTACGAGTGCTGTGATATGGTATGGTATGGTATGGTAAATATGGTATGGTATGGTAGATCTGGTGTAATATGGTATGTGATGTATCGTATGGTAGGTCTGATATGGTATGGTAGGTATGGTATAGGGGAAGGAAGCGGGAGAAGGAGGAGAAGGATAATGGGAGGGTGTTCTAGGAAAGCAAAAAACTCATCACGCCACCCCCCCCCGAGGCCAACCTCTTCGCCCTCCCAGCAGCGAGCGGGTACAACATAAACGGGCGATTTTGTTGTACCCCGATCAGGAGGGACCGTCACTGAATTGTCACAGACACTTTCTGATGTTGCTGCTGCTGTTCCTTCTCCTCCTCCCCCTCCCTCGTCCTCCTTGTCCTCCTCGTCCTCGTCGTCGTCGTCGTCGTCGTCCTCCTCCTCTTCCTCCTCCTCCTCCTTCTCCTCCTCCTCCTCCCAGTTCCCCCCCCTCCGTCGTTCGGTTGGTTTTCGGGCTGTACCTCGTTCCCCGAAGTTCGATCCTCGAACCTCCGAGTGGTTCGGACCATGACAGTACAACCTCAAGACGGCCTCGCGATGATACTAGGAGACCCGCAGACTGCAGTGATCGCCCCAACACGGCGGAAAAAAAAAGCCAAGAAACCCAACAATATGGCGCAAGACGACCAATGGGCCCCCAAGAAGCCCAAGAGAGGTCCAAGAGGGCCCTCAAAATAAGTGGTAAAACTTATCGTTTGGAACCCATGCTTGTACCACTTATTTTGGGCGCCCCCAGAGAAGCCTGGCAGGCCCCAGGGAGGCCCCCAAGGGCCTCCGGACATTTCCGTGGCAGCCTCCGCTGGGTTTTGGAAGCCTCCGGAAGCGGACGGCACGGTATTATCTCACCACTCACGACCGATTTTTCCTTCGGCCTTGGCGGGAGAAGAGCACGGGAAAAAATTAACTAATAAACAATATATCATATTTTCACTTTCAATATTTTCTGGCGCCGTCGTCGCCGTCGTCGCCGTCGTCGTCGTCATCGTCGTCCAGAGTCTTTGGAAGTGTGTGGACGGCGCGCTCCCGGACACTTCCGCCGACTTCGCTTTCGCCGCCGCCGCCGCCGCCTCCACCGCCGCCGCCGCCGTCGTCGCCGTCGTCGTCGTCATCGTCGTCCAGAGTCTTTGGAAGTGTCCGGACGGCGCGCTCCCGGACACTTCCGCCGACTTCGCTTTCGCCGCCGCCGCCGCCGCCTCCACCGCCGCCGCCGCCGTCCTCGCCGTCGTCGTCGCGCCCGCTGCCCCTGTCGTCGTCGTCGTCGTCGTCATGGTCGTCGGGGGTGGCCCGGGCCCCGGGGGTACCGAACAAAAAAGCACTGTAGAGTTCACGTCTGCGAGCGGCGGCACGATTACCGCTCCCTGCGTAAACGCTGGCAGACCAGGAAGAAATGAAAGAGTAGGAGGAGGACGAGGAGGAGGAGTAAAAATAGTAGGGAGAAGGCGGAGGCATAATATGAGAAAAAACATGCCAAGGAGGCGGTGGCCCAGGGACCGGGGGTACCGCACTTTTAATATTTTCTGGCGCCGTCGTCGCCGTCTCAGCCTATCTGGCGGAGGTTCTGGCAATCGCCAGGGCCCAATATATTATTTAATTTATTTAATTTATTTAAATTATTTAATTTATTTAAAACGCAGCAAATAAATAAATTAAATAAATTCGGGTGCACCTGAAGCCCGCCATGATCTCCGCCAGGGAGGCCGAAAAAATAAATTAAATAAATTAAATAAATTAAATAAATTAAATAAATGGGATTTATTTAATTTATTTAATTAACCCACATAAATAAATTAAATAAATTAAATAAATTAAATAAATTCTATTTATTTAATTTATTAATTTATTTATTTTATTTAATTTATTTAATTTATTTCTCGGTCTATCTGGCGGAGAGCCTGGCGATCCCCAGGGCCCAATATATTATTTAATTTATTTAATTATTTAATTTATTTAAAACGCAGCAATTAAATAAATTAAATAAATTCGGGTGCACCTGAAGCCTGCCGTGATCTCCGCCAGGGAGGCCGAAAAAATAAATTAAATAAATTAAATAAATTAAATAAATTAAATAAATTTAAAAAATAGAATTTATTTAATTTATTTAATTAACTCACATAGATAAATTAAATAAATTAAATAAATTAAATAAATTCTATTTATTTAATTTATTTAATTTATTTAATTTATTTAATTTATTAAATTTATTTAATTTATTTCTCGGCCTATCTGGCGGAGAGCCTGGCGATCGCCAGGGCCCAATATTATTTAATTTATTTAATTATTTAATTTATTTAAAACGCAGCAATTCAATAAATTAAATAAATTCGGGCGCGCCTGAAGCCTGCCGTGATCTCCGCCAGGGAGGCCGAACAAATAAATAAAATAAATTAAATAAATTAAATAAAATAAATAAATTAAATAAATAGAATTTATTTAATTTATTTAATTAGCCAACATAAATGAATTAAATAAGTTAAATAAATTAAATTAATTGAACATATTATACTGGATTCATCTCCAATCATATACATATATATATATGGTTTCCTCCTCTTTCCTACGCATTCCCTCCGCCCAACATTCCTACGTAATTCCTCCGGTACATGGGCGGCTGGGCGGATGGAATTTTCGGTGAAAACCACGTCGGATCGGTTTTTTCCTGGATCGGCCCTGGATCGGATCCCATTTTCCAGAACCCCTCCTCAATTCCTCGCTCCTCCGCAAGCCTCCTGCGCTCCAGGCCTCCTGCCTCGAGCAGCCTTCCTCAGGCTTCCCGCCGCCAGCGTCTCTCCTCGGGCTTTCTGCCTGCGGCGCCTCTCTTCGAGCTTCCGCCTGCGCCTCTCCTGGGGCTTCCTGCCGTCGGCGCCTCTCCTCTCCTCGGCCTCCTAGTCCGAGTCGCTCGGGCTCTCACTTTTCTTCTGCTTCTCTTTCTTGTCCTTATTGATCGCAGTCTTCTTGCCGCTCGATCCCTTGGGCTTCGCAGCTTCGCGCAGACGCATCTCCTCTTCGTCTCTCGCCCAAGCCTGGCGGACTAGAACCTTTGCTTCCAGGAGAAGCTCTTCGATGTCTTTCTTCCAGCCCGCCACCTTGCCACACTGTGTCTCAAACTCAGCTGCAGTCACCTGGAGGCCGCTTTTTTTCGGGGGGGGGGGGGCGTCTAAACCCGAAACCGTTGTCCTGGGCTCTGGGAGTCATGGCGAAATGGCCCCTCTCAAAATCTACACCCTCCAATCGGTTTCCCCAAATCCTCACATCCCCGCCTCGTCCCTCTTCGAATGCTCATCCAGCCGCGCCTGCTTCTTGTGCGAGGCCTCATCCGTGACCATCATCTCCTGCAGGCTCTCGCCGGCAAACAGGCTCTGCACCCGGGCGCGGACGGAGGGCGGGGAGCACCATGAGATAGGATACCTTGCAAGGAGAGGTGAGCAGAAGGAGGGAGGCCAAGGAAGAGAATCAGACGACAAGAAGATGATTTAAACACGCCCACGGGCTCAGGATGCGGGGCGAGGGGCCCGAAGAACTCCAGGGTGCACGCGCGGCGGACGAGCTGAACGGTGGAGGTGGACAGGCAGCTTCGAGGTATCAAATTCCCGAATTAATGGCAGGAGGGGCGGGCGCGAGAAGCTGACGAGCTATGGGAAGCCCATGGACGATCGGCACGCCAATCAAGGCGCCGTATTCAGCTGGTCGCCCATCGGCTTCCTCAGGTTATTCAGCTTCTCGCAGGACTTGTCGGTCTTAATGAGAGCCTCCACCTTGGATACCTCACCAAGGGCCTGCGTGTATGCCTGCTTCACGGCTCTGAACTTGGTCAGCCACTCTGGTGTTGTTTTTAAGGCTCTTTAGGCGCCTTGCCACGGTCTTTCTCCTTGACGCCGCCTTTTGATTTGCCACCGTCTTTGTCTTTTTCTTTGCCAGCCTCTTTGGTCTTCTTGCCTTTCTCACTGTCTTTAGTCTTCTGCTCGTTGTCCGCAGTGTCTTTATCCTTCTTGTCTTTCTTTGGTTTGTCGCCCTCTTCGTCGGAGCCCGCTGCGCCCTCCTCTTCCTGATCCTCGATCTTTCTCCTCTTAGACGGTGGTTCCTCTTCTTCGTCGTCGTCTGCACCTCTCTCTCTCTGCTGGCCGCCGCCGCCCCATCCTCAAGAGCCGTTTCGTTCAACCACTTCTCAGTGCGAGTCCACCTTCTCGTGAATCTGTCGTTCAGTTGGTGACGCACGAGGAGAAATTCAAGGATGCCTCCCAGATCACAGTATCTTGTGTAGATCCCGCCCACGATCGCACAACTAGCGCAATATTTAATTGCAACGGCTAGGCCAGTTGGCCCACCCCCCTTTAGCCACGCGATCCGTCCAAGCGTGCAATATTCCCCCAGAGCAGCCTCCCCTTTCTCCATGCTCTCACCCTTCTCCATTGCCACATCCTTCTTCCAATCTAAGTGGCATTTTTTTGCCCACCTAGCCCTGTATTCCTTCTGTGCCTTCCAGCCTTTCTCCTGCTTGTATTCCTCCTGGATCGTCTTGCTTGCTTCCTTCGCGCGGTTCCATCGCCCTGCAGCTTCATTGCCTTGAGTGGTGTCCAGGGTGAATTTGTACCCCGCTGCCTCCATCTTGTCGTAGTACATATTCTCTTTTTGTCATATGCGCTTAGCTGGCCGAAGACTTCATCGAGATCCTCATCCTCGTCGTTGTCGCCATCCTTCTTCAGAAGAGCTTTCTACCTAGGATCCTTTTTCCTCATCCCTTCCACCTTCGTCAGCAGATTTGTCTTGTAAAGGTCAGCGAGCTTGGCCTGCATTACAGTGTGGGCTTCCTCCTCCGAGCGCGGAATTGCGGATTCATTCTGGATGTTTGCGATCTGCGTTTGAAGTAGCTTTACCAGGCTGCTCCCATCCGTGGCCTCAACTTGCGCAGCATCCATATTCGGGGTCGGCGCCGCAGACTCTACGGCCTGGAGGGGGCGGGAACTTCCTGGGGCGTCCTCGCGAGTTCCGTTTTGCTTCTTGGGGGGCGGTGGTTGCAGCGATTCGGATGCGTGTCGTTTGCTCTCTTGGTTTCTTGGTGTACCCACGCTTGTCAAAGATTTGGCGTCCTCTTCCAGTTGCTCCTCTTTTTTCTTGTTCTCGTGTTTCATCAGCTGCACTCTGCTTGCAACCCCTTCGGCTCTTTCGAACACCTGTCTGTATGTTTGCATTAGCTGCTCGTGCTCCTCTCGTTTCTGCTGTCGCTCCTTATTTCGCTCCTCCTTCTCCTGTTTTCTCTTCAGTTTCGCCGCTGCTTCATCCTCTTCAGCTTTTCCCATCTCCTCCTCGGCTCTCTCGTTCTCAAGTCTCATCTTTTCTTTTTCTTCTTCGCGTTCTGCTTCCATCTTTTTCCAAGCTAGGTATATCTCTAGATCATGAAGCTGACGCTCCTTCTCCTCCTCTTCTTTGCGTTCTTTCTCAAGCGCTTCGTGTTTCTTTTGGAGCTCGAAGATCGCTTCCGCCTCTTTTTGCATCCCTTCTTCATCGCACACTGACGAATTCGACGAGTTCAGTCCTGCGCTGGGCGGCGGGGACGGGGAGCCCACAGCTCCGACTGTCCTGATTGGCGGCGTGCTTGGAGCGGGCTGTGGAGCAGATTCTCCTCCTCCGTATGCTGCTTCCTGGCGCTTGCTCCTGCACCTGCTCCTGCCCTCGGAATCTGCCTCTGCTCCTTCTGCTGCTGATGATGCGCCTGTTCCTGCTTCCAATCTTTTTGCGATCCCATTTAGCCTTCTGTATGCGAGTTTCTCTGCTGCGCTCAGCTGGCGGTCCGACATCAACTCAACGGAGCATGGTGACTCTGGCACCGTCTGCGTCGCCCGCGGGCGAAGGGCGGCTGGGAAGGGTGGAAGGTGGGATTGGCGAGGGGGGTAAGTACATTATCATATATCTCTCTCTATATCTCTTTCTCTAACTACTTGCTCCCATACCATCGCCCGTGCCACGTACTAGCACCCATGCGCTGAATGCGTCGCAATCCCTCTAATCTACCCAATTCTTTCGCCCGCTTCCCGTCACGTGCGCCCCCCCCTTACCCTGCACCCAGTCTCCTCCTCAAGGTCGATCGGCTCTCCAGCATCCGTGCCGTAGTAGCCAGGCGGCGGGGCAGAGTCCTGGCCGAGATCGCACCTCCCGCATGCTAATCTGCCGTCGTGGACATACCCTCTCCCTCCTCATCCTCCCCCTCCCCCTCCCTCCCACGCCTCATCGTCACTATCTTCCCCTATTCTGCTGCTGCTGCCCCACTTCGAGAGTATGCTTCACGTCCTCAGCGTGCGAGCTGCTCGCAGCTGCCATCGCGATGGCAAGGGCCCGCTGGGGCCCCGCTCAACCCCAGGTGCTGCGCCGAAGGGGGGGGGGGGTCCGCGCGCCCCTGCAAGGGGCACTTGAACCGAAACGTATCGAACGATCTCGGAGGGAAAGCCGTGCGTGATGACGACGCTAAAGACGATTTAGGTTTCACATTGTTTTTGTCCGAAGCGCGCGCACAGCGCGGCAATATCTGCAAGCCGCAGGCGCGCCCCGACGGAGCGAAGCCGCATCACGCAGTCGCGCGTCTGATCCTCATCCTTACCTCGTCCTCCTTACCTCGTCCTCAAACCTCTGCTGTCCCAGACTCCACCTCGATTCAACTTCCTCATGAGCTCCCGCTCAACAAGAGCAATGCGATGGCTTGCAACCTTTGTGATGACCACTTGCCGCTAAAAGCTTCACACATCAACCCCCTTCGCACTATCTCTCCTTCCTCATCCCAGCTTCTAGCAATCAAAACCAGCCGCTGCCCATGCTGCAGGAAGAACCGCTAGAATCGTTCTTTTCAAGCTTCCTCTTTTTGGCGCCATCCTGCTCTTTCTCTGCGGGTCTCGTCTTCTTTGCCTCCTCTGCCTTCTCTGGACTGTCGCCGCTGCCGCCTGCTTTCGCCCCCTCGTCCTCTGAGCCCTTCTTTCTCTTTTTCGGAGCCTTTGCCTGATCGCCTGCTTTTGCTTTTGCTTTTCCTTTTGCCTTGCCCTTGGGTTTGCCACGTGTCTTCTCCTCTGGCGGCTTTCCCTCGCCCTCCTCCCCGTCCTCCTCCTCCTCGCCCTTATTCTCCTCAGTCTCGCCCTCACTTGATCCTGCCGGCCTCTTCCTCGCGATTTTTGGCTCGTCGTCTTCGCCCTCACTGCTGCCGCCGTCGCGTTCTGGAGCGTCATCGCTCGAATCATCCACTGCAGCCTTGTCCTCGTCATCGGGTTTGACCACCGTTGTTGCTGGCTTCCTTTTCGGTCCGTCGCCATCTTCACCATCGCTACCGTCTGGGTCGCCGCCCTCGGCGGTTGAAGCAGCTGGCCTCTTGGCAGCGGGCCTCTTCATCACGGCTGCGCCCTTCTCCATCTCTTTGGCGTATTCGGCCTTTGCTTTCTCAAACCCCTCCTTGGTGAGTCTTCCCTTGGACACTGACTCGGCCCACTGCCTCATCTTGGACTCGGGATTCACGAAATAATCCTGAAGCGTCAACTGACCGAACATGGAAGCGTTTTTCCAGATCGCCAGGAAGTGTTTCTGCCCCTGATCCCTCGTGCACCGCGTCAAGGTCCAAGTTTCGCCCCCCGTGGAATAAGAGTACAGTGGCTCCTTTTTTCATTTTTTCTCCTTTTGCTTCCCGCCACTCTGTTGCCGAGACGCCCGCTACTGTCCACGCAGTGCCGCCCTCCCACTCCGCCTGTGCCTTATCCCCATCCTCATCCTCGTAATGCTTCGTCGCGTACTGAGGCGGCTTCTTCGGTCTCACCCTGCACGCAGCCCC
>CAUYUJ010006710.1:0-51740 GCA_963575745.1 Prorocentrum cordatum | reverse complement strand
GCATCATCATCATCAGCATCATCAGCACCACCATCATCATCATCATCATCATCATCATCGTCATCAGCAGCATCATCATCATCATCATCATCATCATCATCATCCTCATCATCATCATCATCATCATCATCATCCGCATCATCGTCATCAGCAGCAGCATCATCATCATCATCATCATCATCATCATTATCCTGTTAATTCTGTTCATCCTCCTCCTTGTCCTCCTCTTCCTCCTCCTCCTCTTCCTCCTCCTCCTCCTGTTCATCTTCCTCCTCATAATCATCATCATCATCATCATCATCATCATCATCAGCAGCAGCAGCAGCATTATCATCATCAGCATCATCATCATCAGCAGCATCATCATCATCAGCATCATCATCATCAGCAGCATCATCATCCCGTTCGTCCTGTTCATCCTGTTCATCCTCCTTCTTGTCCTCCTCCTCCACTCCCTCCTCTTCTTCTTCCATGTCCTGTTCATTTTCCTCCCCCTCCTCCTCATCATCATCAGCATCATCATCAGCAGCATCATCAGCATCATCATCAGCAGCATCATCATCATCAGCATCATCATCATAATCATCATCAGCATCATCATCAGCATTATCCCGTGCATTATGTTCATCCTCCTCCTCCTCCTCCTCCTCTTGTCCTCCTCCTTTTCCTCCTCCTCCTCCTCCTCCTCCTCCTTTTCCTGTTCATTTTCCTCCTCCTCCTCCTCCTCCTCCTCCTCGTCCTGCTCCTCCTCTTCCTTCTTTTCCGCCACCTGTTCCCGCCCCCAAATATCGGGACCTGGACCCGCCCCGGGGCTCGCCCTGACCAGAAAGTCAGAAAGTCGAATTGGATTGACCCGTGGCGACAACACGCACCGGGATACCAAAAAAGTAAATAATAATCAGTTCGTAGCCGCCCTTCGTGGAGGGAGGGGACTAGGATTGGAGGGTCGTGGGAGAGCGTGCTTTTCAAACTTCCGCCCGGCCAGCAGGCAGCGCAGTCAGCACCGCCGCCGCGCGGCCGAAAGCGCGCGGCGGCGAGCAATGCGGATAAGGACCGGTGGCAGGCAGGCAGCAGCAAGGGGAAGGGGAGGAGCCAAAAGAGGCGGAGCGTGCCGAGGAAGCCCTGCCTCCTTACCGCGGCAGCGGCCGCGAACGGGGACTGCTCTCAGGCGGCGCCGATGGCGCCGTCGCACCTGCCGTCGACGGAACCGCCGATGTCCCGCCAATGGGTCTGAGAGGAGCATTCGACCGCCCAGTACCACTCGAAGTACATCCCGCAGCAATAGGAGACGAAATGGCCAACACGCCCAGTACTGTGGGGCCAGAAACGGAAGATTCGGAACTTGACCTGCTGCACGATGAGGAGGATGAACTCGAATCGGAACGAGCTTCACACCCCGCTTGGAACAATGCTGATTTATGTATGAGCCCTTTTTGCTTGCCAAGCACGAGGAACCGAGTCGCAACGCGCGTAGCCTCCACTAGCGATACCGCCTCTTGGTCAAACGGGGCGGACACAAATCTATGACTGATCAGCCGATGGCAGTGGTACATCGCGACGATGAACGCGGGGGATGATCCACCATGGGCCAATATACGGAAGACCGTACTGAGGTGATCCATCTTCACAGCGGGGGCAGCAAAGTGATGGCAGCAGACACAGTTGCCCACGTAGTGAGAGATGCTCTGGAGCGCCTTCGCACCCATAAACATACGCAGCGTTGATCTGCATTCTCGCGCCAGCAATCCACGCGCCCGGGCATGACTTCAGACAAGTCGTCGCCCATGTTTGGGGGTCTCACTGGGTATCTTTCTCACAACATCCGGATGGGCGCGGCGAACCCAACGGCAATGGGCAAGCCGCTCGGCTAACATAGACTTCGAGTTGGGCGCGAGGCAGCCTGAGAAAGGACGCCCAGGAAGATGCCTCGCGATGCGATACGACCATCGTTCTCGAAAGAGAGAGACATTCGCTCTTTGCGCCCGCACCATCGAGCAAGAGGCCGAGGGAGGCCATCCCCCGCAAACAAGGCAACAGCCGCAGCAGGAACGCGTCTCCCACGCGCCCACCGACTTGCACGAGCAAGTTTACCTGCAGCAGCAAGAGTCTTCGGCAGCGCTCTCAAGGAAGGATGCGAAAGGTGGCGCGCTAAATAAGCTAGGCGCCATAAGTGGAGAGTTCCACGTACCTGCAGGGCCGAAGTTGGCGAAGATCTCCCCGAAGGCGACCAGCTGCTGCCCCCCCCTCCCCCAGTCCCGCAAGGGATAAATGCCGTTCGCGCGCGAGTAGCCGCCGATGAACATCGAGGGGAATTTTGGCCCGAAGCATATCTCGAGGTCAATGCAATCTCTGAGCCTGAAGGTTCCACTGGGAGCACGGAGGAGACGAGCCAAGAGATGTCTTTGCGATCGCGCGGCATGCCAATCGCGCGGGGCCAGCCGAGCAACGCATCCGAGAACAGCGAGAGCACGTCCACGATAGATCGCCGCCTATACAGACACTGGCGCCCCTTGCCAGCTGAAGCCGGCTGTTTTTGTGGGTGTTTCCTGGGAGAGCCAATCCATCGAAATGCCATCGACGCACCAGGGCCCAGCTCGAAGCCAAGATGAGCGCACACATCAGCGATGACAAACAAAGCCCATGGGCGATTGGCTTCTCGCAGCGCCGCTTCCAGCACTTCACGAGCTGCGCCCATCGCCGGCTCGGCAGGGGGGGGGCCAGATACATTCGTTGTGCTTGAGTAAGAGGTTGGCGAAAAGGGCAGCGAGCCGAAAAACTCTGGCCAACCGACGAAGCCAATGATTACGAAAGATCTCGGCCCCCGGGCCGACGGCGCATGACCGCGAGACTCCCACGCAAGGCGTGCTCCGCGGAATTTCCCCCGAGGTCCACGATGAAGACATCGAGCGCACACCTGACTGCATATGGTACACAAACACGAGAGAGGAGCAACGATGGAAGCACGCCGCACAGCGATGGAGGACACCCACAGCATTAACGAGGGCTTTCTGGATCTCGAGGTGCCCCAGGCCCATGAAGAGCCACTTCTGGCTAACCGAGGGAAACGCCTGGACGCAATCACGCGTCATCAGGGCAAGGCAGACCACGGGTCTACTTGGGGCCACACCGCTCCGCGATGAAACAGCTGTGCGCATGGAAACCTGTCCTCTGGGTAACTAGGCGGAAGCATCTGCTCGGGGCCCCACTGATCACATCGTTCGATATACTCTCGAGCCCCAGGCGCCCAGCATCACCAACTGCACGAAGTGCGCCGCCTGAGTCGGGCTCGCCAGCAGAGCCCTTGAAAGGCCAGGGAAGAACGCGGAGAGCAAGGCCGAAAACTCCCAATCCATGCGGCTGCCATCTGCCATCCACCGAAGGACCACCACGAGGGCCTCGGGGCCAGCGCCAGCCCGCCACGCACGATACCGCAGCCTGCCCAGGCCAGGCGCAGACCAGGAGGCCGACGCCACGAAACTCGAGGTGCCCACCTGCGCACGGGCGGGCAGGCGCTAATGAGATCCTCCGAACTCGAAAACCCTCGCAAGAATTCAGACCCACCAGGACACCAGGAGGAACAGCAGGAGCCTCCCCACAGACAGGGGCGCAGAATCTAGCAAGTCCCTCGGCAAGTTCAGCTCCAGAGACGGTTGGCCCCACCACCCCGGAGAAGCAACGCGACCAGTCCGACATCGCGTCTCCACCGTCCCCCACCAGTCCAGCATGATATTTGCGTCGAGGGAGGGAGAGAGAGAGAGAGGGAGAGAGAGAGAGAGAGAGAGGAGAGAGAGGAGAGAGAGGAGAGAGAGGAGAGAGAGGAGAGAGAGGAGAGAGAGAGAGAGAGAGAAAGAGCGCGAGAGAGAGAGAGAGGAGAGAGACAGAGAGAGAAAGGGAGAAAGAGAGAGAGAGAGAGGAGAGAGAGAGAGAGGAGAGAGAGAGAGAAGACAGAGAGACAGAGAGACAGAGAGAGAGAGAGAAAAAAAAAAAAAAAAAAAAAAAAAAAAAAGGCGAAGGACCCAACCATGTGCAGTTGTGAATACCAACCATGTGCAGTTGTGAATACCGCGATTGTGGATCTCATCTTCGCTCGCGCTCCCTACGGGGCCACGAACCGTGTGAGGGGGCGTGCCGAAATGCGTGGCGGGGTCCCCAATACGAACAAAGACGATCGCTCTGAGTGCGCGAGACTGAGACCGGGTGAGCCTGAGCGCGAGTAAGTCTGATTGTGCATGTGTCTGCGTGCGAATCAGTCTACGTGCATCAATGTCGACGCCCATGTCGGCACGCCCCTCACGAGGATCGCGCCCGCTTCCTTCCCCTTCTTTTTGTTGCCTCTTTGCCCGCGCACGCCGATGTCCATGGCTGCGGGCGCGGCGCCGCACTGAGTCCCCGCGACGCACGCTGGTCGCCCCGAAGGGGTCCTGGCGACGCGCGCGGGTCGTCCGCTGCGCGGAGCAGAGAGAGTGCTAGCTGGCAGGGTAATAGCGGGCAAGACTGCGGCCGCTGGGCAGAGCGACGACGGGGGCGAGCGAGGCTCTGGGCAGAGCGCAGCGCGGAATTCCCGCGACGCGCGCTGGTCGCCCCGAGAGGGCCCCAGCGACGCGCGCGGATCGCCCGCGGCGCGAGGCCAATCAGTCAGACCGTCGAGAGACGGCGAGTCTCGGGCGGGCCGCTCCTCAGGTCAAGCCTCGCGGATAAACTCGGTGAAGCCCATCTCCCTGGCGAGGGCCGTCGCCTCCCTTCTGCACCGCTTCGTGCGCGCCGCAAACTGCTCCAGCTGCTTCCGCAAGCCTTCCGGCGGCCCTGCCAGGAAGAACTCGATGCGCGGCGCCCGCATGAGCAGGAGGTCCTCGTGGCGCGTGGCGCGCGAGAGCAGGACGTAGAGCTCCAGCCACCAGTCGCCGTCCTCCTTCTTGCCGTTCCCCACCTCGTGGCGGCCGCAGTCCAGGATCACGCCTGGGCGACGTCGGCCGAAGGAGCAGCGCGCCGGGCAGCCGACGGCCCAGGGCGAGAGCCCACAGACCGAGAGGAGGTCTGGCTGCGGACTGCTCGCGCCCAGCAGGTCTGGCCGTAAACTGCCCCAGAGCGCTGTTCCCTCGCCCCGTCGCCTTCGCGCCATGCGAGTTCCGCCGCTGGGACCCTGGGTGGAGCTCCCTATTGGGGCCACAAAAAATGTGAGGGGTGTGCCAAAATGGGGCGGCGGCGCCATGCGAGTTCCGCCACTGGGACCTTAGGTGGAGCTCCCTATGGGGCCACGAAACGTGTGAGGGGTGTGCCAAAATGGGGCGGCGGCGCCATGCGAGTTCCGCCACGGGGACCTTCGGTGGAGCTCCCTATGGGGCCACGGTGTGCCAAAATGGGGCGGCGGCGCCATGCGAGTTCCGCCACTGGGACCTTAGGTGGAGTTCCCTATGGGCCACGAAACGTGTGAGGGGTGTGCCAAAATGGGGCGGCGGCGCCATGCGAGTTTCGCAACTGGGACCCTAGGTGGAGCTCCCCATGGGGCCACGAACCGTGTGAGGGGTGTGCCAAAATGGGGCGGCGGCGCCATGCGAGTTCCGCCACTGGGACCTTAGGTGGAGCTCCCTATGGGGCCACGAAGCGTGTGAGGGGTGTGCCGAAACAGAGACATGCGGAGAGCAAAAGCCAGGATAGGGGAGGAGGGAGGAGGGGGAGGAGGAAGGAAGGAGACGCGGGGCACCGTCTCTTCAAAACGATGACCCAAACACCAACAGGATGGCTGGGGGGAAGAGAGAGAGAGAGAGAGAGAGAGAGAGAGAGAGAGACGAGGAGAGATGAGAGAGAGAGAGACACACAGAGACACAGAACACAGAGACACAGAGACACAGAGAAACAGAGAGACAGAGAGAAAGAGCAGGAAAGAGCAGGACAGAGAGAGAGAGCAGGACAGAGAGACAGAGAGTGGGGGGAACAGAGGATGAGAGGGGGGAACAGAGAGACAGAGAGACAGAGAGACAGAGAGACAGCAGAGAGAGAGAAGGGGGGGGAAGAGGAGGAGAGGAAGAAGAGAAAGAGCAGAAAGAGAAAGAGGGAAAAGAGAGGAAAGAGAGAAGAAAGATTATGGAATGAGATAGCTGAGAAGGAGAAAGAGAGAAAGAAGATGTCCTGCGAGGGCAACAGATAAGAGAGAAAGAGCAGAGAAAGAAAGAAAAAGAAAAAAAGAGAGGGGGGGGGGGAAAAAAGAAGAGAGAAGAGAAGAGAGAGAGCGAGAGAGAGAGAGATAGAGGGAGAGTGAGAGAGAGAGGAGAGAGCAGAGAGAGAATAGAGAGAGAGAGAGAGAGAGAGAGAGAGAGAGAGAGAGAGAGAGAGAGAGAGAGGGAGAGTTCCACAACTGCGCCGATCTCGCAACATCTCTCTCCTGCCCGAGGATCCCGGCACGCCGACCCAGCGCAGCCTCCGCCGCGGTATCAGCCTCGAGAGCGCGACGTCTCGCGGCGGCCCCCCGCCTCTGCAAACTAGCTAGCAAATCCTGGAACGCGGACGGGTCGCGCAAGATGACTTCCGAATAACTAATTTCAATCGGCCGCGGGACCCGTAGATGCCAATAAAGAAGAAGACGAGCGAGTCGAAGATTTCAACGCCGCGCAGCCCTGGAAACCGATCCAGAGACCACGGCCCTTGAAGCGAGTGAGCAGGCCGAGCTTTCGAGGCCCGCATCCCTGGCGGCAAGGCCAGCACTTCGACGAGTCTTCGCGGCGGTTTGCAGCGCCCCGCGGGGGGGCCCGCGGAGGCTGTCGAGGTCCAAGATCTCCCCCATCAGCCACGGCGGGGACGCCTGTCGTTGGTCTCCGCTCTCGGGCCCCAGGAGATGCCGACGGGGAGCGCGGCCCGACAACTCTCTATTGAAGGCCCCCTGCGGCCCCGTCGAGGACTTTAGATTGAGACGTCTGACGGGAGACCCACGGAGGCGAGGCTGCGAAGCAACGGGCGCCCCCGGGCGCCGCCTGGGCCCCCATCGAGCCAGCGCGCTGGCAGATCAGACGCTCGCTCGGCGAGCCCGCGCGCGACGCCGCGCCAGATGCGATCACCAGGTCGGCTGGCACGGGGAGCTGGGTCGTCAGAAGCCGTTCGCGAAGCGCCGTCCTGCCCAGGAGGAAATGGTCGAAAACTGCGGCCCTCTCGACGTCACCAGCAGGGCCATTGATCGACTGCGTAGCGGAGGCTTCACGGACCACGCGCGCACGTCGACGAACACGCCACTGCACCCGAAGGACATCTTCCTCCCACATCCAAACCTGCGCACATTTTAAATACACTACGCAAGCAAACTGCCGCTGCAAAAATTGCCAGCACCAGCAATCTGCCCGGCACCAAAACTTCTCTCGAAATATCCACAGACGCCAGATCAGGCACTGAGATTACAAGACCACCTGCAGAGGAAACATCACCATGGGAATGAAAAACGCGATGGGGCACGCAAGCTCCCAGAAGAGCATCACGAACCGCGGCGGCATCTCCGCGGGTCTCTCGGACTGCCACGATCGCGTCGCAAGAGGCCATGTGCTCGGGTCGCCTTGCCCCCTTTCCCGGCGTAGCTGAGTTTCAGCGCGGCAAGGATCTTGCACTCCACGACGAAATGATTTTGAAACGTCCATATCCGAGCAACGCGTTACGCGCGCCACTGCGCCCCCCCGCCCGGCCAGCGCCGCGGCCGCCCCCCTGCAGGAGCCGACGTCGCTCAGCGCCGCCTGGCCCCATTCGGCCTCGGACACCCGTGAAGACGCCATCGCTGCGGCCTTCGCGAGCGGCCCCCACTTGGCAGGGAGCTGCCCGCCTTCCCCATCCATGAGCGCGCCGACGACACGCTGAGCCAGAAGCACCCGTCGAGGTCTCGAAGTCTATTGCGCGCCATGTCTGTCGCGATATCCTTCTGGTCCCTGTCAGCTGATATGCAGAAGGAAACACTTTGGGACGCCTGCTGCACCTCGAAGTCTCTCCATGCACCAGCGACCAGCCGCAGCACCATCTGAGCTGGCTTCCCACGCGCCTCTCGCGTCGCAAGATGATCACCGACGAAAACAATTGTGAATTGCCAAACCATCTCATCACCCTGGAGTTCGAAGTCCTGACCGTCAGTGAAGTTCACGCACGCCGACCAGTCGGTCATATTGACAACCACACCAGCACGCGGGACCATCTCGAACGCCCGCACCACCATGATCGTCGGACCAGTGCATATATCCCAATCGGATGATTGGGATCGGAACGTCAGGAGTGCGCGCACGGGCAAGGTCCAGCTCCTTCTCAAGGTGCGCCAGCCTCGCCGCCAAAGACGCCTGCACCCCCTCGACGTCCCGAACATGTTGGCCCGCGCTGCGACCTGATCCTGCGGCCGACGAAACTGCCGGTTGAACTTGTCCCCGAACGCGGGCATGAGCGACCCAGTCGCTTTGACCAGCGCCACGGGGAAATGCTACTGGAGCGAGGCCATCGCCGCAGCCGCGAGCTCTTTGATGGCCTTTTCCTTGAAGTCCTTGAACGAGTTCTGAAGGCCGCGGCCGCCCAGGGGCCCCCCAGACCTCCATCACCTGCACGTTGGGGCCCACGACCAGCACACCATGGAGGCTGCTAAGGTGGCTAAGGCCACGACATCGTGGCGGGCCCCGAGAATCACCAGCGCTTCCTCTAGCAGGTGTGGCGCTTGCGTCAGCTTCACGATGTAACCGAACCTGCTCAGCCCGGCTGGCGGAGTCAAGAGGTTTTTGCTGAGGTGCTGGAACCTCATTCCCTCCCTCACGACGCCCGAAGCTGCGGGAGAGCTGATTGCCACTGTCACCGTTGTCACCGGGGGCCCTGCCACGACAATGTGCAATAGCCCTTGGAGTAGGACGAGGAGAGAGCGCGCGCCCCTGTGATGGGGTCGAAATCGGGGACTCGTGAACACGACGTGAACGGCGCGACGGGGTGTAGACTGCATCATGTTGGGAACCCTTCTTGACCTTGTCATTGCCTGCTTCCTTCTCCTTCCGATCAACGCCCATGAGCGCGCCGCGCGCCAGATAAGATCTCACAGCAACAGGATGTGCTGGCCTCAACGCCAGAGGACGCTCAGAGGACGCCCCGAAGGACTCGCGGTCGTCGGGAAGGTCCATAGCCTTGAACCAAAATGGCTACGGGAGTGGGGAGGACGAGGAGGAGGAAGACCAGTGCAAACCCAAGACTCATCAAGGCTGTTGGAATACACCCTCCCTCCAAGTTCCCTCTTCATAGACCCCTACAAATGCTCAACTCCACTAAGGGAATTGCCCCTTTGGAGGACAACCGTGTGAAAATCCTGAACCGTGCCAAATCACCATTCTCAGGACTTCAACGCCATAAATTAACCTGACTGTTGCGTCTTGGCGATCCTGGATCGCGCCAGAACACTGTTCGTGGGATTTCAACACCGCGAATCAACGTAACTGTTCCGCCCTGACAATACTGAATCGCTTCAAAATACCGTTTCTGGTACGTTAAACATGGGAAGCTGAAATTATGGGAAACCTTAACACGTATGTGCGCGGCGCTAAAGAAATAGCCACACGTTGAAAACCGTCGGCCTTCAATCCGCAAAACTTTTGCAAATACTTCAAATGAATGCGCGCGGCACTAAAGCGGGAGCCACGTTTTGAAAGCGGCACGCCCTCAATCCGTGAAGCTCATGCACATGTTTGAAATGAATGCGCGCGGAACTAAAAGCGAGAGCCACATTTTGAAAACCACCCGCCCTCAATCCGTGAAACTCTTGCATTGAAAAGTGCGCGCGGCGCTGTTGCGAGAGCCACATTTGAAAGGACCCACCCTCCTTCTGTCAAACTGCTGCCAGGTTTCAAACATCAGGCTCACAATAAATGGTAAGGTCCGACTGGCCTCGGGGTGCGACAGGGAGAATTCTTCATGAGTAAAAAGAATGGACGAGGAGGAGGAGGCATAGGAGGAAGAAGAGGCGGCGGAGCCAGAGCTGGATCCGGAGCCGGAGCCGCAGCCAGAGCTGGAGCCGGAGCCGGAGCCGGAGCCGGAGCCGGAGCCAGAGCCGGAGCCGGAGCCGGAGCTGGAGCCGGAGCCAAAGGAGGAGGAAGGGTAGGAGGAGGAGGACAACGACGACGACGACGACGGCGGCGGCGGCCCTGAGTCGAGAGGCCGCAGCAGCAGCGGTCCTGGGGAGCTCGGAACCCGTGCGGTCCACGCTCGCCTGGTCCGGCGGGCTCGCCGCCCGCCCAGGCCCTCCTCCTCCTCCTCCTCCTCCTCCTCCTCCTCCTCCTCCTCCCTCGGTTTCGTCTTCGTCCTTATCCTCCTCCTCCTCCTCCTCCTTCTCCTCCTCCTCATCATCATCATGACCACGATCATCATCATCAGCACCACCACCACCGCCACCACCATCGCCAGAACCACAACACCTCCATCCTCATTACCACCACCATCATCCTCGACCTCATCCTCCCTCATCACCCCCTCACAAACCACCACCTCTCCTCCTCCTGATAGCCTGCTAGCTCAGGACAGGCTGGTTGGTCCGATGACCGATGCCCTGCCTCCTTTTCCTCTTCCTCCCCCTCCCTCCTCCTCCATCCTTCCTCCTTATAAACAACTCGTCCCTGTCGCACCCCGAGACGTGTCAATAGGACGAGCTGGGCGACTCTCCCGAGACTTCCTCACCGCTTGTGATCCCGAATCCTGGTATCTGCACGAGCTTCACAGATGGAGGGCGGGTCCTTTTCAAGATGTGGTTCTCGCCTCAGCGCCGCGCACAGTCGTCCCCCAAGAAATGAAGGAGCTTCATGCATGCATGGATGCATGGAGGGCAGGCCGTTATCAAAATGTGGATCGCGCCCTAGCGCCGCACACATTCGTCTCAAAAGTTTGAAGGAGCTTCACGGATGGACGGGTCGTTTTCAAAATGTGGCTCTCGCCTTGACGCCGCGCGCACTCTTCTTAAGAATGTACAGCAGTTTTACAGATTCCTCTGGCTGACGACCCAGAAATTGCGTTTTGGCAATATGTAGGATTGTCAGGGCGTTCTGGGACGATGAAAGTCCCAGGAATGGCGTTCTGGGACGATTAAAGATCGTCTGAATAAGGGAGGGTTTATTGAAACATCGTTGATGCGTCTTGGGTTTACACTGGTCCTCCTCCTCCTCCTCCTCCTCCTCCTCCTCCTCCTCCTGCTCCTCCTTCTCCTCCTCCTCCTCCTCCTCCTCATCATCATCATCATCATCATCATCATCATCATCCTCCTCCTCCCCCTGCTAACTCTTCATCCCCCTGACGACATACAAACGTGTCACCTTTGCTGTTTAGTTTCCCGAACAGGCCCGCCGTGGCACCCGCTCTGCGGGCTCAACTGCCAAATATCTTAGGGGGTTCTCAAGCGTTTGACGGATCTTGGCGGTCCGAAGGTCCTCTTAGAGCTCATATGTGACCTCTTCTGGCCTCGTGGAGTCATCCTGGAACTTGTTGCACCCTGTGGGGCTCAATTGGAATCGCTTCAGAACTATACTAGAACCATCGCGCACGCTTCGCGCGCGCTCAGGTTCTAGCAGGCCCCAGGCCTTGACGAATTCACTGCTGCTCCACTGAAGTAGTGGACCACAGTCCACGCATGCCAATCTGCATTCCGAAAGGCCTTCGAGGAAAATGGTTGTGTAGGGGGGCGGAGGCCGTGTGAATCTGGTTCCCAGAAGGCCTTCTGGGAGCATGGGTTTGGAGCGTCTTGGGGAGCCTGTTGGGTCGTCGTCGTCGTCGTCGTCGTCGTCGTCGTCGTCGTCGTCGTCGTCGTCGTCGTCGTCGTCGTCGTAATGTCGTCGTCGCCTATCGTCGTCGTCGTCGTCGTCGTCGTCGTCGTCGTCGTCGTCGTCGTCGTCGTCGTCGTCGTCGTCGTCGTCGTCGTCGTCGTCGTCGTCGTCGTCGTCGTCGTCGTCGTCGTCGTCGTCGTCGTCGTCGTCGTCGTCGTCGTCGTCGTCGTCGTCGTCGTCGTCGTCGTCGTCGTCGTCGTCGTCGTCGTCGTCGTCGTCGTCGTCGTCGTCGTCGTCGTCGTCGTCGTCGTCGTCGTCGTCGTCGTCGTCGTCGTCGTCGTCGTCGTCGTCGTCGTCGTCGTCGTCGTCGTCGTCGTCGTCGTCGTCGTCGTCGTCGTCGTCGTCGTCGTCGTCGTCGTCGTCGTCGTCGTCGTCGTCGTCGTCGTCTCGTCGTCTCGTCGTCGTCGTCGTCGATTCAAGAAGGCACTTGGGGCAACTTTGTGCGAAACGATCTGCGGAGGGCCGCGAGAAGGGGATCAGTCATGTTCCTAATCAACTTCCCAGACAGCTCCCCTGTAGCATGATGGTACTTCGAACCCTCCGGAGATTCGCGGGTCCATGATGAACCATGTCCCCGGAAGGCTTTCTGGGGACATGGTTTGTCGGGGTGTGCTGGGGGGTCTCTTGGGCGTGCCCTGGGGGCCCCTCGGGGGCCTCCGGGAACTCTCGGGCCCATGATGAACCATGTCCCTGGAAGGTTTTCTGGGTACATGATTTCTTGGGGTGTGTTGGGGGGCCTCTTGGGCGTTCCCTGGGAGCCCCTTGGGGGTCTCTTGGCGCTTCCTGGAGGCCTCTTGGGCGCCTCACGGGGCTTCGTGGGAGCCTCTTAGTGGCCTCTGGGGGCCTGCAGGCGGCCTCGAGGGCCAGAGACCTCGAAATATCGGTTGGCGGTCCCCCTCTGGGCCCTCTTTTGGGGAGCTCTTGGGGCACAGTTGGGTTGTCTGGGGAGCCTCCTAGGCCGTCTTGGGGCCCTCTTCGGGGCCTCCTGGCCCGTCTTCGAGCGATCTGAAGGGCCTCCGAGCGAGGCCTTGAGGGAGCGCTGGGAAGCGGGGAAAGCGAGAACGCCTAAATCCTTCAAAAACACTCGGAAAATGAGTGAATCTTGCCTCCCAAGGCCCTCTTGGGAAGCCTCTTGAGTCCGTCCTGGAGCGTGTTCGAGTCCTCGTCGGCCGTCTTGAGGGCAGCTTGGACGTCTTCGGGGCCTCCTGGGACCGTCTAGGGTCCTCTCGGGACCTCCATTAGCCTGTCGTGGCCTGCTTCGGGGCGGGCCCGGGCCGCCTCGGGACCCCTCTGGGCCTTCTCTTGGCGCGCTCTTGGGGCTCACTTGGGTTGTCTGGGGAGCATCCTGGGCCGTCTTGGGGCCCTCGTCGGGGCCTCGTGGGCCTTCTTGGAGCGATCTGAAAGTCCTCCGAGGCCGTGAGGGAGCGCTGGAAAGCGGGAAAAGCGAGAACGCCCAAATCCAAAACACTCGGAAAACGAGTGAATCTTGCCTTCCAGGGCCCTTTTGGGGAGCCTCTCGAGTCCGTCCTGGAGCGTGTTGGAGTCCTCGTCGTCTGTCTTGAGGGCATGTTGGGCGTCTTCGGGGCCTCGTGGGACCGTCTTGGGTCCTCTCGGGACCCCCTTAGCCTGTCGTGGCCTCCTTCGGGGCGGGCTCGGGGCCTCGGGAGCTCTGGACCTCCCCCGCAACCCCTGGTGGGCACCGATGGGGGGAACAGGCAGCGGCCCGCCCCCCCCCGGGGCCTACTCCGAGATAGAGAATCATGTTCCCGGGAAGCTTTCTGGGAGCATGATTTGTTCGGCTCTCTAAGAGGAGGACCTCTGGGGGCTTACCGAGGGGCGCCTTTGGGCCTTGTCGGCAAGCCTGTTGGAAACATGGTTGGGGCGGTGGGCGGAAGCCCAAGGAATCATGTTCCCGGAAAGCTATCTGGGAAATACGATTCACCGGAATGTCTTGGGGTCCCGCAGGGGGCTTCCCTGGGGGTTCCTTGGGGGCCTATTGGGGCTTCTGGGGGCCTCTTGGGAGCCTCACGGAGCTTCTTGGGAGCCTCTTGATGGCCTCCGGGGGCGTCCTAAGAGCCTCTCAGGCCGGAGACCTCGAAATGTCGCGCTGTTCGGGCGCTCTTGGGTCGCTCTTGGGGCTCTCTCGGGGCGCTCTCGAGGCCCTCTTGACTTATCTGGGGAGCCTCCTGGGCCGTCTCTGGGCTTTCTTGGGAGCCTCTTCGGCCGTCTTGGAGCGATCTGAAGGGCATCTGACGCGGTCCGGGACCGTGGGGAGGCGGAACATGGGAGAGCGCAAGAATGCTTCAAAAACCAGTTGGAAAAATTATAGTTGTCGGCTTCTGGGGCCCTTGAGGGGCCTCTGGAGGCGCTCCTGGGGCGTTTTAGCGGCGTCGTCGGCCGTCCTGAGGCCATCTTCGGCGTGTCCGGGGCCTCTGGGGGCTGTCTTTGGGCGCGCTGGGAACCCAGGAATCATGGTCCCGGAGAGGCTTCCGGGAACATGATTTCGAACGAGGCTCTCTTGGGCCTCCCTGAGGCCGTCTTGGGGACCTCCTGGGCTGGCTTTGGGGCCTCTTGGGCCGTCTCGGGGGGTTCCATGAGCCCCACAGGACGACCCTTTTGGGCCGTCTTGGGCCCTCTTGGGTCTCTCTTGGGCTGTCTTGGGGCTCCTCGGGGGCGTCTGGGGCACTGCGAAGACGAAGCAAGGGAGTATGCTGAATATGTACGTTTTACTACGGGGACGGGCTGATTTCTGCCTCTTGAAGGCCCTCTTGGGGCCCTCTTCGGCCATCTTCAAGCCATCTCGGGCCCTCCTGGGCCTCGCTGAGGCTGTCCTGGGGCCCTCTAGGGGTCGAAGGGGCCCTGGGAGCCCAGAAGTAATGTTCTCAGAGAGGCTTCCGGGAACATGATTTCGAACGGGGCCCTCTTGGGCCTCCCTGGGGCCGTCTTGAGGGCCTCCTGGGCCGGCTTCGGGGCCTCTTGGGCCGTCTTGGGGGGTTCCATGATCTCCACAGGCCGACACTTTTGGGCCGTCTGGGGCCCTCTTGGATCTCTCTTGGCCTGTCTTGGGGCTCCGCGGGAGCGTCTGGGGCACTGTGAAGACGAAGCAAGCGAGTATGCTGAAAATGTACGTTTTACGCGGGAAATGGGCCGATGTGTACCTCTTGAAGGCCCTCTTGGGGCCCTCTTCGCTCATCTTCAAGCCATCTCGGGCCCTCCTGGGCCTCGCTGAGGCTGTCCTGGGGCTCAGTGGGGGGCCCTGGGAGCCCAGAAGTCATGTTCCCGAAGAGGCTTCTGGGAACATGATTTCGAACGGGGCCCTCTTGGGCCTCCCTGAGGCCGTCTTGGGGACCTCCTGGGCTGGCTTCGGGGCCTCTTGGGCTGTCTTGGGGGGTTCCGTGAGCCCCACAGGCCGACCCCTTTGGGCCGTCTGGGGCCCTCTTGGGGCTCTCTTGGGCTGTGTTGGGGCTCCGCGGGTGCGTCTGGGGCAGTGTGAAGACGAAGCCAGCGAATATACCCCAAAATGCACGTTTTACTATGGAAATGAGCCGATTTTTGCCTCTTCAAGGCCCTCTTGGGGCCCTCTTTGGCCATCTTCCAGCCATCTCGGGCCTCTGGGGCCTCGCTGAGGCTGTCCTGCGGGCCCTGGGAGCCCAGAAACAAGTGGCACGCGCGCCATGACTCCTGCACAAAGAGGAAGGGCGGGAGGTGGAGGTGGCGCGCTGGCTGGTGAATGGTTTGATGGAGGAGGCGTTCGGGATGGGGTTGTCGGGGCGGAGGGGGCGCGTTGGCCGGTGGATGGGGGGATGCGGAGGGGGCGCTCGGGGTGGGGGGGGCGGCGCCGTGCCGATATGAATGGGTCAGGGCAGAGGGGGCGGTGCCGCGCCAAAGCAAAGGGGTCGGGGCGGAGGGGGCGCGCTAGCTCAAGGGAGGGGGGGATGCGGAGGGGGCGCTCGCCGAGGGGGCGGTGCCGCGCCGAAATCAAGGAGTCGGGTCGGAGGGGTGTGCCGCGCCGAAATTCGCCGGCCCAACGGGCCAGGGCGTGCTAAGATCTCCGGTAACTGATTAACAGTATTAACAGTATTTCTAGTTCGCGCGCGCGGGGCGGCCCCTGGGGGTCCCCCGGCGAAAAGTACCCCGACTAACGCCCGGTCGCCGCCTGACCGCCGCCCGACCGCCGCCCGACCGCCGCCCGACCAAGTCTACTCAGAGATGGTTTTCCTTCCGGGTGCGGCCTCTCAGGCTCCCCAGAGCGCGCTCAGAGTGCCCCAAGAGGCCCCCAAGACTGCCCAAGAGGCCCCCGAGACGCCCAAAGAGCGCTCGAAGACGCCGAAGATGACCCCAAGACGGCCCAAAAGGCCCCCAAGACAGCCCAAGAGGCCTCCAAGACGCCCCAAGAGCCTTCCAAGAGGCCTCCGAAGAGAGCCCCAAGAGGCCAAAATCGTTGATTTTCATTGGTTTTTTCGATGTTTTTTGTGTTTTGGCTTTTTCGGCTTCCGGACGCTCCAAGACGGCCCAAGAGGCCCCCAAGACCGCTCCAAGACGGCCCACGAAGCTCCCAAGACGGCGCCGAAACGACCCAAGAGAGCCCTCAAGACGGCCCAAGTGCCGCCCAAGACGGACCAAGAGGCCCCAAGACGGGCCCAAGAGGGACTCAGGAGGGATACCGAGAACTCAAAAATGGAGCCCTCCGTCCCAGAAGGCGCCCAGGAGGTCCCAAAGAGGCCCCAAGAGGCCTCCAAGAGGCCCCAAGATGTCGCCAAGAGGCCCCAGGAGACTCCCAGGAGGCCCAAAAGAAGCCCCAGAAGGCTTCAAACATGTCTCCCAGGCGCCCCCGAACGGCCTCTCAACAGACCCCAAGAGGCCCCCCAAAGAAGCATCTTGACGACGACTCTATTTCGCCCCATCGAGAGACGACCCCCAGGGAACTGCTTCACCATCAAAACTCCCCACGCAACGCGTCCGAACGACACCCGCCCCCAAGAGCGCAACATGGGCAACGAACACACAGACAAAAACCAGCGATGCCATATCACGGGCCGGCGGAATGAGCGAAGCGATTCAATAAAGGGGTCGGGGCGAAGCGCGCTGGCTTGTGAGTGGGTGGGTGGGGGGGGGCGTAATAAAGGGGTCGGGGAGGAGGGGCGCGCTGGCTGGTGGGTGTGCGGAGGGGGGCACAGACAGGGCGCGCGGGGCGCGAGAGGGGTGGGGGCGCCGAAATAAAGGGGTCGCGGGCGGAGGGGGGCCCCTGGATGGTAAGTGGGGGGATGCGGGGGTGTGTGCCGTGCCGAAATAAAGGGGTCGCGGCGGAGGGGCGCGCTGGCTGGTGGGTGGGGGGATGCGGAGGGGGTGTGCCGTGCCAAAATAAAAAGGTCGGGGCGGAGGGGTGTGCCGTGCCGGGATAAATGGGTCGGGGCAGAGGGGACGCGCTGGCTGGTGAATGGGGGGGATGCGGAGGGGGTGTGCCGTGCCGACAGAAACGGGTCGGGGCGGAGGGGGTGCGCCGTGCCGACATAAAGGCGTCGGGGCGAAGGGGTGTGCCGTGCCGAAATACAAGGGGTCGGGGCGGAGGTGGCGAGCGGGGGGAGGGGGCGTGCCGAAATAAAAGGGTCGGGGCGGAAAGGGTACGCTGGCTGGGGTGGGGGGATGCCGGGGGGGGGGGCGTGCCGAAATACACGGGTCGGGGCGGGGGTGCGCGCTGGCTGGTGGGCGGTGGGGGGGTGCGGCGGCGGTGTGCCGTGCCGAAATAAAGTGGTCGGGGCGGAGGGGTGTGCCCTGCCGAAATAGAGGTCGACACGGAGGGACGCGCTGGCTGGCGGGCGGGTGAGGATGCAGAGGGGGTGTGCTGTGCCGAAATAAAGAAAGTTAGGGCAGATGAGTGCGCCGTGCCGAAATAAAGGGGTCGGGGCAGAGGGCGCGCTGGCTGGTGGGTGAGGGGGGATGCGGCTGTGGTGCGCACTGCCGAAATAAAGGGGTCGGTGCGGAGGGGTGTGCCGCGCCGAAATAAAAGGGGTCGGGGCGGCGGGCGCGCGGGGGGGGGGGGCGTGCCGAAATAAAGGGGTCGGGGCGGACGGGGCGCGCTGGCTGGTGGGTGAAGGGATGCGGGGGGGCTGCGCCGTGCCGAAGTAAAAGGGTCGGGGCGGAGGGGCGCGCTGGCTGGTGGGTGGGTGGATGCGGAGGCGGTGCGCCGTGCCGAAATAAAGGGGTCGGGGCGGAGGGGTGTGCCGTGCCGAAAGAAAGGGGTCGGGGCGGAGGCGCGCGCTGGCTGGTGGGTGGGTGATGCGGAGGGGGTGTGCCGTGCCAAAATAAAAGGGTCGGGGCGGAGGGGTGTGCCGTGCCGGGATAAATGGGTCGGGGCGGAGGATCGCGCTGGCTGGCGGGTGGGGGGGATGCGGAGGGAGTGTGGAGGGGGTGTGCCGTGCCGAAATAAAGGGGTCGGGGCGGAGGGGTGTGCCGTGCCGAAAGAAAGGGGTCCGGGCGGAGGGGCGCGCTGGCTGGTGGAATGTGTGGGTGATGGAGGGGGTGCCGTGCCGAAATAAAGTTGTCGGAGCTCTAGACACCCTGCGCAAGAGAATAATGTTCCTGGAGAGGCTTCTGGGAACATGATTTCGAACAGGGCCCTCTTGGGCCTCCCTGCGGCCGTCTTGGGGCTGCTTCGGGGCCTCTTGGGCCGTCTTGGGGGGTTCCGTGAGCCCCACAGGCCGACCCTTTCGGGCCGTCTGGGGCCCTCTTGGGTCTCTCTTGGGCTGCGTTGGGGCGCCGCGGGGGCGTCTGGGGCACTGTGAAGACGAAGCCAGCGAGTATGCCGAAAATGCACTTTTTACGAGGGAACTGGGCCGATTTTTGCCTCTTGAAGGCCCTCTTGGGGCCCTCACGGGCCCTCTTGGGGCGCTCTTGGGCGTCTTCGGGACCTCTTCAGGCTTTCGTGACCATCTATACGGCCCGCGTGGGCTGTCGTGGGCAGTTTGGAAGCGGCCCGGGGCAGTCCCGGGGGGTCTGTGACCCCCCAAAGGTTCGGGGGGGGCCCCATGGGGGATGACGGCACCGAGTTTGCCCCCCCCCCGGCCTACTCATATGTATGTATATATATATATATATATATATATGCATGCATGCATGCATGCATGCATACATACATGCATGCATGCATGCATGCATGCATGCCTGCGTGCGTGCGTGCGTGCGTGCGTGCATGCATGCATGCATGCATGCATGCATGCATACATACATACATACATACATACGTACATACACACACACACATACATACATACATACATACATGCATGCATGCATACATACATACATACATAGCTACATACATACCTACATACATATGCATACATGCATGCATGCATGCATACATGCATACATGCATGCATGCACACTTACATATATACATACATATAGATGCACGCATACACATACGTATACATATACATATACATATACGAATACACATACATATACATATACATGTGTATATCCGTACACGCACTCATCTACATGTACATATACATACACAACAACAGAGCCATAAACATAAGCATAGACATACACATCAAAATGTTCGTATGTGTGTGCATCAACGTATGCATATACATATACATAAACGTACGCATAGACATACACATATACGTATACGTAGACATATACATATACGTATACAAATACATATGCATACGCATATACACTTGCATGTGCATGTGAATATATATACACATACATATACATATACGTATACAAGTACATAAACATGTAGATATACATATACATCTACATATACATAGCTATATACATATACATATACATATACATATACATATACATATACATATACATATGCATATACACATACACATACATATACATATACATATACATACACATATACGTACACATAAAAGAAAGGCAAGAGTTCTGGGAATTCCCGAGGACTGCCTGCAACTGGAACTTCAAAGACTAGACCAACACGGTGGCTGACTCCTGTTCGGGCGCAAGACTGCTCCCAGCTTGCTGCATCGGACGTCTTAAACGGATCACGCTTGCCTGAGTCCGTATATCACAAAGTCGGCGGACCTCATCCTTCTCCTCCTCCTCCTCCTCCTCCTCTTCCTCCTCCTCCTTCTCCTCCGCCTTTCTCTCTTTTTTTGTTTCTCTCTCGTTCTCTCTCTCTCTCTCTCTCTCTCTCTCTCCCCTTTTGTTTGTTTCTCTTTGATCGTAATTGTTTTTGAATGTTCAGTGTAAAATTCATTCCCAACCATCCTGTGGTGTTGGGTCCTCGTTTTGAAGGGACGGACCCCGCGTTCCTCTCCTCTTCCCTTCCTCTTCCCCCTCCTCCTACCTCCTCCCTCTTCCAGGCGCTTCACCCACCCAGCACAGCGTTTCGTGGCCCCATAGAGAGCTCCACCGCCCGCATGCGTCCGCCACCACCCAGCACAGCCTTTGTTCCCTGCGCTTCACCCACCCAGTGCAACGCTTCGTGGCCCCATGAAGGGGCCCCACCGAGGGTCCCAATGGCACCGCCCGCGTGCGTCCGCCACCACCCAGCACAGCCCTTGCTCCATGCGTTGCACCCACCCAATGCAACGTTTCGTGGCCCCATCAAAGGGTTCCACCGAAGGTCCCAGTGGCACCGCCCGCATGCGTCCGCCACCACCCAGCACAGCCCTTGCTCCGTGCGCTTCACCCACCCAGAACAACGATTCGTGGCCCAATACAGGGCTCCACTGAAGGTCCCAATGGCACCGCCCGCATGCGTCCGCCACCACCCAGCACAGTCTTTGCTCCCTGCGTTTCATCCACCCAGTACAACGTTTCGTGGCCCCATAGGGAACTCCACGGAAGGTCCCACTGGCACCGCCCGCGTGCGTCCGCCACCACCCAGCACAGCCGTGACTCCCTGCGTTTCACCCACCCAGTACAGCGCTTCGTGGCCCCATAGGGAGCTCCACGGAAGGTCCCACTGGCACCGCCCACATGCTTTCGCCACCACCCTGTACAGCCAGTGCCCCCTTCGTTTCACCCACCCAGTGCAACGCTTCGTGGCCCCATGAGGGGGCCCCACCGAGGGTCCCAATGGCACCGCACGCGTGCGTCCGCCACCACCCAGCACAGCCTTTGCTCCCTGCGTTTCACCCACCCAGAACAACGCTTCGTGGCCCCATACTGGGGTTCCACCGAAGGTCCCAGTGGCACCGCCCGCATGCGTCCGCCACCACCCAGCACAACCCGTGCCTCCTGCGTTTCACCCACCCGGTACAGCGCTTCGTGGCCCCATAGGGAGCTCCACGGAAGCCCCCAGTGGCACCGCCCGCATGCGTCCGCCACCACCCAACACGGCCCTCGCTCCCTGCGTTTCACCCACCCAGTACAGCGCTTCGCGGCCCCATAGGGAGCGCCACCGAAGAGGATATTCACTATTGCGGTAACTGCAAATGGTTGGGTCTGTCGCCAGGCTCATTATTTGTTCCTCGGATCTTCACACTGCCTGGGCGGATCTGGCCTGGAGGGGCCCGGAACAACTCCGAAGTCCCGAAAATCATTGATTTGTTGGTTCGGGGGGGAACCTTCACAGGTGTTACTGTTTTTGTTTGGCTTTTATGGGACCCCTCACAGGGCTCGTAGCTCTTAAGCAAAGAAACCTGTGATCGCTATTGAAAAAGCACATAAAAATCCGATCCAAAATTATAAAACCTGTGAGGGTTTCAGAAAAACAACGGATTCCGCGCGAAGGACAACTCCTCCTCCTCCTTCCTCCTCCTCCTCCACCCAAGACGTTTCTCATTGTCTTTGATTGCATGGATTCCTTATTGAGATCGATTGTATGGTATGATTGTTTTGGCTTGTGTGGAATTCGTATTGTTTTTGATTGCATGGATTTCTTCTTGCTTTTGATTGTGAAGATTTTTTCTTGGTTTTGGTTGTATGTCTTTCATATTGCTGTTGAATGTACAGATGTATCATTGGTTTGGTTAGGCGGAGGAGAAGGGAGATGAGGAGGATGAGTATGACCACGAGTTGATGTTGATCATGACGTTGATGTTGATGATGATGTTGCTGATGATGATGATGATGACGGTAGTGGTGATGATGATGATAACGATAGTATTCAATATCACCCTTACACACACGCAAGAGCCACCTAAACAAAGATTCCCCCACCCCCCACCCCCCACCCCCCACCCCCCACCCCCCACCCACCACCCCCCCAATTAGCGACTCCCCTTTTCGCATTGCAATGTTCATATAATTTTGCCCCATCGCCCATCCTGAATATGGAACCAGATCATCCCGGGTAGGCTGGTATCGTCACCCCCCTCATCCTCTGCAAAATATCAATTATTCACTGCGTGGCATTTCCCATATGCGCATCTCATGTTTTATGTCATGCCATAACGAGCGTCTGTTCAGGAGCGTTTGACTATAATAGCGCGTCCACATGGGCGACAGGGCCGACGAAGACGAGTGCATCCGAATGCGGGTGAGTGAGTATGACTCAGAGTGAGTTTTGAATACGATTGGATAAGAGCCTCCCATTCACTCCCCCTCCTCAGCTGCCAGGCCGTGCCCTCCTCAGCCTGCGGTAATGCGCATATGTTTTAAGATAGTTGGCAATGGGATATGCGAAACGAGCGTTTAGCCACACAAGGCCACATGTGTATATCATGTTGCAGGATAGTGCCACGGCGAGCACTTGTCCATGATAGTTGTTTGCTCCACGAGCGCGTCCATGTGAGCGGCGAACACACGTGCGCGCAGCGCGGCTGCACATCCACCACGCGAACGCACTCATTAACATGCATATGCCCGCACATGTTTTTGTCAAGGCAAAGAATTCCTTCGGCGCCGCGTCCGAAGCACCAGGACGAGCCCCTCCCCTCTGCTGCAACCCTCCCCCACCGGTTGGCTCAGCTCTCCTTAGGGATGCTGAAACCAACGCCCCGCCTGAGACATCCTCAATATCTGCTCTGACAGCCACGGATGTTGGGCATGGAAACGAGCAAACCGCCTGAGACACCCCCACAAACTGGCCGCGAACGGACCCGTGTCCTACCCCTCTGGCGGCTCTTGTTGGAGGTGCTGAAACCAGCGCCCCGCCTGAGACATCCTCAGTCTGCTCTGAAAGCCAAGGATGTCGGGCATGAAAACAAGCGAACCGCCCGAGACATCCCCACAAACTGGCCGCGAGCGGATCCGTGAAACACACCTGGTGGCTCCCCTCAGGGGTGCTGAAACCAGCGCCCCGCCTGAGACATCTTCAAAGTCTGCTCTGAAAGCCAAGGATGTTGGGCATGAAAACGAGCAAACCGCCTGAGACATCCCCACAAACTGGCCGCGAACGGATCCGTGAAAACACCCCTGGCGGCTCCCCTTAGGGGTGCTGAAACCAGCGCCCCGCCGCCCCGCCTGAGACATCCTCACAATCTGCTCTGAACGCAAAGGATGTTGGGCATGAGAACGAACAAACCGCCTGAGACATCCCCACAAGCTGGCCGCGAACGGGCCCGTGAAAACACCCTTGGCGGCTCCCTTTGCGAGTCTGAGTATGACTAAGTCTGAGTATGAGTAGGTCTCAGTCCGTGCGTTGAATAACTCAGACTATGAGAAGGTCTGAGTATGTGTGGGTATGAGTAAGTCTGTGTATGAGCAGGTCTGGGAACGAGTCTGGGTATGAGTAAGTATGGGTATGAAGGAGCCCTAGCATGAGTAAGTCTGAGTATGAGTAGGCCTGCATGTTGTGCGTTGAGTAAGTCAGACCATGAGAAGGTATGAGTATGAGTAGGTATGAGTATGACGATGTCTGTGTATGAGTAGGTGTGTTTTCTCCGGAATCGGCGGCGTCCGAGTAATAACACGAACCCCATCTTAGGATCTGGGGAACAAGAACCCCATCTGAGGACATGGGGAAAACTATCAGTTTCCAAAACCCCTTGCGCAAAATGGGACGGAATTCACACACGCGCGCGCGTCGTCGCGCGCGCGTCCCAAAATCTTGCAAAAACCGCTGGTTTCGCGAGGATTTCAACATCGAGCGTCCCGAAGAAATATAAAAACACATGGCTTCACAACACGAGCTTTCAAATTACCCTGCGACGTACCCAATCCATCGGCACCATGGGATGGTATAAGGTGTGCCGAACAACAAAACTGCAAGAAACGGTGCACGGCGGAGATCTACGTCGCTCGAAGTGAGCGTGACCGACTCGCAGAACAGAAGCACAGAAGACCAGGAGGCTTTGCACAGGGAAGGAGAAGCAAAAGGAAGACGTCGGGGCGGAAGAACAATCACCTCGACAGAAGCAGCGAGATGATGGCGAGGTCTTTTTAGGATCTGCGTGGGACCCCACTGTGCTGGCCCCCCCAGCAGCCCTCGAAAGTGTCGACAGCTTCACACTTCGCAGACCCCTTAGAGATGACGAGGTCCCGTTGGGGTCCTGCGGGGACCCCACTGTGCTGGCCCCCCCAGCAGCCCTCGGCTGGAAAAAATATACGTTTTACTGCGGAAGTGGAGCCATGTTTGCCTCTTGAGGCCCTCTTGGGAGTCCTCTTGGAGGCCTCTTGGGGCGTCTTGGGGGCCTCATGGGCCGTCTTGAGGCCATCTTGGGCGTCTTGGAAAGATATTTCGGCGACCTCGGGCAGCCTGGGAGCAATTTGAAAGCTTGCCGCACGTACCCGGGAGGGCCAAGAGCCGCCCAAGGAAGGGTCCAAAGGCAGGGTACTTAAATCAGGGCTTTTCACACCCTCCGGAACCCCCTACCCATTCATATTCATACATTCAAACATACATCAATACATTGATACATAAATGCATGCATACATACGTACATGTATACATACCCGCATACATACATACATACAGACTGACAGACAGACGGACGGACAGACAGACAGACAGACAGACAGACATGCATACATACATACATACGTACATACATACATGCCTACATACATTGATACAAACATACATACATACATACATACATACATACATACATACATACATACACACACATACATACGCACAACCACACACACATACATACATTACATTACATTATATCAAATTACATTACATTACAATACATTACATTACAGTACAGTACAGTACAGCACATTACATTACATTACATTACACTACATTACCGCATAGACCACCCTTCGGGTGATAAGGAGGCGAGGGGGGGGGGGGACCACCGTCGCACTCGATCGATCTCACTATCGATCTCGCTATCGATCTCATTATCGATCTCATTCGATCAATATCACAATCGATCTGGCTATCGATCTCACACTCGATCTCAATAACGATCTCACTATCGATATCACAATCGATCTCACAATAGATCTCACAATCGATCTGGCTATCGATCTCACGATCGATCTCACATTCGGTCTCACGATAGATCTCACTACCGATATCACTATCGATCTCATTCGATCAATCTCACAATCGATCTCACAATCGATCTCACATTCGGTCTCACTATCGATCTCACGATCGATATCACAATCGATCTCACAATCGATCTCACAATCGATCTGACTATCGATCTCACTATCGAACTCACTATCGAAGTCATGATCGACCTCTCGTTCGATCTCACTATCGATCTCACTATCGATACACAATCAATATCACAATCGATCTCACATTCGGTCTCACTATCGATCTCACTATCGAACTCACTGTCGATCTCACTATCGATCTCACATTGGGTCTCACTATCGACCTCACTATCGATATCACAATTGATCTCACAATCGATCTCACATTCGGTCTCACTATCGATCTCACTACCGAACTCACCATCATCACCACCATCATCATCACCATCATCATCATCGTTGTCAACATCATCATCATCATCGTCATCATCATCATCACCGACGGGACACCGACGGGACACCGGCGGGACACCGCGGGGCCCCAGCCGCCCGGAAGGGAATCATTTCGTCCGGCCGCGCCTCAGCCACACGGGACACCAGCGGGACACCGGCGGGACACCGCGGGGCCCCGGCCGCCCGGAAGGGAGACATTTGGTCCGGCCGCGCCTCAGCCACACGGGACACCAGCGGGACACCGGCGGGACACCGCGGGGCCCCGGCCGCCCGGAAGGGAATCATTTGGTCCGGCCGCGCCTCAGCCACAGGAGACTTTCTCTCGCCCGCCCACGCAGCTTCGCCTCGCGCACGCACGGCACGCACGAACACGAAACCGAAATCGATTTCCCGGTAGGGGGGCTCTCCGTTCCACTTCGATCTCACCCCTCACCTCAACATACATACATACATACATACATACATACATACACACATACATACATACATACATACATACATACATACATACATACATACATACATACATACATACATACATACATACATACATACATACATACATACATACATACATACATACATACATACATACATACATACATACATACATGCATGCATGCATGCATGCATGCATGCATGCATGCATGCATACATACATACATACATACATACATACATACATACATACATACATACATACATACATACATACATATATATACGCATACATACATACATACATGCATACAAATATACATACATACATCTATGCATGCATGCATTCATGCATGCATACATACATACATGCATTCATGTATGCATGCATGCATGCATGCATGCATGCATGCGTAAATACATGCATGCATACATACATACACATGCATGCATGCATGCATACATGCATACATGTATGCATACATACATGCATGCATCCATCCTTCCATCCATCCATCCGTCCATACATGCATACATACATACACACACGTGTACCAATACATTATATACAGATGTATGTATTTATGCTCACATGCATGTAATAGCACCGAACGCCGACTGAGTGTCAGCGGGGATTCTTCGAACGAGGGCGAAGCGTCGATATCTTCGGATTGACCTGGCATGTGTTGGCGCAGCTTAGTATCACATATGGTGATCCTCCTCCTCCCCCTCCGACTTTCCCTCCTCCTCCTCCTCCTCTTCCTCCTCCTCCTCCTCCCCATCATCATCACCATCTGCATCAGCAGCATCAGCATCAGCATCAGCACCATCAACACCATCGTCATCATCATCATCTTCGTCATCATCGTCGTCATCATCATCCTCATCCTCATTATCATCATCATCCTCATCATCATCATCATCATCATCAAATCCCTTTCCTTATAGATGACTTCTCCCTGTCGCACCCCGAGGGCTGTTTGTAGGGCGGGCTGAGCGTTTCGCCTGAGACTTCCTTACCATTTTATGACCCTGAAGCTAAAAAAGTGGCAACAGTTTCACGGATTGAGGGCGGATGGTTTTCAAAATGTGGTTTTCGCCTTAGAACCACGCACACTCATTTTAAACATTTGCAAAATGTCATGGATTAAGGGCGGGTCGTTTTCAAAATGTGGCTCTCGCTTTAGCGCCGCGCACACTCGTTTTAAACATTTGCAATAATTTCACGGATTGAGGCCGGGGCGGTTTCAACATGTGGCTCTCGCCTCAGCGCCGCGCACGCTCGATAGAAAAAAATACAAAGAGGTTCACGGAGTGAGGGCGGCCCCTTTTCAAAATGTAGCTCTCGCCTTAACAAAGCGCACATTCGACTTTCACAGTTGAAAAAGGTTCACCGGTTCCCATGCTCAACGTACCAGAAATAGCGTTCTGGAAAAATTCAGGATTAGAAGGGCGCCACATTTACGTTGATTCGCGGCGGACGACTCCCAGGAATGGCGTTCTGGAGCGATTATGGATCGTCAGGGCGCCACAATCAGGTTGATCCGTGGCATCGGAGTCCCGAGAATAATTTGTTTTGGCATGCTTCAGGGCCTTCAAGCGGTTGTCTTCCAACGAGGCAGATCCTTCAGTGGAAATGAACCGTTGTAGGGGCCTATGAAGAGGGAGCTTGGGGGGAGGATTGATCCCAATATCGTTGATGACTCTTGGGTTTGCACTGGTCTTCGTCATCATCATCACCACCCTCATCCTCATCACCATCATCAGCAGCAGCACCATCATCATCATCATCATCATCATCATCATCATCATCATCATCATCATCATCATCATCATCATCCTCAGCATCATCATTATCAGCATCACCGCCATCATCCTCATCATTTGCAGCCTCACCCTCACCCTCGTCAGTTTCACCATCATCATAATGAGCATCAGCATCACCGTAATCACAATCAGCAGCATCAACCTCAACATCACCATCACCATCATCATAACCATCACCATCCTCAGCAGCATCATCCCCATCACCAACATCAGCACCACCAGCATCATGATCATCATCATCATCATTACCATCAGCACGCCCACCCGCATCAGCATCAACATCTACATCAGCAGCAGCACAATCGTCATCGTCATCATATGAATAGCATTAGTGTATGTGTGTTTCTTCGTATTCGTCCTTCTAGCTTTTCTCCGCGGTCCTCGTCCTCTGCCTCCCCAACATTCGAGAGCGATTACATATGCGAGACGAGTTTGATGGCCCCAGCGCTTGAACGCCCACGCGGCCCTAGGGGAAGGGGGGCGGCGGACGGCGCGGTCGCACAGGGAACGGCGAAAGGGGGAGGGCAGCGGGAAGAGGAGGAGAGGGGAGGGGAAGAACGAACAGGAGGAAAACGGTGAGGCGGATGCGGAGGAGACCCCACACAGCGTGATCGATTAGGGGGGTAAGTTGTGCACCGTCTGACGACGCCACTCAACCAAGGAGCTGGGAACACTGGCGCGGGTTGTTTTGCACTGCCTGGGCAGACTCCACCAAATCTACCACAGTCACGAGGTGCCATGTACTCGTGAGGTCTGGTGGTGCTGTAAACGCGGGGCTTCCGGCTGCGCGAAGATAGGCAAAGGTCTGCAGAGCCCCCGTCGCCACCACCACCCACCCCTCCACTGACTGTGGTCAAAAAGGTGCTGGTCAAACTCTTGGATGGCCGCGCCCCGCGCCCCCTCCCCGTCTCCCCCAGTGTCTGGAGGATTGGCCAGGCGAGGATTGGCAGCGAGCGCGCCGCCCTGCCGCTTCACGCGCGGATCTCGGAGCTCGGAGTGCGCGCACAAGGAGGAAGGGGAGCCTGGGAGGGGAATGGAAATGCGACTGGGAAGAATGACGTGGCCGTACGAAATGGCGGCACCCCCCCCCCACGCTCGGAACTTTGCCAGAGCCACGGCGCTGAAGACGACGAGCGAAACGATGGGGAGCACCCCGCAGCTGCCATTCACTGCTGCGTGCAACCATCGCCAAGAGGGACAAGGTGGAACAGACGACGGCTATCTTCTGGCAGCTGCAGCCGTAGCCTCTCCGAGCGGAACAGCGAGGCGAGGTCGTTGCCTTGCGAAGCATCAGCAGCGGCAGGCCACGCAACACGATGCAGTCCACGAGGACCCCGTCGGGCATCAGCGTCGCGTAACATCCTCTCCTGCTCGACAGCCTGGCCGCGCGCCAGCGCCCGCCTCCTGTGGTCGGCTAGCCGCCTGGGCAGTCACCCCCCGCAGGGGCCTTCCATCCGAACAGCTGTTGTCACACGCCTCGATGCCGACAGCCCCCTCGACGACCAACGCATCCTGGCCACCCACATACGCAGGCTGCGCTATGGCCGCTCCACTGGCGGTTTCGGCGCCGAGACGCGTTCGGCGGCAGAAGAACGACGACCTGCTCTTCCGAACTTCTGGAGAACGGATCCAACGAGAAGACGAGGGAAAACCGAAAGCCGCAAGCTCCCCCGCACGGCTCTCCAAGATGTCGGGCTCCGTGCTGGCGGGTGCGCGATCGGGGACCACACCGACGAAATCAGACCTCACAACGTCGATGTTAATAATGCCCCCCCTCCAACCGTGACCGCTTCGGGAAGTTCCAATGCGCTTGAAAACGCCACCACGCCGCACGTGCGGCGGATTCCGACGAGTTCCACGGCAGGGGCGGCACTCATGACGGGAAAGAACTCGACCGCCTCGGACAGCAACGGCGACGTGCTAACCCAGGAGGTTGTTTAATACATCCCCAGTTAAGAATGGGTAACTACTTATGGATTCCGCTGGCGCGTTGACGGGTTGGGACACCAACAGCAATTGAAAATAAGTATTTCCCCGCGGGGGCCGCCGCTGTGGCATCCGCCGTCGTCGTCGACGCCACCGCCGTCGTCATCGTCATCGACGATGACGGCGCGCCGACTCGATTGGAAACGTAAGAAGTTACATTGCAATCCGCGCAGTAACAAATTCAAAATTCATCTGTTGTGCAAGCAGCCCAGGAAGCATTACCCGATGTGGGACCCTACAAGATCAAGCAGGGCGAACATATAGTTGGCAAATATTTGTACGCGCGGCCACCACCGAGCAAGCTCAGGACACAGATGGCGAGCTCTTACTGCGCACGGTTACCTGCGCAATTCCCATATGAAGACGGCGACGACGATCACAACGACGAGTGCGACGCGTCGGCTCCATTGGAGATGTAGCGAATGGCCTTGCCACCACTGCACAAACAAGCTCAACATCCTTCTGTCGTGCAGGGTACCCCAGGAAGCATTATCCAATGGGGGAACTGACCACGCAACAACAACTGACACTCGAGCAACAATAAAGATTGAATCGCCGGCGCCCGCGGGCGCCAGCAGAGAGCACTGAGATGCCGTAGATGCTAGCAGGACACAGTGGAGCCGCGCCGCACGGCGCATCGGCTAAACAGCACAAGGCTAATTACAACAGTTCTAACGCACAGCCTCTCAGAAAACATACGCCTGGGCAACGCTTCTCCACCGAGCCCTGCTATAGTTCGGCCCGAGCTCGGCGCGCACAGATGTGCCAGAAGCCGAGCATGCTAGCGACGCGTGCTCATGCACTACGCGAGCCCATGTCAATCTGGGGCGGCCTCGTGCTCTTCTTCCGTGTAGGATCGGCGGGTTCACGCTCCCGGGTGCGAACACTACGTCACGAGCTGCTGAGTCCGGCATGCTGCCAAGCTTCCCGAACAGATCGAACTGTTTCATTAGAATGTGGCTGCTAAGACGGTGCTGCCCGGCTTGTTGCCGCACGCTGTGGTTGGACACGTGGGAGATCATGGAATGAGGAATCTTTAGTATTTTGCGCAGACACTGGGCCTGGAACGCATCAAGTTTATCCCTCTCTGCTTTCCGCAAGCACAAAGCCTCGATGCTGTAGGAGAGCTTGGAAATTACGCGCGCGTTGAACAGCATGATCTTTCTGCTCCGACTGATGTTCGCGTGCCCCCATACCAGGCATAACTTATCAAGGGCCCCCCTGGCCTCCCCCAGTCTGCGCGCCAGAGACGCGCCCGCGTTACAGTCAACGTTCAAAAGGCCACCAAGATATAAAGCTGAACTGGTCGTGTTGACCGGGTCCCCGGTGGATGTGAGCACTGGCGTTGCATGCCGAACTTGTAAATGCACAGTTTTCCCCCAGTTGGGCTCTAGACCGTACCACCACGCATGTTGAACAAGAGTGCGTAAGAAAAACTGCAGACGAGGGATGTCATCAGATATCAAGGCGGCGCCGTCTGCATACGCAACGTCTAAGCAAGTATTCCCCTCACCGAGTGGACCACATTCTCGCACCATCACTTCTTCGACGTCTGTCAGCAAAACGGACAACATGATGATGAACAGATAAGGACTCAGCGGGCACCCCTGCGCTATGCCAGATTGCTGGTCGAATATACCAGACTCCCCGTGCGCATCGCGCACGTCAAAAGTTCGGTTGTCGTAAATATCTGCAACGATATCGATATACTCGTCCGGGATGCCAAACCGGGACAATGCGACGACCAATGCAGCCGCGTCCACTCGATCAAAAGCCTTGGACCAGTCAAGCAGCAGCACGGACAGGCAGCCGTCCTTGGTCGACCATGCCTTCTCGATTAATCTCTGAACAAAACAAATACGCATCGCTGGCCCCACGGCGTCGTCTGAAACCGAATTGCGTTGGCCGCAAGCGTTCCTCAACTCCTCCCTGAGCCATGCGGCGCAAGATGAGGGCGGCGATGACTTTGTAACCAACAGACAACAGCGATATTGGGCGGTAGTTCTCTGGCAGAGACACGTCCCCCTTTTTGAACACAGTGAATACACTGAAATGCTTCCAGCGCTTCGGCACGGTCTTCTCTCTCCAGCACACATTACAAAGATTGAGAAGAATATCGCACGCGTCTGCGTCAGACCGCAATGCTTTCCAGAGGTCGGGGGGGATGCCGTCTGGTCCAGCTGCTCTCCCTGCCCGCATCTGTGTCAACACTGCTGCCAGCTCCTCGCTGGAGAAGTCGCCAGCCTACAGAGGAAGCATAGGGCCAAGTTTGCCACCGTGTGGAAGAGCTCTGCCAAGCGGCGGCGGTTTCCACTGCACCGTGGCGTAATGCTTCGCCATGGTTTCGGCGCGCTCATGACTACCGACAAGATTCCCACTCGTGTCTCTGAGCCGCCCTTGTCTCGTGAAGCCTCTCCGTTTGAACTGTCTCAGGCTTCTCCAGTCACCTGCTGACAACATGTCGTCCAGCCATGCTGCTCGATCTTTCTTCGCAGAGGCTTTGATCTCTCTCGACAACGACACTTCTCTATCAATATTGCCGGCTACCCGGGCTTGGTTGCGTTGTTCTATCAAATTCAAAATAGGCTGCCGCATCCAAGGACGATTTGCTTGCACTGGACGCCGGGTAAGACAGGCAGCCGCCGCAGTAGCCATGCCGGAAGCGACCCTGGCAGCCACTTCATCAACGGTTTCTGTCTGAAGACTTTCGTCGTCGCCACAATTCTGCAGAAATTCCGATACGAAATGCTTCAGCACGTCCTTCTGCTTGAGCGATGCCAAATCCAAGGCGTGCCGAATGGGCTTGGGGGAGGTCTTCGGGATCTCCACCGCGAGCCGAGCAATGACGAGGAAATGGTGCGATGAGAAACCTATCGATCGATCCGCTCTGACCTCTCGAACCGTGTCCTGCCACTTCCGTTCCACCATCAAGTGGTCGATCTCGGCAAAATTCTGCGGTGTGAGCTCCGGAACAGGCGTGGCCCAGAGGTCGTAGTAGGTCATTTTCTGAGCATCTGGCCTGTCCAGGAACGTGTTTGCTGGACAGCAGATACGCAGATCTATATACATCGATCTATAAATCTTATATATATATATATGTGTGTGTACGCGTGCAACGACAGAAGGGAAACGAGTTGTGCTCCCTGTCGAAAGCTTTGGGCGGGGGGGCAGCACAAAAGACACTATGAGGTTAGCTTGCTGCATCTCACGATCAAGACCTCCTCGGAATGATTCGTGGCGGGCCCGATCACCTTCACGCTTGATATGCTTGAACTTGTGCAGCAATCCATGGGGAAGATCAAGAGCATCGTTTGCAGCTCGCAGGGCAGCGCCGAGCTGGTGCCTCTGGCCCTCCAGTGCAAAGCCCAGGCGCCAATGCCAATGCAGCAGCAAAGCCCACCCCAACTTGCGCAAGCTGTCGATGAGCTCGTCCGCGAGCTCAGAAGGTGGAGAAAGTGCTGCAGCTGCCGCCGCCGCCGCCGTGGAGATGACCTGCGCTTCCCTCGCTGCACGCGCACGCTCGTTACGAAGCTCACTGGCGAGGTTGGCAGCGGATTGCCTCGCCCGCTCCTTGCCCTTCACCTGGACCCGTGGCTCGAAGCGAAGCATGTCGCTCCGTGGGCATCCCGTGGACACTCCCGAGCTCCAAGGCGGGACACCTCCAGCAGCACCTGGGACCAGGTTCAGGAAGCATGGCATGCCAGTTCGAGCCAACGGAAGCTTGCGCGCTGTGGACAGCTTGAGCCAGAATGACTACGGAAGCATGGGAGGGGAGAGGAGGAAGGGAGGGAGGAGGGAGGGAGGGAAGGAGAAGAATAAGGAGAGAGGAGGAGGCGAAGATGGAGGAAAAAAGAGCCGCGGGCGGCGGCGAGGGGTGCCCTGCGCATGCTCGAGTAGTGCAGCTCCGAGAGGCCCTGAGGAGCGCCACCCTTTCGCTGCCTCCTTCAGCCCGCCTCGTTCGCCCATGTCCTTGACGGCAATACTCTGATATGTGTCATTACAGCCTCCAGCCTTCAAGAACGGCTGCACTGAGTGTGCTCATTGCCGCCATTCTCGCCACCACCCTGGAGGAGGAACTCGAGGACGAACAGCGGCATGACCCGAGCTCCGAAGAAAACAAGCGACCCGATACCGCCCTGGTGGAGCTCCACGACCACACATACGCCGAGCACTCGGAACAAAAAGGGCGGAAGGAAAGAATGACGAAGGAGAATGACGACAAAGGCATCGACAACGACGACGACGACGACGAAGACGACGACGACGACGACGACAACGAGAGCGAGGACGAGAGCGAGGACGAGGACGAGGACGACGACGATGACCACCACCACGACGACGACGACGACGACGAGGACAACCACCACCACGACCACGACGAGGACGACGAGGACGACGACGACGACGACGACGAGGACGAGGGCGAGGGCGAGGGCGAGGACGACGACGATGACAACGACCACGACGACGATGACGACGACGACGACGACGACGACGACGACGACGACGACGACGACGACGACGACGGCGGCGGCGGCGGCGGCGGCGGCGGCGGCGGCAGCGACGATAGTGGCGACGGTGACTGCGACGGCGACGGCGATGGGTGCCCCCCAGGACAGCTCCTTGGGTTTGCAGAGGTTGCCGATGGACTGCGAGCGTTGGGCGGTCGGGCTCAAGGCAGAAGCCTGCTGCGGGCGTTTCCCCTTCTCCTCTTCCTCCTCCTCGTTCCTTCTCCTTGCTCCATCTCCTCCTCGTAATCGTAATCATCATTCTTCCCATCACCATCACCATCACAATCACCAGCATTATCATCATCATCATCATCATCAGCAGCAGCAGCATCATCAGCATCATCATCATCATCATCATCATCATCATCATCATCATCATCATCATCATCATCATCATCATCATCATCATCATCATCATCATCATCATCATCATCATCATCATCATCATCATCATCATCATCATCATCATCATCATCATCATCATCATCATCATCATCATCGTCATCGTCATCGTCATCATCATCATCATCATCATCATCATCATCATCATCAGCATCAGCATCAGCATCAGCATCATCATCATCATTATCATCATCAGCAGCAGCATCATCATCATCGTCGTCGTCGTCCTCGTCATCGTCCTCGTCGTCGTTAACAACATCAGCAGCATCATCATGGTCATCCTCAGCATCATCACCACCATCATCGACATCCTCCTCATCCTAATCATCAGAATCATCATCAGCAGCATCATCAGCATCATCACCATCATCATCGTCATCGTCATCAGAATCATCATCATCATCAGCATCATCGTCATCCGATCCCTCGTCGTCATAATAATCATTAGTATCATCATCATCAGCATCATCATTACCATCATCATCGTCGTCGTCATCGTCATCATCATCGTCATCGTCATCGTCGTCGTCATCATGACCACCACCACAATCATCAACACCATCTGCCTCATCATTATCGTCATCATGATCATCATGCTCATCATCATCACCACGATTATCATCAGCACCACCAACACAGCGTCATCATCATCAACATCATCACCACCATCCTACGCACGTCCTCATCATGTAATCCTCCTCCTCCTCATCCTCCTCCTCATCCTCATCCCCCTCTTCCTTCTCCACCTCCTCCTCCTCCTGTTGTTTTGACGTTGCGCAGACTTTGACTACATGGCTGAAGCGTTATTATTCCTCCTCCTCCTCCTCCTGCTCCTCCTCCTCCTCCTGCTCCTCGTCCTCCTCCATTTCTTCCTCCTCCTCCTCCTCACTCTTACCACATCCCTTCCTCGTTAACTACCCCCCTCCTTGCGCAGGACGGGAGAGACCCCTTACACGCGCCCGCCACGCGGCGGAACAAGCCGCAGCACACAGCGGTGACCGGTGCAGAACCTCGGCGGCGTCGCCCCAGCTGCGACGACGCACTGTCATTGCGCATCCTGAACAATGAGAAAGAGCTGGCAAGCACAAACAATGGCAGAAGGGCGCGGGGCGGTGGACAGGACATGCGCGAAACTGGCACGGGGGGGGTGCACCCCCTGTCACGGCAACGAAACGACTGCAGCGAACAGCTGAAGCGAGCAGTCGCTGGCGGGACTGGGAGAACTTCAGCGTCCGAGGCCAGTCTCGTTTGGCGGTGCACTGAAGCGCGGGCATGCGCCCCAGACACTGATGCAATAAAACGGTCCGAGGCCTGATGCGCCGAATCGCGCGTTGACACGAACTGGCGCCCGCCGGACACATCGGGCCTAGCTACGGCAAAACCGGGGGGTCCTCCGTCGTTTATCGGCCGCTGGACTCGTCGTGCGCCTCCCCTTCGGCGTCCTACACAATGACCATGCCATCCCTTTCTTCCACGAGCGCAAGCTCTGCAAGAGCCCAATCGCAATGGCGGCCACTGCGGAGGGGCGATGCCCCGGACGCACCGGCGTTCCCGAGCTGGCACATCGACGCCCTCGTGGGAGGCGCCCCCCAGGGGCGGCGGCGGCGGAGCTAGCGGCGGCGGCCGCGCGGGATGCAAACCATTGGCCGAGGCTCTCGGTGTCGCCCCGCTCACCGCGCTCAGGGCCGGTGCTGAGTGTGTGCGGCGGGCCACCTGTCGGCTGATGATGGGCGCCGCGGAACTGCTTGTCGGCCGTCGGGGCTGGGTCTCCCGGAGTCCAGGGGGAAGCCGAGGCCGCCGAGGGGAGCAGGGTGAATGGATGGCCGTCGTCTGCGCTTCCGTCAGGCGAAGCTCGCCCTGGCGGCAGATGCCGATGTCCTGGCCGAGGGCTGCGTACCGGGCGTCCAGTCCCCTCCGAGGAGGCAGCACCCGCTTCGCAATTGACGACATGCGCGTTCGCAAGCCTTGGGCAACGCATCCACACTACCCCGGCGCAGTGCGGACGCAGGTGCACGTCGCGGCAGCGGCCAGCAGGGAGTTTCCGAGGCCGGCCCGGGGAGGCAGTCGAGGGTGTCCAGGGCGCTCCGCAGCTGGCGCCCGCCCGGCTGCAGTTCCTTGCTCACGCGGGTCGGGTCGAGGCGTTAGCTCTGTTGCCCGGTCAGACGACGCGCTGGGCTAGCACATCCCGAACCCCATCACAGCGGGCGCCGAACTCCCCCATATCAGATGTTTTCACGCAGACGAGGTAGGCGATGACGGCTGGCAGATTCAATACGCTCTCATACAAAATCACACGGCAGCAGCGACCGTTCCGTTCTCTGCATTGCCCCGTTGGCCTCGGATCCAAAATGAGCTTTCCGCCGCGTGAGCCAGGAATGACGAAAGATGGCCCCCACCTGTCAAATTTCAAACCGACGGCACCTCTCACAACGACGAACCGAACCGAACCGACCAGAGAATTCTGACACCGAACCGAACCGAACCGAACCGGACGCACTTCGGAACCTAACCGAACCGAAGCGAACTGGACATTTCATGAATTAGTCCTTGGACTCTTCTTTCTGGCCGTCGGGGCTGACGGCGGCGGCGCTAGCCCCGTCTGCGTTTCAACGCACTGAGCCACCTGGAACCGTCGTCGCCAGCCTGAGCCAACACCTTGCCGACAGCTTCTATGCCAGCCTTGAGGATCGGCCAAAACACCGCAGGAATCGTCAGCCTCGCGCGGGCACAACTGGAAACGGCGTCAGCGGTCGTCGCGGCTTCGCTCAACGCGCCTCCCCTCGGACTTTCCCAACCAGGTTGCGACAGGCACTCATCGACTCGAAATATCGCTCCGCCGCGGATACCAGCGACTCTTGATGGCGGTTGTTGGAAATCCCACCAGCCCTTTGGGCGACAGGTGGTCTAAGGGTGATCTGTTTTTGATTCCAAAACCTCTCTTCCCTTCGGGGAGGGGAACCTTCTCCCTCGCCTCCCTGGAGATTTTGGGAGGGGGAACGATGTGTCAGAGGGTCCTTTTTCGGCCAGTGGGAGGGCCAATTTTTGACACCCCTCGCGAGGATCGTGGCCCCCGAGGGGTGGGCAGACATCGAGGACCCCCCCCCTTTTGACCGACCGCCTTCAAAACGGCACCAAGAGGCCCTCCAGGGCTCCCAAGAGGCCCCCAAGAGAGCTCCAAGAGCGCCCCAAGAAGCCCCAAGAGGCCTCCAAGAGGCACCCGAGAGGGACCCAAGAGGCCCCCGAGCGGCCCCCCAAGAGGCCCAAGAAGCTCACCCGAGGCACGCAAGACGCCGTCTCGTCCTCGTCCTCCTCCTCGTCCTCCTCGTCCTCGTCCTCGTCCCCCTCCTCGTCCTCATCCTCGTCGACCTCCTCGTCCTCCTCCTCCTCCTCCTCCTCCTCCTCCTCCTCCTCCTCCTCCTCCTCCTCTTCCTCCTGGTTCTCCTCCTCCTCCTCCTCCTCCTCATCGTCCTCCTCGTTCTCGTCCATATCATTCGTCCTCTTCCTCGTCATGTTCCTCCTCCTCCTCCTCCTCCTCCTCCTCCTCCTCTCCTCCTCCTCATCTTCATCATCATCCTCCTCCTCGTTATCATCCTCCCCCTCGTCCTCTTCCTCCTCCTCCTCCTCCTTCTCCTCCTCCTCCTCCTCCTCCTCCTCCCTCCTCCTCCCCCTCACCTCCTCCTCCTCCTCCTCCTCATCCTCCTCATCCTCCTCCTCCTCCTCATCATCATCATCATCATCCTCGTCCTCCTCCTCCTCCTCACTCTCTTAGTCCTCGTCCTCCTTCTCCTCGTCTTGCTCCTCTCGCCCACGCATGAATATTTGCCCTATCCACTGCGAGCCAGTCGCCTGTCTGCGCGCTCGTGTGCCCGCTTTCAACCTCAAGGGTGGGCACGGACTCCCCGCGCCGATGCTACATCCTCTGCCAGTGCCATGCCACCTCCACGAAAGTCGACAAACAGACAACAAAAAACTAATCCAGTAAGGCTACAGCCTAATGTGACGCTTATCCTCTCCCTTCTGCCCTTCCCCCAACCGCCCCCTCCCGTGCGGGCACTGCCATCAAGTCAAAAGGGGGGGAGAGGTTGAGACGGGACAAGGCGTCACAAGGACCACGGAGAGGTAGAGAAGCTATACCAGCTCGACAGGGAGGATGGATTATTACGTTTCGCCGTCCTGCCACGAACAACCTGCGGCACGTGCAACAAAAGTCGCAGGGACGAAACTCGCACCTCGCCAGCACTCATGCGACCTCCCATTGATTCGCCTTGCCGCCCCCACTGGAGCCGACAAAACGGTGCACTTCATGATGTCATCTCCGTCAGACAGAAAGGCTGCAGGCGCGCCGTCCGCCGACCAGGAACAAGCTCTGGCTTCCCGGTCGGCTTATCTGTCTGGCAGGCCTGCTCACAAGCACGGCCATCTGCAGGAACCCGCTGCGCAGAGATCAGGCTGCTTCGGACTGCACGCCCGTTGACCCACCACCACCGCGGCCCTGAGGCCGAATTCGTGTAGCAACGACGACCCGTTGGTCATAGACGTTAAGCAGATCGGCTTTACAGCTACCAGCGGAAGCATCAAAGCCAGCCAGAGGACTGGAGCGACACAGCCTTCGTGATCATGCGCGCCATCTTGATCTCAAACGTATCCATGATATCGCGGATCCCCTCGAATTTCCAATCGAGCACCTTCAAGACACCTGGTAGCGAGTCGAATTGCAACGTCTCAGGGAGCTCGAGCTCTTCATGGGGCTTCTCCTGCTGCAGAGTGTTACTCATGGAGCTGCACACATTTGCCTTGTCAACGGCTTCGGCTTTAGCCTTCACTGCTTCGATGGCGACGGTTGCATCCAGCATGCTGGTCGGACCCGCCAGCCTACTGGACTGCTCGCCCAGTGCCGTGTCCCCCATGGAGTCGACGCCAGCATGCAAGTCTTCACCAGAGGATGTGCTGACCGCAGGCTCGACCGCACCCCCAGGGGCCCCGTCGATTTTCTGCAGCAGGTCGGGACAAGGGTGAGCGCACCCCCGCCGCCCGCTGCGAAGCTGGACCCGCTCCTTGGCCAGCTCGCGATACCCCGCTCGAATCAAGCGGCGCCTGATGTCCCCGCCGGTTGCGCGGTCGCCAGAGACGCGGTCCAACACGGTACGCCGCGCACTCGACCTGTCGAGCCGTCTTCGCTGGCTCGCCACCACGGCAACGCACCGACGTCTCTTTCAGGAGCACCTCCGTGAGAGCGGCTGCCTGCCGACCTTCGTGCTGATGAAGCCGATTGCACGCAGCTTGCGCTCCGTCGCGCACCCCTCCGCACGGCCCAACCAAAAGAAGGTACAATATCGAACCCGCGAAAATCGTGTAATGGGTTCTATATGTTGTAAGCCAGTCTTTCAGATATGCCATACCCACTGAGCTGAAATGGCTACAGAGATGGTCCTCATCCTCCACTTCCTCCTCATCATGACCACCACCGTCACCATCACCATGGCTCACACTGAAAAGAACGTCTGAGCAAGGAAAATGGCGACGCGTGCGCCGGTTCTCAGATACTGCGCCCCACGCTCCTGCTGGCACCCCTGCCTCGCCCTCCGCCGCAGCAGCAACAATGAATACCTGCAAAGAGATCATTACGATCACAGCCAACACCCAGTATCATCATAATCATAATCAGCATCATTATCATCACCACCATCGAAATCATGATCAACATCATCACCACAACTACACTCATCATCACCAAGACCATCATCATACTAATAGTAATATTCATCCACATCATTACGTTGTCTTCCTCATCGTCATAATAATAACAATTATCATATTATAGGTCACCCCTCATCACACTGACTCACACTTAAAAGAACACCTGAACAAAGAACAGGAAGACGCATGCGCTGGCTCTCGGATGTAAGCTCAACGCTCTGCACCTGCTGGCACCCCCGCTTCGCCCTCCGCCGCAGCAGCAACAAGTAATGCCTGTACGAGGTCATTACTACCACCACCAACACCCATTATCATCACCACCATCGATATTATCCTCATCATTATCACCACAACAACCATCATTACCACCACCATCATCATATTGTTACTATTACTCTTCATCACCATCATCACATCGCCCTCATCATCGTCATACTGATAACCGTTAGCATCATATAGATCAACCCTCATCACAATGACTCACACTGATACGAACACCTGAACACAGAACATGAACACGCATGCACTGGTTCTCAGATGTAAGCCCAACGCTCTGCACCTGCTGGCACCCCCGCCTCGCCCTCCGCCTCCGTAGCGACAATGAGTTCCTCCACGAGATTATTCTCATCACCACCATCACCCATCATCAACACCACCACCATCATCCTGATCGTCATCACCACCCCCATCATCATCACCCCGTAGATCAGCACCCATCATCATGGCTCAGCCTGAAATAACACCTGAGCTAGGAACATGAAGAACCATGTGCCAGTTCTCGGATGCTGCACCCCACGCTTCGCCCTCAGCCTCCGTAGCGGCAGCGAATTCCTTCACGAGGTCATTATCAGCATCACCACCACCGAATGTCATCACCACCACCCTAAACATCATGTTCGTCCTCGTCATCCCCACTATCATCATCAGCAGCATCAGCATCAAGATCAGCAGCATCATCATGAGCATCAGCATCAGCAGCATCATCCCCATCATCATCTCACAATCACCTGATCGGCATGATCATCATGAGCAGCATCAGCATTATCATGATCATACTAGTCCTCATCCTCATCCTCATTATCATCCGCCTCGTCGTCATAATCGACATCATCGTCATCATCAGCATCTTCGTCCTCCTCCTTCTCCTCATCTTCCTCCTTCCCCCATCATCATCAGCAGCAGAATCAGCCACATCATCATCTCACCACCATCATATCACCATCATGAGCAACATCCTCATCATCGTAATCACAACAATCCTCATCATCATCATCATTATCATCCGCATCGTCGCACTAGTCGACATCATCGTTAGCAACATACTCATCATCATCGTATTCCTCATCTTGCGTATCCCATTATTCCTCCTCCTCCCCCCCACCGAACCACCAACAGAAGTATCCCTTCCATCTAAATAATACCAGAGAAAAACCAATCATAATATTTCAAGGACTATAAGGCTATGGGGCTATGAGACTATAAGGCTACAGGACCATAGGGCTATAGGGCTATAGGGCGATAGGGCTATAGGGCTGTACAGCTATAGGCATCCAGAGCTACAGGGCTATAGGGTTAAAGGACTATAGGGCTATAGGGCTATAAGGATATAAGGCTATAGGGCCATAGGGCTATAGGGCCATAGAGCTACAGGGTGATTGGACTATAGGGCTACAGGGCTATAAGGCTATAAAGCTATGGGGCTATAGGGCTGTAGGACTAAAGGGCGATTGGGCGATAGGGCTGTCGGACTGTAGGGCTATCAGGCTACGGGAATATAGGGCTATAGGGCTACAGGGCTATAGGGCTATAGGGCTACAGGGCTATTGGGGTATTGGGCTATAGGGCAATGGGCTATTGGGCTAGAGGGCTGTAGAGCTATAGGGCTATACGGCTATAGGACTATAGGGCTTTAGGGCTATAAGGCACGCGGGCACCCGGGCACCCGGGCACCTGGGCACCGCGGAAATCGGCGGCGAACCTCACCCAGGCACCTGGGCACCTGGGCGTGCCGCCGAAATCGGCGCCAGACCTAACCTAACCAAATGAACCGGCTAGGACCCCTACAGAGGCAAGCTCAGATTGGAGAATTATCAAAATCAACATCACCAGCATCATCATCATCATCATCATCATCATCATCATCATCATCATGACCATCATCATCACCACCACCATCATCATCACCATCTTGGCATGATCCTGATCGTACTCATCATCCTTTTCATCAATCTCACCAATACCATCAACATCCTCACCACCATCAGCAGCATCATCATCGTCAGCATCGTCATCATCATCGGCATCAGCATCGTCATCATTCTCGTCATCGTCATCGTCATCGTCATCCTCCTCCTTCTCCTCATCTTCCTCCCCCTCCCTCACTCCGTCCCTCCCTGCGCCACCACCGCAACCACAACCACTACCACCACCACCACCACCACCACCACCATCATCATCATCATCATCATCATCATCATCATGATCATCATCATCATCATCATCATAATCATCATCATCATCATCATCATCATCCTCATAATCATAGACTCCTTCCTCCTTACCATCCTCAGCCCAGTTCCACTTCCACCATCATTATTGTCACCAGCATTACCATCATCATCACCACCACCACCATCACCATCAACATCACCATCACCATCATCATCCCCATCATCACCATCATCATCAACATCATCAACATCATCATCACCATCATCACCACCATCAGCATCAGCATCGTGATCGTCGTCATCATCATGATCATCTGGTCATCATAACAGTACCCATCATCAACATCATCATCACCATCATCATCAGCTGCATCAGCATCATCATCCTCATCATCGGCATCATCATCGTCGTAAGCATCCTCACCATCATCAACATCGTCACCATCATCATCTGCATCACCATCATCACTAGCACCATCGTCATCATCATCATTAGCATAATCATTTTCAGCATCATAAGCATCACCATCACCATCACCATCACCATCACAATCATCAGCAGCACCATCATCCTCGAAAATCATCCTCATTATCATCAGTAACAACACCATCAGCACCATCAGCATCATCATCATCATCATCAACATCATAAGCATCAGCACTATCAGCATCGCCATTATCATCAGCATCAGCATCTTCGTCTCCATCAGCATAAATCATAATCACCAGCACCATCACCATCATCATCACCCATATCATCATCCTCAGCATCACCATCATCGTGAAATCTCCGCGTCACCATCATCCTCTGCATCATTAGCATCCTCAGTATCACCATCATTACCAATCATCATAACCAGCAGCAGTATCTTCATCATCACTGGCATCCTCGTCATCAGCATCATCATCAGAATTTGAATAAGCAGCATGATCCTCATCACCAACACCATCACCATCACCATCACCATCACCATCATCATTAGCATCATCATCATCTAACCATAATCTTCTAATAGTAGGAGTTCATACTAAGAAGAATGTTTTGCAAAATTTATTCATAGTACGAATAATAAGAGTAGTAATCATCATCATAATAATAATAAAGAAACAGCATCATCATCATCACGATCAGCAGCAGCATCAGCATCATCATATACACCAGTACCATTATCATCACTAGCATCATCGTCTTCATCATCATCATCAGCAGCAGCATCACCATATTCATCCCCATCAGCATAATCATCATCAACAATCACCAGCACCATCACCATCATCATCAACAACACCATCATCCTCGAATCCTAACCTAATCATCATCAGGTGCATCAGCATCACCATAATCATCATCACCATCACTATCATCGTCACCATCATCATCAGCATCACATTTAGCTCCATCAGCATCATCATCATCACTAACACCATCACTCTCATCATCGCCCACATCATCATCAGCAGCATCATCATCGTGGAATCATAATCTAATCATAATCATCATCAGCAGCAGTAGCATCGTCATCGTCCCTAGCATCCTCGTCATCATCATATCACCATCACCATCACCATGATCATCATCATCATCATCATCATCGTCATCATCAGCATCATCAACAACATCCCCATCGTCACAATCTTCATCTGCATCAGAATAATCATCATCATCATCACCAACACCATCGCCATCACCATCACCATCGTCGTCATCATCATCAGCATCATGATCACCATCCTTCTCATCACCATTTCCCTCATCAGCATCAATTTTCCCTCATCCCTCATCCCTCTTCCCTCCTCCCCCTCACCCCTCCTCCTCCCCCTTCTCCCTCCTCATTCCCCCCTCCTCTCCCCTGCTCCTTCCTCCCTCCCTCCCTCCATACATCGGTCCTCTCCCAACCATTCTGGACTGCAACTGCAGGATCTGAGGGGAGGGGCCGCCCAGCCCCGGGGCCGCAATCCCTGTCAGCCTCCCGCGGCGGCAGGGGCGGGGGGGGGGGCTCCGAGCGCCTCCCCCGTGGGCGAGGACGGGTTGCTGAAGACAGACGACGACCGCGAGACTTTCTCCGTGTCCTGGGGCAAAGGGGGGGCTGTCCGCGAGACTTTTGTCGGCGGGTTGTGACTGATGGGCGGGCGCGCCAGTGCGGCTCGCGCGCGCAACGGGGGCGGAGGAGGAGGCGGGGGAGGGGATCCTGGGGAGTGAGCTCTGCATTTGTAGAGAGCGCTCTTCCTGGCAGCCTCTACCTAGGGAGCCCACCAAGGACGTACGCGCCCAACCACGTACATGAATACGGCCCCCCAGCCCGCGAGACCGATCTCGTGATACGAAAATTCGCGAAAAGCGTACGTTCGAATGCAACGTGGACTCATGGGCGTGTACGTCCTCCTATCGCTCCTGACCGTCCAGACCACAGAGTCTTCTTGGCTTGGGGCCAAACATCTGATGCAGGCGTGGTGCTCAGCATGCCCAGGGGGGCTTTTCTGGTCAGGGACCGATGGGACGGGCGGGCGGGACACTGAAGCGCGCGGGTGGGCTTTCGAGCGAGCGAGCGGGCGGGCCCCAACTGGCGGGACGGCTTGGAAGACCCCAACGGGTGGGTGGACGAACGGACCCTAACGAGACGGTCGGCCGGGCAGACGCCAACGGGCGGGCCGGGCAGAGGCGGAAGAGGAGCAGAAGCAGCAGCAGCAGCACCAGCCAGAAGGAAGATTTCCTTCGTGCTTTTGCTCTCTCCCATCCTGTCCAAACAGTGAACCTTTTCCAACGCTGCTTGGACCCAGGTGGGAACTACGTGGACGACGCCAGAAACGTTAGCACCCTGGCGTTGCCCTCTCTTGGAGGTTCAACTTTTACTTCCGCTGGCTTCTACCAGCCTTTCGCCAGCTTCTGCTGGCGAAGCCGCAATCGTTCTGAACTGGCTGGCTTCTCCAAACCTTCCGCCAGCCACCGCCGATGCCAACAGGTCAAATCCTCGACCCCTCTATAAGACCTACGATCATGGGCACGGGGGTCCAGCGCTGACCCAGTAGATCCGCGCGGACCTCCGAAAGCTTGAGCACATGCAATGTTCACCCAGTGCTCGTTGTTGTTACCCTCGAAGGCGAGGCCAGTCCTGGAACGTCTTTCGTGTGAACCTGAGCCCTCCACCTTGCGAGCCACAAGCCAGGGTATTCCGCACGCTGTCGGCTGCGTGGCCGACAGCCACGGGGAGCATGAGAAGAAGGGGCAGCAGTGGCAACTGCAGCAGGAGGGAGGAGAAGGGAAGGTTAGGAAGGAGAAGCGATTCTGGCCAGCCGGGGAAGGTCGGACAAGGAATACATAGAAGCATACAACAAAAATGTGTTAGCCAGCGTGGACCCCAAAAAGAAGTGCGTTATTGCATTTTACGTGTGAAAGCTATGCAACATAAACTATGTGGTGCAAGCTATGCCGTGTGAGTTATGCGGTGTGAACACTGTGGAGGTGCAAACTGCGCTGCAGAAGCTATGGGGCAAGCTATGTCGTGTAGACTATACGGTGTGACCTAGAGGTGAGAAAGCCATGGAGGATATGCAGGCTATGGGGTGTAAGCTATGTGATATGAGCGATGTTGTGCAAGCTATGCGGTGCAGGCGACGCGGCAACGAGACGCGGCAACGAGGCGGGAACGACGCGGCAACGACGCGGCAAAGGGCGGCAACGGGCGGCAACGCGGCGAACCCTCGGCATACCCCCACAGGCGGCAACGGGCGGCAGAGGGCGGCAACGCGGCGAACCCTCGGCATACCCCCACAAACGGCAACGAGCGGCAACGGGCGGCAACGTGGCGAACCCTGGGCATACCTACATAGCGTGCGAGGCAGCAAGCATACCCCCGCAGGCGGCATCGTGTCAAATCCTCGGCATACCCAAACAACGCACGAGGCGGCAACCACGCAGCAACGACGCGGCAACGGGCGACCAAAGGCGGCAAGGCGGCGAACCCTCGGCGTACCCACACAGCGCACGAGGCAGCAACGACGCGGGAACGGGCGGCAGCGGGCGGAACGGGCGACAACGCGACGAACCTTGGGCATACCTGCATCACGGACTAAGCGGCAACGACGCGGAAACGAGGCGGCGACGGGCGGCAACGAGCGGCGACTGGGGAGGCAACGTGGCGAATCCTCGGCATACCCCCACAAGCGGCAACGGGCGGGAACGGGCGGCAACGTGGCGAATCCTCAGCATACCCCCACAGGCGGCAACGACCGGCGACGGGCGGCAACGTGGCGAATCCTTGGTTTACCCATGAAATTCCTCAATTGCCCAAATCAAAACCCCTAAATGCAAGCGCCGTTTGGGGAACAATCACAACAAAGAAAAAGCAATATAATACCGGAGAATAACCTGATCAGAATATGTTTAGGGCTATCGGGCCATAAGGCTATAAGGATATAGGACGATACGGCTCAAGGTATGTAGGGCTATAAAGCTATAGGATTATCGGGTTATACGCAAGTAGAGCTATAGGGCTACAGGGCTATTGGGCTATAGGGATATAGGGGTATAGTGCTATAAGGATATGGAGATACAGGGCTTTGAGGGCTATAGGGCTATAGGGGGCGATAGGGCTAGAAGGCTATGGGGCGATAGGGCTATAGGGCTATGGGGCAATAGGGTCATAGGATTATAGGGCTATAAGGCTACATGCTATCGGGCTATAGGGCTATAGGGCTATGAAGCTTAGGGATGTTGGGCTATCGGGCTATAGGGTAATAGGGCTATAGGCCAATAGGGCTATAGGGCTATAGGGCTATAGGGCTATAGGGCTGTAAGGCTATAAGGCTTTCAGACTATAGGGCGATATGGCTATAGGGCTACCCGGCACCCAGGCACCCGGACATCTGGGCACCCGGGCACACGGGCGGGCCGCCGAAATCGGCGACGCAGCTCCCGGGCACCCAGGAACCCGGGCACCCGGGCGGGCGGCCGAAATCGGCGACGCACCTCACCTAACCAAATGAATTCGCTATGACAGCAGGCCTCTGGCGCTGGTGTGTCCCTGCTCGCCCCGGCTTGCTTTTCCTGGCAAACGACGCAGGTGTTGGCGTCGTCCGCTGCGGCGCTTCTCGCACAGCTGGTGCTGCTGCTGCTGTTGCTGCTGCTGCCGCTGCTGCCTCGTCCTGCCCAGCGCCTCGCGGGGCGAATATGCTCGCGAAGTTCCATCCGCCCTTCGGCGCCCGCTCGGAAACGGCGCCGAAGTGGCCCTGCCCGCTTGGTGGCGCGGGCCCCTGCAAAAGCAAGCTCTGATTGGGAAACAAGCAACGCTGCCCGACGATAGGGACTTCCCGCACCCCACGGCCAGACCAGGACACCGCCATCACCCTACAAGAAAGAATGCGAATCCGATCATGTTGGCGCGATTGTTGCCGCGAACGAAGAGAGGAGGAGGAAGACGACGACGACCACCAAACTTATGCCGAGTTTCGAAGGGCGCCCCACCCGAGGCTGGGAGCGGATTCCGGCGGGGGCAAGCACACAAACACACACTTCTAAGTCGGCGGCGCAGAGGGACCTCGGGCGCGGTCTGCAGGTGGAGGTGCCAATTTCGAACGAAATTAATCAAACGCGCCGTGTTTTTTCATATAAAAAATCACGGCCATGCTGATTGGTAGTGAAGGACGAAAGGCGCTGCAATGCCGAAGTGCAACGGCCAAAAAACCCGAGGAACATAAGTTCGACGCGAGTAGTTTGAAGCGCAAGCAGCAGTCTGGTGCTAATTGAAGGTAGGTTGAAGCGCCAGCAGTCTGGTGCAAATTGGCGCCACTGAGTCATCAGCGATATTAGACAGTGAAGACAAAGCTACGAAACTGCCAGACCAGCTGGTGGGTGGAGCACCGCTGGGAAAGCTATGGCCAGGCGAAACTGATTGGTAGGGTGATAACCTACGAACCAATTAGGCGAGATGCACCAGCAAGAAACGATGGGGTGCTAGACCTACAAACACGGCCACACCACACAGCACGACCCGAACATAAAAAACGTCGTGTAAAGCAAGCGTTGTGACAGGTAAAATTGGTGGCGACGGAGCGCGCAGCACGTATGGAAACAAAACACATGCGGAGCCGAAACCAACCGAATCCGCCATGCCATAAAATCCTTGGTGGGTAGCCACGCCACCAAAAGAAGCCATTGCCAGTGACGCGTCGGCTGACCGAAAAGTGGCTGCGATAGAGGCGCCGACCGAAATCGGCAGGGTACCGCTCAAGCAGCACAAGTAAAGACGCGAGGTGACTGGAAGCACCGACGTCTTGGTCACCACCAAATCGACCAAGGAAGGTTCGGGGATGACGCGGAAGGCGCCGGGAGGCTCGCGGAAGGCCCAACTGTGGAGCCCACGAGCCGAGCCTGAAGAAACAGACCTCGGCGGTGGCAGACGCAAGGGGACCACCCCAGGAGGCCCGACCACACGGATCCAGGAAACCCGACCAAGCGCGAGCAGCTCGGGCCCTGAAGACGAGGGCGCCAGGAGAGAGCTCCATGCGCCACAACAAAAACGCACGCGGAGCGGCGGTGACAAGAGGCGTACCGCGCTGGCAATGACCGCCAGGCGCGCACGCGGGAGCGGCTCAACCCCCCACGGTGGGGACGACACGTAAGGAGGAGCAGAGTGGGGGGGAAGAGCAAGCAGGGGCAGAGGCAGGGGGAGCCCGGAGAGACGACGGCGGACCCCGCAACGCGGCCGAGCCCACGACCAACCGACGACGGCGACAATCGAGCGTACCCCGCGACCAACGTAGAGGAGGGGACCGACGAACCACCGTGGAGGGGAGCGCCGCTGGAGGATGGTGGAAACGACACGCCCCCTCCGACAGAAAACGCCACAGGGCCTCAGGCCAACGGGTGACACACGGCAAACTCAGGAGGCTCCAGATCGGCGCGTGCCCAGAGCGACTAATCGGTGAGTAACAGGGCAAAACAGGCGGCTGACTGGTGTGCGACTAGAGAGACTGATCGGTTTGCCTAAAGGCAATACAGCGACAGATCGGTGCTTGTCCAGCGGATGACCGGTCGAAACAGGAGACTGCACCGCGGTGCCCTACTCACACGCTCCAAAGAAATCATGCAAGAAGCTCACGTCATATCGTGTCCAGCGTGTTGCCGCCGTACTGCGCGCAGTGAGCTTTCCAAGTTATCTTGTTCTGGCCCCCCGGCCGCTTGATGCGGGCCACGAAGTGTTTCTTGGAGACGCCCGCCAGGCCAGCCAGGTGTCCGGCCGAGTCAGGGCCCTCGGCTGCTTACACACAGACACAGACACACACACACACACATACACATACATACACACATACACACATACACACACACACACATATATATATATATACACGCACAACGTACGGATGTTTTACAATATTGACGCTCATGTCTCCCAAGCCAGAGGGGGGAGAGGGGAGAAATCGACGGCCCACCCTGAACACGCTCTCGAAAAAACCTGTAAGCTAACACACGCCAAACCAACATCCGCGCTGCCAGAGGACGCCAGCTCCCCTGCGCATCCTCTGCGCGGATGAGCAACGTGCGCACGCGCGGAGGACGCACGCGCGGAGGATGCACGCACTCCGAGAGACACACACACAGACCGGCCGACAACTGGCGCGCTATTGATCGAGTGGCGTCTTGGGTTGTGCCAAGACCGTTCGTTCAGCAGCACGCGAAGCGCCAAGAGGCACGCAGGCGACGCCGCGGCTGTTCGCAGGGCGAGCCTACCGCTCGTCTGGCAGCGACGCGGCTGGATCTGGCAGGAGCGCCCTCCAGAGGGCCGAGGCGTCGCGCCGGATTGGCGCACCGACCTACGCGAAGCGCGTGGCATGCACCCAGGGAAGCGCATGGCACTCCTCTCAAGGGAGCGCCTTAACACAGGCGCCGCCACGCGGCGGCACACTCACACAAAGGGGGCGGACAGAACTAGCGGAAGATGTCCCAAAGGGTCTTCCCACCTGCCCTGAAGGCAAGGTGCGGTGGTGGCACGCCTTCGCCGACCAGCAGCGCCCGAGGCTGATTGGAGGCGCACCAGCGCCCCTGCCCTGACGAGAGGAGCCCGAACGCGAAAGTCCTCCTTCTGCTCGACCTCGTGGCGGCAGCAATCAGCCCAACCAAGCCCAGCAGAGCACAGCAAAGAGCAGCGGCAAATGCAGGCAGCACCAGCGGCGCGGCGCGAGGTCGGTGCTTCCAAGCCGCAGCAGACCGTTGCCGAAAGTCCCCCTCCTCCGCCAGCATGAGAGATGCCTTGGGACAGTCAGATCGTCTTCGTGAGTTGATCGATCGAGGACTGATTGCGCAGACGCTCTGATCACGTTACAGAACAGAGTGCACATGTACGCGCATAAACCACTGCCAAGCACCTGTCATTTTCCTGCCCCAGCAGCCAGAGGGAAGGGGACGGGGTCGTCGTGGTCATGGGAGTGAGCGGGGGGGGGCGGGGGAGGAGGAGCGAGGCTTGAGGCACCTCACGCCTTTGGAGCCCGCCTCGCCGAGCCTGCTGCGTGCGGGCCAGAGTGCGGGCCTGGGCCTGTGCTGCCTGGTACAGAGCGCGGTGGAAGACCGTGCTAACTCTCGGTGGGCTTCGAAGGGAACCGACTCAGAATCCTCTGCTGTGGCGAGTCAGCCTAATCTTCTGGCAAGGTTGCGTTCCAGACTGATCTCAGTTGACAGGATTGAATGAGCTCACTCAGTCATTCATTCCTCCTCCTCCTCCTCCGCCTCCTCCTCCGCCTCCGCCTCCGCCTCCCCCTCCTCCGCCTCCTCCGCCTCCTCCGCCTCCTCCCCCTCCTCCTCC
>CAUYUJ010006709.1:32500-51749 GCA_963575745.1 Prorocentrum cordatum | reverse complement strand
GGGGCAAGGGAACTCGAGAGGGGAGGGGGGGGAGGAGGTCGGCACGCCTGTGGCCGAACACAAAGGCCCATCTTGGGCCGTCTGGGGACCGCGTCGGCTTTTTCTTGGGTCTTTATGATGCATTTTGGGCCTACTTGGTATCCTTTGGTAGGTCTCTTGGGCCATCAGGTGGCGTCTCAGGTCGGTGTTTGGACGGTCCTGGGCCGCCTTGGAGTCGTCTCGATGCCATCTTGAAGGCATCCTGGCCCGTCTTAGGATCGTTTTGGGGACTCTGGAACTCATCTTGGCGCCGTCTTCAGCAAAGCAATGGGAAGCAAAAGGCAACCACTTGAACCATGTCTTTTTTTGGGGGGGGGACTTGGGTGGCCTCTTGAGAATCAGGATTCCGTACACCTTTTTAGGGGGGCCAGTCGAGCATCTCACGCGCCGTGTCACCCTGGGCACGCGGGGTTCGGCGGATAATGTCAAGGCCAAGATCCAGGACAAGGAGGGCATCCCGCCGGACCAGCAGCGCCTGATCTTCGCCGGCAAGCAGCTAGAGGACGGCCGCACGCTGTCGGACTACAACATCCAGAAAGAGTCGACGCTGCACCTCGTGCTGCGCCTGCGCGGAGGCATGCAGATCTTCGTGAAGACGCTGACTGGCAAGACCATCACCCTGGACGTGGAGGCCAGCGACACCATCGATTCAAGAGGCGTCCGCCCTTCCGCCCACCCCCGAAGGTTGCATTGGCGGCTGCTTTCTGGGCTGCAGGTGTTGCCCGAGCAGGGTAAATCGCAGAAGGGCTTCGAATAATTGTGTGATGTTCAGGATGAGGAGCAGCAGAAGGAGGAAAGGGAAAAGAAAGGTAGCGGAGGTGCAAGGGCGGCTGTTTTCTCGGCTGCACAGGTTGCCCGAGCAGGGTAAAGCGCAGTGGGGTGTCGAATAAAGGTGTGATGTTCAGGTTGAGGAGCAGCAGAAGCAGGAAAAGGAAAAGGAGGCGTAGCGGGAAGTGAAAGTGGGGGGTGGGTGGGCGAGTGGGATGGGCTCGACATGCGTGGGGCCTTGTATACGGGCCCACCCTGTGCCTTTTGGGCTCATTCCGGGCTCTCCTGGGATCCTGTTTCAAGGCTTCTTGGGGCTACTTCGTATCTCTTAGTCGGTTTTTGGGTCGCTTTGGGGTGTCTTCGGGCCGCCAGGTGGCGTTTAGGTGTAGTTTTGGCTGAGCGGAGGCCGCCTTGCGAGTCGTCTCGAAGCTGTCTGGGAGTTCAATTGGGAGCCTCCGATGCCGTTTCGGGGGCGTCTTGGCCAGTCTTGGGGTTGCTTGGGGGCTTCTTCCACCGTGTCGGAGCCCTCTGGGAGCCTACCTCGGGGCCATCCTCAGCAGAACAGTGGGAAGCCCAAGGAACGCACAGGAACCCCATGTTTTTCCCAACCATCCTGTGGTGTTGGGTCCTCGTTTTGAAGAGAGAGCGCCCCGCGTCCCACCTCCTTCCTTCCTTCTCCTCCTCCCCCTCCTCCCTCCTCCCCTTCCTCCCTCCTCCCCCTGCCTCTGCTCTCGGCACACCTCTCACACGTTTCGTAGCCCCATAGGGAGCTCCACCGAAGGCCCCAGTGGCTGCTCTCGCATGCGGTTCTCCCACCCAGGGCAGCGTTTCGTGGCCCCATAGGGAGCTCCACCGAAGGCCCCAGTGGCTGGTCTCGCATGCGGTTCCCCCACCCAGGGCAACGTTTCGTGGCCCATAGGGAGTTTCACCGAAGGCCCCAGTGGCTGCTCTCGCATGCGGTTCCCCCACCCAGGGCAGCGTTTCGTGGCCCCATAGGGAGTTTCACAGAAGGCCCCAGTGGCTGCTCTCGCATGCGGTTCCCCCACCCAGGGCAGCGTTTCGTGGCCCCATAGGGAGCTCCACCGAAGGCCCCAGTGGCTGCTCTCGCTGCGTTCCCCCCCATGCGCGTTTCGTGGCCCCATATGGAGCTCCACGAAGGCTCCAGTGCTGATCTCGCATGCGGTTCTCCCACCCAGAGGCAGCGTTTCGTTGCCCAGAAGGCTTCAGTGGCTGCTCTCGCATGCGTTCCCCCACCCAGGGCAGCGTTTCGTGGCCCCATAGGGAGCTCCACCGAAGGGCAACCAGTGGCTGCTCACCCAGGGCAGCGTTTCGTGGCCCCATAGGGAGCTCCACCGAAGGCCCCAGTGGCTGCTCTAGCATGCGGTCCCCCCACCCAGGGCAGCGTTTCGTGGCCCTTATAGGGAGCTCCACCGAAGGCCCCAGTTGGCTGCTCACGCATGCGGTTCCCCCACCCAGGGCAGCGTTTCGTAGCCCCATTAGAGCTCCACCGAAGGCCCCAGTGGCTGGTCTCGCATGCGGTTCCCCCACCCAGGGCAACGTTTCGTGGCCCCATAGGGAGTTTCACCGAAGGCCCCAGTGGCTGGTCTCGCATGCGGTTCCCCCACCCAGGGCAGCGTTTCGTGGCCCCATATGGAGATTCACCGAAGGCCCCAGTGCACCCAGGGCAGCGTTTCGTGGCCCCACAGGGGGCTCCACCGAAGGCCCCAGTGCCGCAATTCGCGTGCGGTTCCCCCACCCAGGGCAGCGTTTCGTGGCCCCATAGGGAGCTCCACCGAAGGCCCCAATGGCGCAGTTCGCATGCGGTTCCCGTACCCAGGACAGCGTTTCGTGGCCCCATAGGGAGTTCCACTGAAGGCCCCAGTGGCGCAGTTCGCATGCGGTTCCCCCACCCAGGTCAAGGTTTCGTGGCACCATGGGGAGCTCCACCGAAGGCCCCAGTGGCGCAGTTCGCATGCGGTTCCCCCACCCAGGGCAGCGTTTCGTGGCACCATAGGGACCGAAGGCCCCCGTGGCGCAGTTCGCATGCGATTCCCCCGCCCAGGGCAGCGTTTCGTGGCCCCATAGGGAGTCCCACCGAAGGCCCACTCCAGTGGCGCAGTTCGCATGCGGTTCCCCCACCCAAGGCAGCGTTTCGTGGCCCCATGGGGAGCGCCACCGAAATCGGCACCCACAACGCGTTACGAACAATTGCTTATGGTTGGGTCCTTCGCCAAGATGATTTTTTTGTTGCTCTAGGGGTGGCCTCTTGAGGCGTTTTTGCGCTACGCTCAGGGCCTCTTTTCGGCAGTCTGGGATCTTGTTTCGGCCGTTGTGGGCCTGCATGGTCGCTCGAGTTGTTTGGGGGGGGGGGGCCGTGTGGGCTCAGTTGGCAATCGCGGAGGCGTTTTGGAGGCCCAGAATGTGTTGAGGAGGTCGTCGGCGCCCCCCCCCCAGACCACCCCAAGCAAGAGTTTGGACTCCCAGGCAGTGGGAACAGGGGGGGAGGGAGTAGCCAAGCATCTCACGAGCCCTGTCACCCCAGGGCACGCGGGGTTCGGCGGATAATGTCAAGGCCAAGATCCAGGACAAGGAGGGCATCCCGCCGGACCAGCAGCGCCTGATCTTCGCCGGCAAGCAGCTGGAGGACGGCCGCACGCTGTCGGACTACAACATCCAGAAAGAGTCGACGCTGCACCTCGTGCTGCGCCTGCGCGGAGGCATGCAGATCTTCGTGAAGACGCTGACTGGCAAGACCATCACTTTGGACGTGGAGGCCAGCGACACCATCGATTTAAGAGGTGTCCGTCCTTCCGCCCACCCCCGAAGGTTGCATTGGCGGCTGCTTTGTGGGCTGCAGGGGTTGCCCGAGCAGGGTAATGCGCAGTGGGGTGTCGAAGAGAGGTGTGATGTTCAGGATGAGGAGCAGCAGAAGGAGGAAAAGGAAAACGAGGAGCAGCGGGAAGTGAAAGCGAGGGAGGGGCGAGTGGGATGGGCTCGACATGTGTGGGGCCTTGTATACGGGCCCACCCTGTGCCTTTTGGGGCTCGTTCCGGGCTCTCCTGGGATTTTTTTTTGGTCTCTTGAGGCTACTTGATATCTCTTGGTCGGTTTTTGGGCCGCTTTGGGGTGTCTTCGGGCCGCCAGGTGGCGTTTAGGTGTAGTTTTGGCTGATCGGAGGCCGTCTTGCGAGTCGTCTCGAAGGTTTTTGGGAGTTCAATTGGGAGCCTCCGATGCCATCTTGGAGGCATCTTGGCCCGTCTTATGGGGTTACTTGGGGACTTCTTCCACCGTCTCGGAGGCCTCTGGAGCCTACCTCGGGGCCATCCTCAGCAGAACAGTGGGAAGCCCAAGGAAAGCACAGGACCCCCATGTTTTTTGGCTTCGTTTCGGCAGTCTGGGCTCTTGTTCTTGCTGTTGTGGGCCTACTTGGCAGCTCGAGTTGTTTGCGTGGGGCCGCGTGGGCCCAGCTGGCAATTGTGGAGGCGTCTTTGAGGCTCAGAATGTGTTGAGGAGGTCGTCCGCCCCCCCGCCCCTGCAGACCCCAAGCAAGAGTTTGGACTCCCAGGCAGTGGGAACAGGGGGGGAGGGAGTAGCCAAGCATCTCACGAGCCCTGTCACCCAAGGGCACGCGGGGTTCGGCGGATAATGTCAAGGCCAAGATCCAGGACAAGGAGGGCATCCCGCCGGACCAGCAGCGCCTGATCTTCGCCGGCAAGCAGCTGGAGGACGGCCGCACGCTGTCGGACTACAACATCCAGAAAGAGTCGACGCTGCACCTCGTGCTGCGCCTGCGCGGAGGCATGCAGATCTTCGTGAAGACGCTGACTGGCAAGACCATCACCTTGGACGTGGAGGCCAGCGACACCATCGATTCAAGAGGCGTCCGTCCTTCCGCCCACCCCCGAAGGTTGCATTGGCGGCTGCTTTCTGGGCTGCAGGGGTTGCCCGAGCAGGGTAATGCGCAGTGGGGCGTCGAAGAGAGGTGGAGCAGAAGGAGGAAAAGGAAAACGAGGAGTAGCGGGAAGTGAAAGCGAGGGAGGGGCGAGTGGGATGGGCTCGACATGTGTGGGGCCTTGTATACGGGCCCACCCTGTGCCTTTTGGGGCTCGTTCCGGGCTCTCCTGGGATTTTTTTTGGTCTCTTGAGGCTACTTGATATCTCTTGGTCGGTTTTTGGGCCGCTTTGGGGTGTCTTCGGGCCGCCAGGTGGCGTTTAGGTGTAGTTTTGGCTGATCGGAGGCCGTCTTGCGAGTCGTCTCGAAGGTTTTTGGGAGTTCAATTGGGAGCCTCCGATGCCATCTTGGAGGCATCTTGGCCCGTCTTATGGGGTTACTTGGGGACTTCTTCCACCGTCTCGGAGGCCTCTGGAGCCTACCTCGGGGCCATCCTCAGCAGAACAGTGGGAAGCCCAAGGAAAGCACAGGACCCCCATGTTTTTTTGCTTCGTTTCGGCAGTCTGGGCTCTTGTTCTTGCTGTTGTGGGCCTACTTGGCAGCTCGAGTTGTTTGCGTGGGGCCGCGTGGGCCCAGCTGGCAATTGTGGAGGCGTCTTTGAGGCTCAGAATGTGTTGAGGAGGTCGTCCGCCCCCCCGCCCCTGCAGACCCCAAGCAAGAGTTTGGACTCCCAGGCAGTGGGAACAGGGGGGGAGGGAGTAGCCAAGCATCTCACGAGCCCTGTCACCCCAGGGCACGCGGGGTTCGGCGGATAATGTCAAGGCCAAGATCCAGGACAAGGAGGGCATCCCGCCGGACCAGCAGCGCCTGATCTTCGCAGGCAAGCAGCTGGAGGACGGCCGCACGCTGTCGGACTACAACATCCAGAAAGAGTCGACGCTGCACCTCGTGCTGCGCCTGCGCGGAGGCATGCAGATCTTCGTGAAGACGCTGACTGGCAAGACCATCACCTTGGACGTGGAGGCCAGCGACACCATCGATTCAAGGGGCGTCCGTCCTTCCGCCCACCCCCGAAGGTTGCATTGGCGGCTGCTTTCTGGGCTGCAGGGGTTGCCCGAGCAGGGTAATGCGCAGAATTGTAATTCTGAACCGTGAGAAAATATATGTTAACCGTGAGAAAAAAACAATACGTAAAAACAATACGTAAAACAATACGTAGACGTGATAAACAAAAAAACGTGTAGAAAACAATACGTAAAAACAAAACGTAAACACAATACGTAAAAACAGTATGTAAAAACAATACGTAAAAGCAAAGCGTAGAAATAATACGTACAACAAATACGTAAACGTGAAAAAGAACGAGTAAAAAGCAATACGTAAACACAATGCGTAAAATCAATACGGAAAAACAATACGTAAAAACAATACCTAAATACAACACGTAAAATCAATACGTAAAAACAAGACGTAAAAACAATACGTAAAAGCAATGCGTAAAACAACTACGATGAAGCAATACGTATTTACGTGCTGTTATGTTTTTACATGTTATTTAACGTATTGTTTTGATGTGTTGTTTTAACGTGTTGTTATGGTTTACATGTTATTTTTCGTATTGTTTTACGTATTGTTTCCTTATGGTTAATTTAAACCCTCGTTGCATTTACGGATTGCTTTACGTGCTGCTCGTACGTGTTGTTACGTGTTGTTTTACGTATTGCTATACGTGTTGTTTTACGTGTTGTTTTTTACGTGTTGTTTTTACGTGTTGTTTTTACGTGTTGTTTTTTTATGTGGGTTGAACGAAATTCACGTGTATTACGCGTTGTGCCCACGTAGTGTTTACGCGTTGTGACCACGCGCTGTTTTGACGTTTTGTTTTTACGTATTGTCTTTTTACGTGTTTTTTTGTTACGTATTGTTGTTTAAGTATTGTTTTACGTATCATGATTACGTGTTGTTTTTCACGTGTTGTTTGCGTGTATTTCGCGGTGTGTTTACGTGCTTTTACGTGCTATGTTGTCTTCATATTGTTTTATGTATTGCTTTTACGTGTTGTTCTGATGCGTTGTTAGAACGAGTTTTGTATGCTTTACATGTTGTTTTGCGTATTGTTTTGCGTATTGTTTCCCGCACGGTTAATTTAAACCTTCGTTGCATTGACCTATTGATTTACGTGCTGCTCGTGCGTGTTGTTACGTGTTATTTTACGTATTGTTTTACGTGCTGTTTTTACGTGTTGTTTTAACGTGGGTAGAACGAACTTTCACGTGAATTACGCGCTGTGCTTACGTAGTGCTTACGCGTTGTGATCACGTGCTGTTTTAACGTAGCGTTTTTACGTATTGTTTTCATGTGTTTTTTTTCGTATTGTGATTATTCATTGTTTTTACGTGTTGTTTTCACGTATTGTTTTTTCGTGTTCTTTTTACGTGTTCTTTTTACGTGTTGTGTTTACGTGTTTTTTTGACGTGGGGTGAACGAATTTTCATGTGTATTACGCGTTGTGCTCACGTAATGCTTACGCGTCGTGATCACGTGCTGTTTTAACGTATTGGATTTACGTATTGTTTTCATGTGTTGTTGTTTCGTATTGTTTTTATTTATAGTTTTTTTTTAAGTGGTGGTTTTACGTGTTGCTTTTACGTATTGTTTTGACGTGCTGTTTTTACGTATTGTTTTTACGTGTTGTTTTTGCGTATTGTTTTGACGTGTTGTTTTTATGTGTTGTTTTTTACGTGGGTTGAACGAATTTTCATGTGTATTACGCGTTGTGCTAACGTAAGGTTTACGCGTTGTGATCACGTGCTGTCTTAACGTTTTTTTTTTTTTTTTTTGTACGTATTGTTTTTTTTTTTTTTTAAAGTGTTGTTGTTTCGTATTGTTTTACGTATTATGTTTACGTGTTGTTGTTCACGTGTTGTTTTTACGTATTGCTTTACGTGTTTTTTTAAGTGTTGTTTTTACGTGGATAGAACGAATTTGCACGTGTAGGACGCGTTGTGCTCACGTAGTGTTTGCGCGTTGTGATCACGCGTTGTTTTAACGTATTGTTTTCACGTATTGTTTTTATGTGTTGTTGTTTCGTATTGTTTGCACGTATTGCGTTTACGTATTGTTTTTTCACGTATTGTTTTTATTTGTTTTTTTTACGTATTGTTTTGACGTATTGTTTTTACGTGGTGGTTTAACGTTTTTTAACGAGTTGTTTTCTTCTCACGCTTACGTGTCTTTATTATATTATTATTAAACATTACTAAATTGATTAAAAATATTTGGGTTCCCTCTTCGTATTGTTTTTATTTATGGTTTTCACGTATTACTTTTAGGTGTTATTGTTTTCAAGTGTTGGTTTTACGTATTGTTTTGACGTCGTTTTTTTACGTGTTGTTTTTACGTATTGTTATCACGTATTGTTTTCTTCTCACGTTCATGTATCGTTTTTACGTGTTGTTTTTACGTGTTGTTTTACGTGGGTTGAACAAACTTTCACGTGTATTACGCGTTGTGCTTACGTAGTGTTTACGCGTTGTGATTACGTATTGTGTTTACGTATTGTTTTTAATTCCCAACCATCCTGTGGTGTTGGGTCCTCGTTTTGAAGAGACGGTGCCCCGCGTTCCCTCCTCCTCCTCCCGCTGCCCCCTCCCTCCTGCCATCATCATCATCATCACCAACATCATCATCATCATCATCATCATCATCATCATCATCATCATCATCATCATCATCATCATCATCATCATCATCATCATCATCATCATCATCACCTCCCTCTTCCCTGCGTTTCACCCACCCAGTACGCGTTTCGTGGCTCCATAGGGAGCTCCACCGAAGGCCCCAGTGCCCGCGCCCGCATGCGTCACCCACACCCATTTCGGCACACCCCTCACACGCTTCGTGGCTCCATAGGGAGCTCCACCGAAGGCCCCAGTGCCCGCGCCCGCATGCGTCACCCACACCCATTTCGGCACACCCCTCACACGTTTCGTGGCTCCATAGGGAGCTCCACCGAAGGCCCCAGTGCCCGCGCCCGCATGCGTCACCCACACCCATTTCGGCACACCCCTCACACGTTTCGTGGCTCCATAGGGAGCTCCGCCGAAGGCCCCAGTGCCCGCGCCCGCATGCGTCACCCACACCCATTTCGGCACACCCCTCACACGTTTCGTGGCTCCATAGGGAGCTCCACCGAAGGCCCCAGTGCCCGCGCCCGCATGCGTCACCCACACCCATTTCGGCACACCCCTCACACGCTTCGTGGCTCCATAGGGAGCTCCACCGAAGGCCCCAGTGCCCGCGCCCGCATGCGTCACCCACACCCATTTCGGCACACCCCTCACACGTTCGTGGCTCCATAGGAGCTCCACCGAAGCCCCAGTGCCCGCGGCCGCATGCGTCCCCCACACCATTTCGGCACACCCCTCACACGTTTCGTGGCTCCATAGGGAGCTCCACCGAAGGCCCCAGTGCCCGCGCCCGCATGCGTCACCCACACCCATTTCGGCACACCCCTCACACGTTTCGTGGCCCCATAGGGAGCTCCCCGAAGGCCCCAGTGCCAGCGCCCGCATGCGTCACCCACACCCATTTCGGCACACCCCTCACACGTTTCGTGGCTCCATAGGGAGCTCCACCGAAGGCCCCAGTGCCCGCGCGCCGCATGCGTCCCGCACACCCATTTCGGCACAGCACCGGCCCTCCACTTTCTGGCTCCCATAGGGAGCTCCGCCGAGCCCGGTGCACCGCGCCCCTTGCGCACCCACAACCCATATTCGGAACACTCCCTGCAACGCCTTCGGTGGCTCCATAGGGAGCTCCACCGAAGGCCCCAGTGCCCGCGTCCGCATGCGTCAGCCACACCCATTTCGGCACACCCCTCACACGTTTCGTGGCTCCATAGGGAGCTCCACCGAAGGCCCCAGTGCCCGCGCCCGCATGCGTCAGCCACACCCATTTCGGCACGCCCCTCACGCGTTCCGTGGCCCCATCGGGAGCTCCGCCGAAGGTCCCAGTGGGTGTGCCCGCATGCGTCCCGCACACCCATTTCGGCACACCCCTCACACGTTTCTTGGCCCCATAGAGAGCTCCACCGAAGGCCCCAGTGGGTGTGCCCGCATGCGTCCCGCATACCCATTTCGGCACACCCCTCGTACGTTTCGTGGCCCCGTAGGGGGCTCCACCGAGAAGATATTCACAATTGCAGTATTCACAATTGCATATGGTTGGGTCCTTCGCCAGGATAATTGTTGCTTTTACGTGCTGTTTTTACGTATTGTTCCCGACCAACCTGTGGTGTTGGGTCCTCGTTTTGAAGAGACGGTGGCCCGCGTCTCCTCTCCTCCTCCTCTCCTCCTCCTCTCCTCCTCCTCCTCCTCCTCCTCCTCCTCCTCCTCCTCCTCCTCCTCCTCCTCCTCCTCCCACCATCATCATCGTCATCACCCATTTCGGCACACCCCTCACACGTTTCGTGGCCCCATAGGGAGCTCCACCGAAGGTCCCAGTGGGTGTGCCCGCATGCGTCCCGCACACCCATTTCGGCACACCCCTCACACGTTTCGTGGCCCCATAGGGGGCTCCACCGAAGGTCCCAGTGGGTGTGCCCGCATGCGTCCCGCACACCCATTTCGGCACACCCCTCACACGTTTCGTGGCCCCATAGGGAGCTCCACCGAAGGTCCCAGTGGGTGTGCCCGCATGCGTCCCGCACACCCATTTCGGCACACCCCTCACACGTTTCGTGGCCCCACAGGGAGCTCCACCGAAGGTCCCAGTGTGCTCCCGCATGCGTCCCGCACACCCATTTCGGCACACCCCTCACACGTTTCGTGGCCCCATAGGGAGCTCCACCGAAGGTCCCAGTGGGTGTGCCCGCATGCGTCCCGCACACCCATTTCGGCACACCCCTCACACGTTTCGTGGCCCCATAGGGAGCTCCACCGAAGGTCCCAGTGGGTGTGCCCGCATGCGTCCCGCACACCCATTTCGGCACACCCCTCACACGTTTCGTGGCCCCATAGGGAGCTCCACCGAAGGTCCCAGTGGGTGTGCCCGCATGCGTCCCGCACACCCATTTCGGCACACCCCTCACACGTTTCGTGGCCCCATAGGGAGCTCCACCGAAGGTCCCAGTGGGTGTGCCCGCATGCGTCCCGCACACCCATTTCGGTATACCCCTCACACGTTTCGTGGCCCCATAGGGAGCTCCACCGAGTGGTGTGTGGGTGTGCCCGCATGCGTCCCGCACACCCATTTCGGCACATTCCTCACACGTTCCGCGGCCCCACAGGGAGCTCCACCGAAGGTCCCCGTGGCGCAGTCCGCACGCGTCTCCACCACCCAGTACACCTCCGTCGGAGGCCGTCGGGGTTCCGCGCCTCCCTCGCCCGTCGTCGCTCTGCCCACCGGCAAGAGCCTTGCCCGCTATCAGCCAGCCAGCTAGCTCTCTTTGCTGCGCGCAGCGGACGACCCGCGCGCGTCGCTGGGACCCCTCCGGGGCGACCTGCGCGCGTCGCTGGGACTCCGCGCGGCGCTGCGCCCGCAGCTTTGGACTTTGAGTACGCGGGCAAAGAGGGAGTACAAGAAGGGGAGGAAGCGGGCGCGATACTCGCGGTGGCGTCGCGGCGCGTGGGCGATGCCGTCGGGGAGTCCCGGGGAAGCTCCTTGCGGCGGCCACGCCCAGCGTCACGAGTACTCAGAGGCAGTCATTCAAAAACTATTAACATTCATATACAATTGCACCATGCATTGGCATACTCGCATTCATGCACGTAGACTCGCTCGCACGCAGATTCATTCACAGTCAGACGCACTCGCGCTCAGATTCACCCGCCCTCAGTCTCCCTACGTGCTCAGATCAATCGTTTTCGTTCGCGTTGTGTACCACGCCGTTCACTTTGGCACAGCACTAGCACGGTTCGCTGCCCCATCGGGAGCACCACCGAAAAAAAGGGAATCACAATTGCGGTGCTCACACCTGCGTATGGTTGGGTCCTTCGTCTGGCTAATTTTTTCCGTGTTCTTTTTACGTGCTGTTTTTACGTGTTGTTTTTTACGTGTTCTTTTGACGTGGGTTGTACGGATTTTCACGTATACTACGCGTTGTGGTCACGTAGTGTTGACGCGTTGTGATGACGTGCTGTTTTAACGTATTGTTTGTACGTGTTGTTTTTTTTATGGATTGTTGTTTCGTATTGTTTGTGCGTGTTGCTTTCGGTCATGTTTTTACGTGTCATTTTAACGTTTTTTTTGTTTTTTGTTTGTTTGTTTGTTTGTTTGTTTGTTTGTTTGTTTTTTTCATCATTTTTACGCGTTGTCTTTACGTGTTGTTTTTTTTACGTGTTGTTATTACGTTTTTTTTTTTTTTTTTTTTGGGGGGGGGGGGGGGGGAAAAACACACGGTTGGTTTTTACGTGTTGTTTTCACGTGGGTTGAGCGAATTTTCAAGTGTTTTGTTTGTATATTTTTTTCCGTATTGTTTTTTACGTATTGTTTTAAGGTTTTGTTTTTAAATGCTGTTTTTTACGTGCTGTTTTAACGTATTTTTTTTACGTGTTGTTTTCATTTTTTTTTACGTGTTGTTTTTACGTGTTGTTTAATACGTGGGTTGGGCGATTTTTCATATGTATTGCGCGTTGTGTTCACGTAGTGTTTACGCGTTGTGATCACGCGCTGTTTTAACGTATTGTTGTTACGATTTTTTTTTATGTGTTGTTGCTTCGTATTGTTTTACGTCTTGTTTTCGAGTTTTTTTTGTTTTTTTTTGTTGTTTGCGTATCGCGTTGTTTTTTACGTGTTGTTTTTGTCACGTATTGTTTTTACGTGTTGTTTTTACGTGTTGTTTCGCGTGGGTTGAACGTTTTTCACGTGTATTACGCGTTCTGCTCGTTTAGTGTTTACGCGTTGTGATCACGTGCTGTTTCAACGTATTGTTTTTTTTCCCTTTTTTTTCTCAGTGTTGCTGTTTCGTACTGTTTTTTTTACGTGTTGTGTGTACGTATTGTTTCCACGTGTTGTTTTTACGTGCTGTTTTGACGTGCTGTTTTTACGTGTTATTTTTACGTGGGATGAGCGAACTTTCACGTGTATTACGCGTTGTGCTCACGTAGTGTTTCCGCGTTGTGAGCACGCGCTGTTTTAATTTTTTTTTTTTTTTTTTTTTTTTTTTTTTTTTTTTTTTTTTTTTTATTATATATATATATATGTAAAACATTTTTACTTCTTCCCCCGCATTGTTTCATGTTTGTTCATATATATATAGATAGATAGACGTTGTTTTTACGTATCGTTTTTAATTGTTGTTTTTACGTGTTGTGTTTACGTGTTGTTTTCACGTTTTGTTTTACGTGTGGTTTTCTTCTCACGTTTACGTATCGTTTTTACGTATTGTTTTTACGTGCTGTTTTTTCTTCACGGTTAGATTCAACCCTCAATGCGCAGTGGGGCGTCGAAGAATTGTGTGATGTTCAGGATGAGGAGGAGCAGAAGGAGGAGAAGGAAAACGAGGAGCAGCGGGAAGTGAGAGCGAGGGAGGGGCGAGTGGGATGGGCTCGACATGCGCGGGGCCTTGTATACGGGCCCACCCTGTGCCTTCTGGAGCTCATTCCGGGCTCTCCTGGGATCCTTTTTTTGGTCTCCTGAGGCTACTTGATATCTCGTGGTCGGTTTTTGGGCCGCTTTGGGGTGTCTTCTGGCCGCCAGGTGGCGTTTCGGTGTAGTTTGGGCTGATCGGAGGCCGTCTTGCGAGTCGTCTCGAAGGTGCCTGGGAGTTCAATTAGGAGCCTTCGATGCCATCTTGGAGGCATCGTGGCCTGTCTTATGGGGTTACTTGGGGACTTCTTCCACCGTCTCGGAGGCCTCTGGAGCCTACCTCGGGGCCATCCTCAGCAGAACAGTGGGAAACCCAAGGAACGCACAGGAACCCCATGTTTTTTTGGCTTCTTTTCGGCAGTCTGGGCTCTTGCTCTTGCCGTTGTGGGTCTGCTTGGCAGCTCGAGTTGTTTGCGTGGGGCCGCGTGGGCCCGTGCTGGCAATTGTGGAGGCGTCTTTGAGGCTCAAAACGTGTTGAGCAGGTCGTCCGCTCCCCCGCCCCTGCAGACCCCAAGCAGGAGTTTGGACTCCCAGGCAGTGGGAACAGGGGGGGAGGGAGCAGCCAAGCATCTCACGCGCCCTGCCACCCCAGGGCACGCGGGGCTCGGCGGATAATGTCAAGGCCAAGATCCAGGACAAGGAGGGCATCCCGCCGGACCAGCAGCGCCTGATCTTCGCCGGCAAGCAGCTGGAGGACGGCCGCACGCTGTCGGACTACAACATCCAGAAAGAGTCGACGCTGCACCTCGTGCTGCGCCTGCGCGGAGGCATGCAGATCTTCGTGAAGACGCTGACTGGCAAGACCATCACCCTGGACGTGGAGGCCAGCGACACCATCGATTCAAGAGGCGTCCGCCCTTCCGCCCACCCCCGAAGGTTGCATTGGCGGCTGCTTTCTGGGCTGCAGTGGTTGCCCGAGCAGGGTAGTGCGCAGAATTGTAATTTTGAACCGTGAGAAAGTAAATATTACCCGTGAGAAAAAACAATACGTGAAAACAGTACGTGAAATAATACGTAGACGTGAGAAAAAAAAAACGTGTAGAAAACAATACGTAAAAACATAACGTAAAAACACTACGTAAAAGCAACACGTAAAAACAATACGTAAAAACAATACGTAACAGCAATACGTAAAAAACAAAACGTAAACGTGAAAAACAAAAACGACGAGTAAATATCAATGCGTAAAAACAATTCGTAAAAAAACAATACGTAACAACAATACGTAAAACCAATACGTAAAAACAATACCTAAAAACAAAACGTAAAAACAATACCTAAAAACAACACATAAAAACAATACGTAAAAACAATACGTAAACACAATACGATACAAAACAATGCTCCAGATTTCGTAATAAAAGGGAGGGGGTCTGGACCCTCCAAGACAAGCCATTTCAGACCTCCCCCGTGGGAGAACCCTCCAAAACATCGTCCCCAGACCCCCCCAGGACCTCCAAGATAGCCTGGAAGAACCCCCCCCCGAAATGAGACCCCCTCCCTTTTATTACGGGATCTGGAGTACGTATTTACGTGTTGTTATGTGTTTACATGTTATTTTGCGTATTGTTTTGATGTTTTGTTTTAACGTGTTTTTATGCTTTGCATGTTATTTTGCGTATTGTTTCACGTATTGTTTTCTTCACAGTTAATTTAGACCTTCGTTGCATTTACGTATTGATTTACGTGCTGCTCGTACGTGTTGTTACGTGTTGTTTTACGTATTGTTTTACGTGCTGTTTTTACGTGTTGTTTTTAATGTGTTGTTTTTTACGTGCTGTTTTTACGTGTTGTTTTTTACGTGGGTTGAGCGAAATTTCACGTGTATTACGCGTTGTGTTCACGTAGTGTTTACGCGTTGTGATCACGTGCTGTTTTAACGTATTTCTTTTACGTATTGTTTTTACGTGTCGATTGTTTCGTATTGTTTTTACGTGTTATTTTTACGTATTATGTTTACGTGTTGTTTTTCACGTGTTGTTTTTACGTATGGTTTTACGTGTTGTTTTTACGTATTGTTTTACGTGCTGTTTTTACGTCTTGTCTTAATGTGTTGTTTTTACGTGGTGCTTTGATGTGTTGTGTTTACGTGCTGTTTTTTACGTGTGTTAAACGCAATTTTGCGTGTATTTCGCGGTGTGTTTACGTGCTTGTACGTGCTATACTCTCTACATATTGTTTTACTTATTGCTCTTACGTGTTGTTTTGTTGTGTTTTTTTCACGAGTTTTGTATGCTTTACATGTTGTTTTGCGTATTGTTTTACGTATTGTTTTCCTCACGGTTAAGTGAAACTCTCGTTGCATTGACTTATTGATATACGTGCTGCTCGTAGGTGTTGTTACGTGTTGTTTTAGGTATTGTTTTACGCGCTGTTTTTACGTGTTGTTTGTATGTGTTGTTTTAACGTGGGTAGAACGACTTTTCACGTGTATTACGCGCTGTGCTTACGTAGTGCTTACGCGTTGTGATCACGTGCTGTTTTAACGTGTTGTTTTTACGCATTGTTGTTATGTGTTGATTTGGCAGTATTGTTTTTACACATTCTTTTTTTCGTATTGTTGTTTTTAAGTATTGTTTTTACGTGTTGTTTTTACGCGTAGTTTTTACGTGTTGTTTTTACGTGTTCGTTTGACTTGTTGTTTTTACGTGTTTTTTTGAGGTGGGTTGAACGATCTTTCACGTGTATTACGCGTTGCGCTCACGTAATGTTTACGCGTTGTGATTACGCGCTGTTTCAACGTATCGTTTTTACGTATTGTTTTATGCGTTTTTTTTGTTTCGTTTTGTTTTTTATGTATTGTTTTTTTTGTTATTCATTGTGTTTACGTATTGTTTTTACGTGTTGTTTTTTACGTGTTGTTTTTACGTGTTGTTTTTACGTGTTGTTTTTACGTATTGTTTTTACGTGTTGTTGTTGTTTTTTTACGCGGGTTGAACGAATTTTCACGTAGATTACGCGTTGTGCTCACGTAATGTTTACGCGTTGGGATCACGTGCTGTTTTAAACGTATTGTTTGTACGTATTGTTTTTATGTGTTGTTGTTTCGTATTGTTTTTACGTATTGTTTTTTTTTTTTTGTTTTTTTTTTTTTTCCGTATTGTTTTTACGTTTTTTTTACGTATGGTTTGTACGTATTGTTTTTACGTGTTGTTTTTACGTGGGTTGAACGAGCTTTCACGTGTATTCCGCGTTGTGCTCACGTAGTGTTTGCGCGTTGTGAGCACGCGCTGTTTTAACGTATTGTTGTTACGTATTGTTTTTATGTGTTGTTGTTTGGTATTTATTTTACGTATTGCCTTTACGTATTTTTTTTATGTATTGTTTCTAAGTGTTGTTTCCACGTGTTGTTTTGACGTATTGGTTTTACGTGTTGTTTTAATGTATTGGTTTTACATGTTGTTCTCTTCCCACATTTACGTGTCGTTTTTACGTATTGTTTTTATGTGTTGTTTTTTTCATATTGTTTTTATCTATTGATTTTATGAATTGTTTTTTAACTAATTTTTTTCAAGTGTTGTTTTTACGTGTTGTTTTGACGTATTGTTTTTACGTGTTGTTTTTACGTATTGTGTTTACGTGTTTTTTTTTTTTTTTTTTTTCTCACGTTTATGTATCGTTTTTACGTGTTCTCTTGACGTGGATTGAACGATTTTTCACGTGTATTACGCGTTGTGCTTACGAAGTGTTTACGCGTTATGTTGACGTATTGTTTTCACGTATTGTTTTTCAGTGTTGTTTTTACGTGTTGTTTTTACGTATTGTTTTTTCGTGTTTTTTACGTAATGGTTTTACGTGCTGTTTTCATGTGTTGTTTTAACGTGGGTTGAACGAATTTTCACGTAGACTACGCGTTGTGCTCACGTAATGTTTACGCGTTGGGATCACGTGCTGTTTTAAACGTATTGTTTGTACGTATTGTTTTTATGTGTTGTTGTTTCGAATTGTTTTTACGTATTGTTTTTTTTCCGTATTGTTTTTACGTGTTGTTTTTTTACGTATTGCTTTTACGTGTTTTTGTTACGTCATGTTTTTACGTGTTGTTTTTACGTGTTGTTAATACGTTTTTTTTTTTTTTTTTTTTTTTTTTTTTTTTTTTTTTTTTTTTTTTTTTTTTTTTTTTTTTTTTTTTATTATATAAAAAAAAAAACAAAAAAACATTTTTTTTTTTTTTAAAACGTATTGTTTTTACGTGGGTTGAACGATTTTTCACGTGCTTTGTTTGTATTGTTTTTTTTTTTCGTATTGTTTTTACGTATTCTTTTTACGTATTGTTTTTAAGTGTTGTTTTTACGTGTTGTTCTAACGTATGGTTTTTACGTGTTTTTTTACGTTTTTTACGTGTTGTTTTTACGTTTTGTTTTTACGTGGGTTGAAGAAGTTTTCACGTGTATTACGCGTTGTGTTCACGTGATGTTTACGCGTTGTGATCACGCGCTGTTTTAACGTATTGTTGTTACGTATTGTTTTTATGTGTTGTTGTTTCGTATTGTTTTTACATATTGTTTTTACGTATTGTTTTTAAGTGTTGTTTTTACGCGTTGTTTTTACGTATTGTTTTTACGTGTTGTTTTTACGCACTGTTTGTTCGTGTTGTTCTTACGTATTGTTTTTACGTGTTGTTTTTACGTGTTGTTTTTTTACGTGGGTTGAGCGATATTTCACGTGTATTACGCGTTGTGCTCACGTAATGTTTACGCGTTGTGATCACGTGCTGTTTTAAACGCATTTTTTTTTTTTTTTTTTTTTTTTTTTTTTTTTTTTTTTTTTTTTTTTTTTTTTTTTTTTTTTTTTTTTTTTTTTTTTTTTTTTTTTTTTTTTTTTTTTTTTTTTTTTTTTTTTTTTTTTTTTTTTTTTTTTTTTTTTTAAAAGTGTTGCTGTTTCGTATTGTTTTTACGTGTTGTGTTTACGTGTTGTTTTCACGTGTTGTTTTTACGTGCTGTTTTTACGTGTTGTTTTTACGTGGATTGAACGAGCTTTCACGTGTATTACGCGTTGTGCTCACGTAATGTTTACGCGTTGTGATCACGCGCTGGCTCAACGTATTGTTTTTACGTATTGTTTCATGTGTTGTTTTTTCGTATTGTTGTTATGTATTGTTTTTTATTTATTGTTTTTACGTATCGTTTATAAGTGTTGTTTTTACGCGTTGATTTTACGTATTGTTTTTACGTGTTGTTTTTTCCTACATGTTGTTTTTACGTGTGGTTTTCTTCTCACGCTTACGTATCGTTTTTACGTATTGCTTTGACGTATTGTTTTTTCTTCACGGTTAGATTAAACCCTCAATGCGCAGTGGGGCGTCGAAGAATTGTGTGATGTTCAGGATGAGGAGGAGCAGAAGGAGGAGAAGGAAAACGAGGAGCAGCGGGAAGTGAAAGCGAGGGAGGGGCGAGTGGGATGGGCTCGACATGCGTGGGGCCTTGTATACGGGCTCACCCTGTGCCTTTTGGAGCTCATTCCGGGCTCTCCTGGGATCCTTTTTTTGGTCTTCTGAGGCTATTTGATATCTCGTGGTCGGTTTGTGGGTCGCTTTGGGGTGTCTTCTGGCCGCCAGGTGGCGTTTCGGTGTAGTTTGGGCTGATCGGAGGCCGTCTTGCGAGTCGTCTCGAAGGTGCCTGGGAGTTCAATTGGGAGCCTCCGATGCCATCTTGGAGGCATCGTGGCCCGTCTTATGGGGTTACTTGGGGACTTCTTCCACCGTCTCGGAGGCCTCTGGAGCCTACCTCGGGGCCATCCTCAGCAGAACAGTGGGAAGCCCAAGGAACGCACAGGAACCCCATGTTTTTTTGGCTTCTTTTCGGCAGTCTGGGCTCTTGCTCTTGCCGTTGTGGGTCTGCTTGGCAGCTCGAGTTGTTTGCGTGGGGCCGCGTGGGCCCGTGCTGGCAATTGTGGAGGCGTCTTTGAGGCTCAAAACGTGTTGAGCAGGTCGTCCGCTCCCCCGCCCCTGCAGACCCC
>CAUYUJ010006709.1:25000-30000 GCA_963575745.1 Prorocentrum cordatum | reverse complement strand
CGCGGATGCGATACCCTCAGCCTCTGGAGCTGAGGACGTGCTTGCCCTTGCCGATGATGTACAAGTCGCACTCTTCGTAGGCGTCGTAGGTCTTACTCTTGCCCACGCCCCTGATTTTCGACACGGCTTGGTTTGCCTTGGTCTCCGTCGGGGCCTGCGCCTTCGTGAGGTGCACCATGTTGACGGACCACTCGTACTCGGTAGACTCGTGCACGCAGGAAGAGTCCGCCATGCACGCAGAGACCACGACCTTCTTAGCCTTGTCGACCTGCACCTCCTTCATGAACCTAGATGGTGGCTCGAACTCCGCCTTTTGGCCATTCTTCATCAGCTCCTCCACCTGCTCGGACTTGGAGCCGTTCTTGGTGGCCCCCTTGCGGAACCGCGTGTTCTCTAGGATCACTACGTCCTCATCGACGAACTCGAACTGGCACATCTCGATCTTGTTATCGAAGTGGCCGTTGATGCCGACGATGGCGGTGTCCTGCCCGCCGCGGGCGCGACGCCGCCGCCCCCTCTGCTGCCGCTTGGCTTCCTTCCCGCACTGGGGCAGCGCCCCCGCTCCCTCCCCGAAGAGGCCATGCTCCGCGACGTTCGGGAGCGCCGTCGCCCCGCCGTCGATCTCGATCGGCCTGTCACGGACCGCCGCCTCGACCTTCGCTCGCAGGACGGGCTTGATGAGCTCGACCCGCACCTGGATCTCGTGATCCACCTCCTTGTCCTCGACCTGCAGGTTGCAGCCACCAGCCTGGGCCGCTCGCCAGAGGGCCACCGCTGTGGCCGCCACCACCTGGCGAGAGCCGCCAGCGCGCACAATAGCACCGAGGAGAGCCTCCGCCATCGCGTCGGCCATGACCATAGCCAGCTCGAACCAGGGGCTGGGCGAGCAGGCTGCTTGAGCCAAAATGGCTACGGACTTGAGCCAAAATGGCTACGGAGAGGAGGAGGACGAGGAGGACGAGGAGGAGGATGAGGAGGAGGACGAGGATGATGATGATGAGGAGGATGAGGAGGACGAGGAGGAGGAGGAGGAGGAGGAGGAGGAGGAGGAGGAGGAGGAGGAGGAGGAGGAGTACGAGAAGGGGGAAGAGGAGGAGGAGGAGGAGGACGAGGAGCAGGAGGAGGAGGAGGAGGAGGAAGAGGAGGAGGAGGAGGGTGTTGGCAGTCACCTTAAGCAGGAAGTGTTGAATGAACTGTTTGTGTCTTGGCCGTCGAGCTTGCTGGGGGGCCAGTTCCGTGATGGGTTGGCTCGCTGGCGTGTCGTTGGGCAGGGGAGTTCCGGCCCCGGCCCTGACCCCAGTCCCAGCCAGGGCTCCCGGCCCCGGCCCCAGGCCCTGGCCCCGGCCCCCTGCCCCGACCCCGCTCCCGGCCCCGGCCCTGGCATCGTGCTCGTGGGGTGGATTGGAAGCGTTATTAGGGGAACAAAAAGTGGCATAAACATAAAAATTCGGAGGTCCGCCTGGATTTCTCGGATCGGCGCTGGACCCCCCTCCCTGGCGCGCGGAGCGCGCCAGCGGCGGCGCCGGAGGCGCCGCGGGGGGGCCCCAGCGCCGATCCGAGAAATCCGCGCGGATCTCCGAATTTTTATGTTTATGTAATTTTTTGTTCCCCTAGTTATGACGAATAATGTCCTCTGTGGTGTCGCAACTGACTGTGTGCCAACAGCGTGCGAACTGTCACGTCGGTGCCAGGCAGGATGCGTTTCCAGCCGCTCCAGGCAGTGTTGCGCCAGTTGCAAAGAGCTGCTCGTGCGCAGACAGGGGTGGGCACGGCCAAAGGACTCAGGGTTCCTTCTCTATGCTCGCTTTGTGCCTCAGCGCGGTGGAGGCGGCCGCCAGTTCTCGGGACGCGATGGCGTGTGGCGTGATGCTGGTGCCGAGGGTCGTTGTGCAGGGAGCCGGGTCCTTGCACTTTACTCTTGAGGTAGGGAGGTGGGGTGCAAAGCAGGAGGGCGGCGGAGGTATGGCGGGTGGTGCAGGGGCGCAGGATGTCAGGTGGAGAATTCAGCAATGCCTTTGCAGTCAACTCGAGCTGGCATGCCTTGGATTTCGCGTACAGGCGATGCCCCCCTGAAGCTCACTGTCGTACGAGAAATGGTGATTGCCAAGACTCAAGATCTCCTAGTGTCTGTAGATGACTACGAAGTTGATCCGAGATGTCAATAGCCCAACTATTGAAGTGATAGTTGTCTGTGAGAAGGGTGAAACGAGAATCAAAGTCGCACAGGTGCAGAAAGCAGAGAACAAGGCTGATACATATCGAGCCAACGACGTGCTATCAAGAAAGGCCGACATACCAGCTCGATGCAGTCTAGACAGGCAGCAAGCATCCGTTCTGTCCACATTTTAGCCATACCTGCGTTGACAACGGTTAGCGAACGTATTCTCGACAATCGTCGAATCAAATATGATTCCTCCTCGTGGCAACTTGCAGAGGCTCGAGTTCTTTCTCAGGGATGTCAGCGGGCGCAAGACCCGGGTGTGCGCGGGTCCTTGGCTCGTGGGCTGGCGATCGTGGTTCTTGTTTGGGCGTGGCCCGTGGCTTTCCATTGCGCAAATGTTGTGTGTTGAGCGTTCCTGGCCCATGGGCGCATGGCCCCGTGGCGCGCCAGCTGTGGATCTGGTTGTTCGTGGCCCATGGGTTGCGGTCAAACGTGCTGGTTATTAGAGCTTCTGTTGTGCGTGGCCTTCGACCTGCTCCTGCTTTGGTTTTCTCGTGCTCGTCTGCACAGTGAAGGGCGCAGTGGGGCCCGGCATGATCACCCAAGGTGGGAGTGGCCGCCAGCTTCGGATTTGGCTGCTCGTGGCCCGTGCCTGTCCCTTCCGCGGAGGCTGCTGGCCGCGCCCAAGGTGGAGGGTAATGGGGAGGAGCAGGCAGAAGAACCGAGTGAGGCTGAGGTTGTGCGTCTCGGCTGGACGACGTCTGGTTTGTGTATGTGTGTGTGTGTTGCCCTGACGGTATAGCGTGTAGCCCCGTCTCATTTATCCACTTTCCGCTGACGAGCTATCAGCACCAACTTTATGAGGAAAAATCCTGGAAGCCTCGCGCGGCGTGCAATAATTGTACTATCTAGTCCATGCGTCAGCTCCGTAAGCTATGGGTCGACGTTCGCGCGGCGATGCTCTGGCGGCTGTCCGACGTAAGTCCGACGCAATTCCGTCGAAGTCCGACGTGAGCCTGACGTACATCCGACGTGGATCAGACTTAATTCGGGTCTCAAGTTGCCGCGCGAGGCCTCCAGGATCTTCTTCATAACTAGCTTCTGCGCATCCTAGCTTTAGGTCGGGCACGTCCCTCTACAGGAGGAACATACAGAAATAATCAAAAATAGTCTGGGGACGATTATTCGATTATTTGTCGATTTTGGAGCATCTTCAGATTATTGTTTTCGCCCAAAATTCCCCTGCAGGAGGACACGCCCGACCTAATTCTAGCCAGGCGAGAGGAGGAGAGGAGGAGGAGGAGGAGGAGGAGGAGGAGGAGGAGGACCCGCCCTCAATCCGCGAAACTCTTGCAATTCATGCCAAGGAATGTGCGCGGCGCTAAGGCGAGAGCCACATTTTGAAAACCACCCGCCCTCAATCCGAGAAGCTCTTGCAATTTTTTAATCGAATGTGCGCGGCGCTAAGGCGAGAGCCACATTTTGAAAACCACCCGCCCTCAATCTGTGAAGCTCTTGCAAAATTTTAAACGAATGTGCGCGGCGCTAAGGCGAGAGCCACATTCTGAAAAGGAACCGCCCTCCCTCTGTGAACCTGTTGCCACTTGTTAAGCTTCAGAGTCAGTAGTGGTGAGGAAGTCTCAGGGAGAAGTTATTTATATGCAAAAAGAATGGAGGAGGAGGAAGAGGAGGAGGAGGAGGAGGAGCAGGAGGAGGAGGAGGAGGAGGAGGAGGAGGAGGAGGAGGAAGAGGAGGACCAGTTCAATCCCAAGAGTCATCAACGATGTTGGAATTAACCCTCACTCCAAGCTCCCTCTTCATAGGCCCCATACAACGGTTCATCTCCATTGAGGGAACTGCCTCGTTGGAAGACAACCGCTGGAAGATCCTGAAGCATGCCGAATCATTGTTTTCGGGATGTCAACGCCACGGATCAACCTGACTGCTGCGTCTTAACGATCGAGAATGGTGCTAGAACGCCATTTTTGGGACCTCCACACCGCGAGCCAACTTAACTGTTGCACCCGCATAATCTTGAATCTTTCCAGAACACCATGTCTGGTACGTTGATCATGGGAAGCAGTGGAACTCTTTCTTGTTTTTTTGGCAACGAATGTGCGCGGCGCTAACGTGATATCCACATTCTGAAGAGGAACCGCCCTCAATCCGTGAAGCTCTTGCAAATTTTTAAAACGAATGTGCGCGGCGCTAAGGCGAGAGCCACATTCTGCAAAGGACCCCCCCACAAGCATTGAAACTCTTGCACGTTTTTAAAACATATATGCGCGGCGCTAGAGCGATAACCACATTTTGAACACCACCCGCCCTCAATCCGCGAAACTCTTGCAATTCATTCAAATGAATGTGCGTGGCGCTAAGGCGAGAGCCACATTTTGAAAACCACCCGCCCTCAATCTGTGAAGCTCTTGCAATTTTTTAATCGAATGTGCGCGGCGCTAAGGCGAGAGCCACATTTTGAAAACCACCCGCCCTCAATCTGTGAAGCTCTTGCAAAATTTTAAACGAATGTGCGCGGCGCTAAGGCAAGGGCCACATTCTGAAAAGGAACCGCCTTCCCTCTGTGAACCTGTTGCCACTTGTTGAGCTTCAGAGTCAGTAGTGGTGAGGAAGTCTCAGGGAGAAGTTATTTATATGCAAAAACATGGAGGAGGAAGAAGAGGAGGAAGAGGAGGAGGAGGCGGAGGAGGAGGAGGAGGAGGGGGAGGAGGAGGAGGCGGAGGAGGAGGAGGAGGAGGAGGAAGAGGAGGAGGAGCAAGGAGGATGACGGGTCGCCTAAGCCCTTCGGAGAAACCCTCCACGCCGCCACACGCCCAGCTGC
>CAUYUJ010006709.1:17500-20000 GCA_963575745.1 Prorocentrum cordatum | reverse complement strand
ACTTCGGCGCGATGTTTCGATCCCCCCCCCGAGCCGAATTCCATCTTCAGAAGGTGGGCGCCAAACCTTCACGAGCGCCGAACTCAAAGGATAGGGAAAGCCCCGAGCCCCACCCGACGTCGACAGGGTCATGCCTACCCTCAGGGACATCAGCGTCGCGCTTCAATCTACCCCCTCCGCCCTTCCCCTCCTCCTCTCCTCCCTCCTTCACCACCCTCCTCCTCGTCCTTCCCCACTTCCTCTCCTCCTCCTTCGTCCTCGTCCCGTTCTCTTCTTTGTCTTCTTCTTCTTCTTCTTCTTCTTCTTCTTCTTCTTCTTTTTCTTCTCCCCCCTCCTCTTCGTCACCCTCTCCCCCTCCCCCTCCCCACCCTCCTCCCCCCCGTCGCCTCCTCCTCCTCCTCCTCCTCCTCCTCCTCCTCCTCCTCCTCCTCCTCCTCCTCCTCCTCCCCCCTCCTCCTCCCTCCCTTGTCTCCCTCCCTCCCTCCCCCTCCCCCTTGTCTCCCCCTCTCCCTCCCCCGCTGCAGCGCCGCACTCTGCCGACGGGCCATCGGCCTCCAAAGCTCTGCAGTCCGAGCACTCCGGCGCCCATCCCCCGAGGGACGCGCTCTGGCGCGACGGTGGCGCTTCGTTCGTTTGTTCGCTCCCCCGCTCCCATGCTGGCAACATCCACCTGTTTCTCCTCCTCCTCCTTCTCCCGCACCTCCTCCTCCTCCTCCTCCTCCTCCTCCCGCACCTCCTCCGAAATTCTCGTGCTCCTCATCCCAGCCATGCTCCTCGGAGACCTCTCCCGTCAGGAGCGCCTGGTGCTCCGGCCTGGGCGCGTGTCGCAGGCGCCCCGCGTCCCCGCGAGTGCGCGGGGCGGCTCGCCGCACAAGGGCGCGCCGCGGGGCGGCCTCGGCCTCGGCCGCGCGCCCCGGCCCCGCGGCCGGCGCCGTGTCGACGAGGGCGCAGGCGCTGGCAGTGGCCCGCCACGGGGAGTTTGGGGTACGGCTCTGGCGGACGGGGTCTTCGGGAGGAGGAGGAGGAGGGGGAGGAGGGGGAGGAGGGGGAGGAGGAGGAGGGGGAGGAGGGGGAGGAGGAGGGGGAGTAGGAGGGTGAGGAGGAGGAGGAGGAGGCTGATGATGAGGAGGAGGAGGGAACGTTGTTGATGATGCTGCTGCTGCTGCCGCTGATGATGATGATGATGATGATGATGATGATGATGATGATGATGATGGTGATGATGATGCTGATTATGGTGATGATGTTGATGGTGGGTATTCTTCTGCTGATGATGACGAATATGCGATGCTGATGAGGATGCAGATGATCATGACGTTGGTGTTGATGATGCTGATGATGTTGATGATGATGATGACGATGATGACGATGATGACGATGCTGACGATGAGGATGATTATCCTGCTGCTGATGATACTCATGATGATCATGCTATTGATGACAATGGTGGTGGTGGTGGTGGTGATGATGATCATTGTGGTGTTGATGATTATGATCAATATTTTTACTTGTATCCGCATGATTACCATCATTCTTGCTAGCATTACCACCGCCAGCATTAGCATCATTATGTTGATTGGTTTACTGGTTATTGATACCATTTTCCAATCGATTTTTTTTTAGTCGTTTGCTTTATCACACCGTATCATTAATATTATGGTTATGCTTACCATTCACGTTATTGTTATCACTATTTTATTTTTCACGCTTTGCGTATCCCCACCAGCACCAGGCACCACGTCACGATCGTACACGGCCACCCTGGGACGGGCAAGACGATCTACTCAGTCGCAACCATGGACGCCTGGGCCGGCGCGCTCAACCCCGGTTTGTCGGTAGCCTTGGCCGCGGGGTCCAACACAGCCGCTGACCAACCGGCACTGGCACTTCTCGCCGCCCATAGAGACAATAAGCTGGCTCCCAGCACTGGGTTCCCCTCCCGGTGCGTGCGCCTAGCCAAAGATCATAAGACAGCGAAGGAACTGGCAGAGTTCACCCCAGGAGGACATTACCAGAAGGCCAACGGCAGGCTCCCCTACGAAGGTGGCTCATCCTCCAAGGACTTCCCTGGATTCCGGACCCACCTGCTAAAAGAGGCCAAGACCATCATTGCCACCCACGAGTCCGCCGAAGCACTGAAGAAGGCCGCCCCGGTCGCCCTCCTCATCATCGACGAGGCGGGACAGGCTCACGAGCTTATGGCGACCATGTCCCTGGATAGCGTGATCCGCTACGGAGGACACCTAGTGCTGGTCGGCGACCCCAAGCAGCTCCCTCCCACAGTGATCTCCAGGAAGGCCGCGGACCAGGGGCTATGCCTTTCCATTTTTGACCGACTCCACCACGCAATAAGGGACCACGAGTCAGCTGTGATGCAGCTCAGCTTGTGCTACCGCATGCACCCCCTGATCCTGGCCTGGCCCAAATGGGTCTTCTACAACAGCACCATGCGGACAGGGCTGGTCGACCCTCTGACCCAGAGGCCCCTGGTCAAGGGTCT
>CAUYUJ010006709.1:0-15000 GCA_963575745.1 Prorocentrum cordatum | reverse complement strand
CGCCCGCCCCTGCTGACGAGCGCGGGGCTCTCCGATGCCGACGTGGAGCGAGCGAGCGTGCCCGCCCCCCCCCTTGCAGGACGCAGGGCGTCTCCCTCCCCTCGCCTCCCCCTCGCTCGTCCTCGCCCCCTCGCCCCTCTGCGCCTCCTCCCTGCCGCCTCCTCTGCCCCCCCTCGCGTCTCCCTCTCCCCCCCTCGTTCTATCTCCCCCCCTCTCCTCCCCCCTCCTCCCTGTCCTCCTCCTCCTCCGCCTCCTCCTCCTCCTTCTCCTTCTCCTCCTCCTTATTATCATCATCATCATCATCATCATCATCATCACCGTCGTCGTCGTCGTCGTCGTGGTGGTGGTGGTGGTCGTCGTCGTCGTCCTCATCCTCATCCTCATCCTCATTCTCATCCTCAGCCTTATCCCCCTCCCCCAGCAGGTTCTATTGTGCTCGCTGTGATGTGGGCACGCATTGACTGCCATGCTGGCGTTCACCGCTACCACCCCCTCTCCGGCTTCTCGGTTGTCTGCCTGGGCCCCACCTCGGGGCGGCCGGTCTCGCGGCGAGATACGAGCTAACGTTAAGTCGGGCGTGTCCCCTTACAGGAGGAATATTCAAAAATAGTCAGAAAATTGTGTGGTGACGCTTTTTCTAGTATCTTTGATTATTCTTAGGTTTTTTAGTGGCATTTTTTCCCTCCAAAATCCGCCTGTAGGAGGCCATGTTCGACCTAAAGCTAACGATGCTTCGATACCCATGTCATGGGCACTTCACGTTGCACCACCCACTACCTGCCCAGGCAGTCTCCCCTGGCTGCCAGCAGAGGGCCGCTCCCGGCAGGGAGTGGACGTCGGGTCGCTCGCCCCCCCGGCAGAACGCAGGGCGTCATCTCCGTGGGCGGGGAAGCATACAGTCAGGTCTGACTAGCAGGGCCCACTCCGATCCAATCTAACCGATGCGGTATCGATTTCGGCCAGCCCGATCCGATTCGATTGCGATGCTCCGCGATCCGATGTGCCCCGATGCTCGCATGGCGCTGCTGTGCATCCTGGCGCAGTCGATCCGATTGAATTTCGACGCCGTGCCAATGCGGCCCGATCCGACGCAACTTCCGATCCGATCGGATGCTGGCTGATACTGGACATAGTACGTCGACCCTCAAAATCCAAAAGTGCCCACCCCTGTGTCTTGCCCATCGTGCTTCTTGCTCTCTACACGACGGGAGCACGGGTTGGGGTTGCCCTCGCAGGGGGCTTGTGTCACCTCGTGTGCCCTCTGGAAGCGGCCCCCGCCGAATCCGGATCCAGGCCTCGCGGTACAGAGTGGCTTTGTGCGGATGCCTTGGGCGGAGCGCATCGATGCGATCGCGCTTCGGCATCCAGACCGCCAGGCATGGATCTGGATATATCCATCTCTCGTAGCATCAGCTGCTGCTCTCTTCCCTGCCAGACTCCCGGCGGCTTCTAGGCCGCAGGCCCGTCAAACATCGATTCGGGCTGAGAAGCTGGGCCTTGGGAAGGAGTCAGTTGACGTCTCCAGGGGCCCGCGCTATGCAAAAATCGCGACGTAGGGTGTCTGGATCCCTTCCTGCCCTCTGTCAGCTGCGCGCTCTACAGAAGGCATAGCGTCATCAGTCGCTGCCATGTGCGCCAGTCGCAGATGCGAGAGTACGGACTTACGGGGTTGCCGTGACGTCGGCTGCCCTCAGGCGCACCAGGATTGACACCCCACCCTGCTGCTGCTGACCCGCCTGTGTCCCCTACCACTAGTTCTCTTCCCCTCTCCTATCCTTGGGAGGTGTTGCAATGGCTCTGTGGGCGCTTCGGGCGTCTGGGGGGCCTTCTTGGGGCTCTTGGAGCTCTCTTGGAGCCCTCTTGGGGCTGGACCTGTGTCGTAGGCAGGCCTGGCTGCATCTCTTCCCGGCCAACATGTTTTACCAGTGCGCTTTCTTGCGCGGTGCGGCTGGCTGTGGGTTATGCTGGGCGGTGCGGGGCGCATGGCGTGCCTGGCTGGCCGCAGGGGTTTGCCCTGGGGGCCCGGCCGAGCGAAGGTGTCGATCATTGCAGGGGCCTGCTGGGTGCGCGCAGCCGCGCGAACTGGATCGCGGCCGCGGCTCGCCGCGTGGACTCTGTCCCACGCTTCGTGGGCCTCATTTCTGATAGCTTTCCCCCCAGAGCCACGGCCGACCTTGGCCCCCCACTGGACTCTGCTGCTTTGACAGCGGTCCAGGCCTCGTGCCCGCGCCAGCGATCCGCGGGCTGGGCACCTCATTGTCAGGAGGAAAAGAAACACACAGACACAATGAATCTTCGATTCCTCAAAAAATATGGGAAACTATGGGAAGGGCGGGGGAAGACAGCAACCCAGAAAACGTGGGAAAACATGGGAAAATATGGGGAATATTTTTATTTGTGTATATTTATTTGTGTGTCCTGGGGCCCCCTCACATTGGCTCGTTGGTCGTTGATCCAAGGCCCTGGTGCAGACATGCGCATCGTGCGGCCGGTGCGCGGTGGTCAGCGCCGCGCTCGCGCGCCGCCCCGCCGTGCCCCGCGCGGCAGGGCCCCCCGCGCGCCCGCTGCTGGCTGCCGTAGGCTGGGCCTGCAGCTTCGGTGCTCTGGCGGGGCACCCCGGCCTCCGTCCCGCGGCTGGTGCCCGGGCAGCCCAGCTTTGGGAGGCCGCGCTGGCCTCCACGGCAGGAGGCTCCGCGCCCGCTCCCGTCGGAGCTCCGAGTCGTCGCGCGGCGCGTGCTGCGCGCGAGGTGTATACGGCCTCGGTTCAGACGTTCTCACCGGTGCCTGTCCTCCCCATCTCTCTCTCTCCCCGCCCCCTCCCTGCTCTCTTCTCTCGCTCGTTGTTTTCTTTTTTTTTTGTTTCTTTTCTTTTCCTCTCTCTCTGCCTTGTATATATATATATATACAATCAAGAGCAGAGGCTCAGGCAGCGGGGACTCGGGCAGGCTCCAGCAGCGGAAGCTCAGGCAGGCTGAAGCCGCGGAGGCTCAGGCAGGCTGCAGGGTGCCCCAGGGGGTGCTCATCGGCGTCGTACAGGCCTGCAGGCAGGCAGCAGTGGCGCCCCAGAGAAAACAGCGCACACAAGGAGGATCTCTCTCTCTCTCTCTCTCTCTTCCACTGCTTTCCCTCCGAGTCAAAGCGGCTGCGGGCCATCCTTCCTCTGCCTCTGGTTCTTTTCGCGGGGGGGGGAGCTGAGGTAGCGCACCTGGCGGCCACGCTGCGTGACGCGTGCATGTGGCAGGCATGACAACCAGGGGTGCGTGCGCTATGTGACTCGTGGAAGGCGGTAGGTGTGATCTTCGCTGAAGATCAGTTACCTTGCAAGTGCCTCGCCCGCGTCGACGAGATTCGGCCTGACCACCGTTCATCGACAAGGTGGTTGCGGGTGGGGGTCTGGATTTTGAAGCGTGGTTGCCGGGCCTGGGGTCTCCCGCAGAGGCTGCACATTTCTGGACGACCTGCGCGTGTTTTTCGTGGTCGCGTGCCTTGCGCGTCCCAGTGGCTTCTAGTGCCTGTCACGGCACTTGTTAGTACGTCGTCGCTGATGTCTGTATTCCCCCGTGGGTCGGACGGGGTCACAGAGTCCTGCTGCGCCATTGCCGCATGGCTCTGCAGGCGGGGAAGGAGGGGCGGATGGGGTGGTTAGGATGCAACTCCTGGGAGGTTAACGTCATATTAGTCGCTGGTATGTCCCTGGTCGAGAATTTGCCTAATCTGGTTTAATCCCGCTTGCTCTGCCTTGATCCCGCCGAATCTGGTGTAATCCCTCTTGATTTGGTTGCATTCGGGGCTTACTCCAGCCTGATCCTGCTCAATCGCCCCCTAGTCTCACAGCCCTTGCTCGTTTTGACGAAGACCTCCCAGGAGGTTACCCTCTACGGATGGGGAGCGGAAAACGCGTGAAGTCCTCGCAGGCAGGCGCCTTTCCTTGGCATCGATGGGGTGACACGGCGGGCGCGGATTCCCCTGGGCTTAAGTCGAGCCTGTCCCTCTACAGGGGGAATAATCAAAAATAGTCCCAAAATAGTCTGGGGACTATTTTTTGAGTATTTTTGAGTTTTTTTTTGTTAATTTTCCTCCGAAATCCCCCTGTAGGGGGACACGCCCGACTTAACCCTGGGCTCAGTTGCAGAGTGGTGGCCGAATTGTGCGACACAGCTTGTCCCGGGCAGGGGCAGCGGCTCCGCTGCTGGGCGCGCTCAACGGGAGCCCTCGTCGGGCGGGCGCTGCTGCCCGCCCGCCGCTGCCTGGGGCGCTGGCACCACGACGCCCTGCGTGGGCGAAGGAGTGAGTGAGTGAGTGAGTGCGTGAGTGGAGGATTGCAAAAAAAACCCAGGATTGCAAAAAAACCCAAGGATTGCAAAAAAACCCAGGATTGCAAAAAAACCCAGGATTGCAAAAAAACCCAGGATTGCAAAAAAAACCCGGATTGCAAAAAAACCCAGGTTTTTTTTTTGCAATCCCCAGGGTTTTTTTTGCAATCCAGGGTTTTTTTGCAATCCTTCGTGAGTGATGGAGTGAGTGAGGAGGAGGGTGGCAGTGTTGCAGCGGCGGTCGTAGAATGCCGGCGTGTGGGGGAGGGCGTGGTGTCGAGACCGCCCTCGCTGCGGCTGGTTCTCTGGGAGGACCTCTCTTCTCCCATGCCCCTCCTCCTGGCTCCCGTCTCCTCCTCCTCCTCGTCCTTCTCCTCCTCCTCCTCCTCCTTCTCTGGGCTGCCCGCTTCCCGTCGACTTGCGCGCGATGGCACGCAAGTAGTTTGGCGGTGGGAGGCCGAACGGCTCCTTTTTGCTCCAGCGGAGCCTTCACTTAGGTGCTCACGTGGAGCAGTGGATCTGCCCGCGCCAATGGTTCATCCATCTGCCTGACATCGGTCTCAGCCCCTTTGTCGGTCAGACTTGCAGCGATCATGCTCGGACTCATCGCCTCGTTTTCTTGATGATCTCCCTTCGCGCTCCTCAGATTGCATTGAGCACTGCGGTTGGCTGTCTCGCGCTGGGCACCTCTCTCGTGCACACTTGTCATCCGCAGTGTCGGCCGTCGGCCGGCCCACGGTACTTCTCGCCGCGGGCCGTCAGAGGTCATTTACACGCAACCTCTGTCGTCTCCTCTTTCCTCAGCCTTGCAGCCGGACCGATGCAGAACATCGAGGTCGATTCGGGGAGGGTGCCCTCATGTTCTTCGTGCTTGTTGGATGCTCTTGTGCATCCTCAGGAGAGTACCCTCGGATGTTCCGTTTGCTTTGGCCGACGGAGGATCTCGTGTTCTCGAAGGTTGCTCTCCTGGCCTAGGCCCGCCTGTAATCCGCCTCCCCTCTCGGCGTGTCTCCGTGCCAGACCCTCCCGTCATGGGTCGCGCAGAAGCCCGCAGCACTTGCGCTCGTGTTCCGGAGGTTGATAGACCTCCAACCCTGACACGTCGATTAGCGAATTGGCCGTTTTCGGTTCGCGAGAGGGCGTCGCGGCCGTCATTTTTGCGGGTCCAGGTCCGTCGGTTTCGGGCCTAGGCCGTCTTCACTTAAGGGTGGTTTGCTAAGAGAGGCTTGTCCACCGCCGACACCCCGGATTGTCTGGTCCACGGTAAGCCCCGCGGGGCCGCAGGTGGGGTGGTGTCGCTCGCTGTCTGGTCCGAATGTTCGAGGAACCAGCTCTGGACGGAAGGTTGGTCTTGGGGAGAAGGAACTGGGGCCGATGACGCGCATCCCTCAGGACCCACTAGAGGGTGGTTTGCTGAAGGGAGGTTTGTCCACCGCCGACTGCTCCGCTGCGGGTCTCTGCCAGCCGGCCCTGCCGCCTGCGGGGCCCATCCGCACCTGCCGGCACTCGGGGTGGCGGCACTCCCTGCGCCTCGGATCGGCACGAACGAAACGGGTAGGGAACGAATGGGCACAACGCCCAACAGCAGTTCCTGTTTTTTGAGCAGGACACGCTGTCCGCGCCGCCGCGGCCTCTGTCCATTTGAGACAGAAGGGATTCGGGCGATCACAAACATGGATCAAGGGGGCGTGGATTAGCGACGGGTCCCATGGGGAGTCGCGGACTTCCGCCGCCGAACGAGGCGGCACTGGCCGCATTTTGGGGAGGTCACCTCCCCCGATCCATGGCTTTGGTGACCGAGCGCCAAATCCACGGATCGCTAATCCATGTTTGCGCGCCCCCGACAGATGGAGTGTCTCCTGCACAGCAGCGCAGACCTTCGTTGTGCCCCCGCCCAGGCATGGTTTGCCAATGCTTCCCCGCGGCACTGCGGCCTCCTGGCCTCCGGCGTGGATCCTCGATACCTTCTGGTTCAAGAGGCATCCTTCGACATTCCTGGTCGGCGGCTTTCTGCTCACGCGTTCGATGGGCCCGTCTCGCTACATGGCGGGGCACTTGTGCCCAGCCCAGGGGGCGGGCGGCATCAGCTCATGGATGGGGTGGTGATGAGGAGGAGGAGGAGGAGGAGGAGGAGGAGGAGGAGGAGGAGGAGGAGGAGGAGGAGGAGGTGGGGGGAGGAGGAGAGGAGGAGGAGGAGGCGGAGGAGGAGGCGGAGGAGGAGGAGGAGGAGGAGGAGGAGGAGAGGGGAGGAGGAGGAGGAGGAGGAGGAGGAGGAGGTAGGAGGAGGAGGAGGAGGAGGAGGAGGAGGCGGAGGAGGAGGAGGAGGGAGGAGGAGGAGGAGGAGGAGGAGGGGAGGAGGAGGAGGAGGAGGAGGAGGAGGAGGAGGAGGAGAGGAGGAGGAGGAGGAGGAGGAGGAGGAGGAGGAGGGGAGGAGGAGGAGGAGGAGGAGGAGGAGGAGGAGGAGGAGGAGGAGGAGGAGGAGGAGGAGGAGGAGGAGGAGGCGGAGGAGGAGGAGGAGGAGGAGGAGGGAGGAGGAGGAGGAGGAGGAGGAGGAGGAGGGGAGGAGGAGGAGGAGGAGGAGGAGGAGGAGGAGGAGGAGGAGGAGGAGGAGGGAGGGAGGAGGAGGAGGAGGGGAGGAGGAGGAGGAGGAGGAGGAGGAGAGAGGAGGAGGAGGAGGAGGAGGAGAGGAGGAGGAGTGGAGGAGGAGGAGGAGGAGGAGGAGGAGGAGGAGGAGGAGGAGGAGGAGGTGGAGGAGGAGGAGGAGGAGGAGGAGGAGGAGGAGGAGGAGGAGGAGGAGGAGGAGGAGGAGGAGGAGGAGGAGGAGGAGGAGGAGGAGGAGGAGGAGGAGGAGGAGGAGGAGGGAGGAGGAGGAGGAGGAGGAGGAGGAGGAGGAGGGAGGAGGGAGGAGGAGGAGGAGGAGGGGAGGAGGAGGAGGAGGAGGAGGAGGGAGGAGGAGGAGGAGGAGGAGGAGGAGGAGGAGGAGGAGCGGGAAGAGGAGGAAGAGGAGGAGGAGGAGGAGGAGGGGTTGCTGCTATCGTCTTCTGCCTTGCCTTCCCCCTTCTCTCTCGCCTCTCTTGATTTTCCTCTCGGGGCCGGGCACCCTGCCCGGCGGAGGTCCCCGGGTGCTGCTGGGGCGAGCCCGCCCTCTCACCCCCACCCTTGCAGGCGCGCGCCGCCTCTCCTGGCGCGCGAGGGCGCCGCTGCCCCAGCGTGGCGTGCGCTCGCCGAGCCCGAGGTGTCCCAACCTCCAGTCGTGGGCGAACAGCATTCTCCTGTCCTTATGATGTTCCAACCTAATTGAGCCTGAACCACCAGAAAGAATTCCGAGTACCAAGAAAGTGCCGAAGCTCGAGGGTTTTCGCGCGTCGGGCCCTGGGCGACACTCGTTCGACACTGTTTCGACACTGTTTCGACACTTCTCCGGGTGCTCGAAATTATTTCTGGGATGTGGTCTTTAAGTACGATGGGGGCAACATAATCCTATCCGTGGCCTCGCGGGCCAGGCCCCTGGGCAGCGAACCCGCGGATACGGGGCGTTTTTTCGCGGATGCCCCGCGCGGGGCGTATCCGTGCGGCATCGTATCCGCGGGATCGCGCCCCAGAATCCGGACCGCGAGGGCGTGGGTATGGATACGTTCGCCGCTCGTGATCCTCCTCCTCCTCCTCCCTCCTCTCCCCTGCCTCATCGGACACGGGCTGAGGTGGGGCGTGCTTTGCGGTTGCGCTCCGCCGCGAGGTCACCAGTTCAGCGCCGCCATCGCGGCGACGGTGGTGGCGGCGGGTCCGGGAGGCAGAGCTCGCAGCGCGCGATTGCCTCGGACGATTTTGTTATGCCTTGCCCACTTCCGTGACTTCCTCCGCCCTCTCAGCTGGGACACCATCTATTTGCTTGCGCTGGTGCTGGCCAGGCCAATCCTGGGGGCAGGACCAGTGTACATCCTCTCTCCGCCAAGCCAGGAGGGCATATAAACCCAGTGGTCCTGGGGCCAGTGTTGGCCTGGCCAGGATCGGTGTAGACGTTTGTTTTGTTTGGCGTCCATCCTATCCTTTACCCTTTTTCTTCCAGCTTCCCTTCCTGCTGGCGTTATCCAAGCGCAGACGAGAACAAGGAACCCACGGTGTCACGATCCTGAGGTCTACAGCAGGTTCCACATGAGCACGCAGTGTTATTCTTTACGCCGTCTGTTGTGGCACACAGGGTTATATTTTGCATCGTCCCAAACGCCGAGCGGTAGGGCACAATCGTGCGAGTTCCTCTGAGTCTTTCCGTGCGCACATTCGAGTATTTGACGTTCCCGTTTCAGTAGGAGGAGGAGGAGGAGCAGGGGGAGGAGGAGGAGGAGGAGGAGGAGGAGGAGGAGGAGGAGGAGGAGGAGGAGGAGGAGGAGCAGGGGGAGGAGGAGCAGGGGAGGGAGGAGGGGGAGGAGGGAGGGGGGAGGTGGAGGAGAGGAGGAGGAGGAGAGGAGGAGGAGGGGAGGAGGGGAGACGAGCACGGGGAGCACAGAGGATCAGGAGGCAGGGGATGCATCCGGCATCGAGCCCCGCTCCACGAACTGCGGTCTTGGCCTTCTGCGAGCGCCAGCAGCGGTGAACAGCACGTCTCGACGGCGGTGCTGCTCGAGAGCGGCGTCTGTCGCGGGGGGGCGTGTGGGCTCCCATGCCTCCGTCGCGCGGGTTTTTGCGGCAGGAGGTGGGCGAAGAAAGAGGTTGGCTTGAGGAGGAAACGTGGTACACCTTAGGCGATGCTTAAGAAAATTTAACTTTTCGGCCAGAGTCTCGATTATTCTTAAGGTTTCAATGTAAATCCTAAGATTTTAATAGACATGTTGGGTTTTTTATTCAAATTCTGAGACTCTGATTTTTTTGTTAACCCATGATTTCTTAAGCATTTCGCAGGGTGTACAAGGGTGGGTGAAGGAGGGGCAGGAGGCGGAAGAGGGGGAACTCGTAGAGCGAGGCCGAAGAGAAAAGGGAGTGGACGATAGCCCTCTCTTTCAATACTTTGTTTCTGCCACTCGATCTGGTGCTGACTCTCACCCGTGATTGGTCTTCATTTGTTTTCCCGTCCTCCGTGTCTCCATGGTTGCCGCTATCCGTCTTGGTATCATTGTCGGCGGAGGTGGAAGAGGAGGAGCAGGAGCAGGATATCGAGGACAACAAGTATAAGCCGTAGATAGTAGGTCAGGTGAATGATAGGCACAATGAGTGGGAAACCCACTCTGTCCTACTTCTATCCTGTTCCCAGTCCATCAATTAATATTCTGTCCTAATTCAGCCCTATCTTATCCTCAACCTCACGTCCGCATCTCCATCCCTCTCCCTCCCTTTCCCTCCCTGTTCCTCCTCTTCCTCCTCCTCCCCTCCCTCTCTCCCTCCTCTTCGATCCCCTTTCCTTATAAGACCTCTTCCCTGTCGCACCCCCAGACGTGTCAGTAGGGCGGGCCCAGCATTTCGCGTGAGACTTCCTCGCCTTGGCGCCGCGCACATCCGTTTCTAAAGCAAGCTGCAGCTTCACAGATGGAGGGTGGATGGTTTTCAAACTGTGGCTCTCGCCTTAAATGCCGCGCACGTTTGTCTTACAAGTTTGGATCAGTTTCACGGCTTGAGTTCGGGCCGTTTTTTTCAAAAGGTGGCCCTCGCCTTGGCGCCGCGCACATTTTCCTTCATTTTTCTTCTCATCTCCAGGGCCTCCAACTGAGACAATGGGGAGATCTGGTGATCAACATATAGGCGCGGGGCAATGGCCCGCGTGCCGTCTGAACGAGGTCCACTCTTGCCACCACTTGGCGGCTGCCTCATTCGTAGGATGGGTGGGAGGGGTGCGGTGTGGGAGGTGATGCGAGCCTTTGTTGATTTCTCTTTTTCCACTCTCTCCTGCCTTTATTCTTTGACCATTCACCCTCGCCGCCTCGTTCCCTCTCTTCCCGGCCTCTCCCCCTCCCGTGCCTTCGTTGTTTCTGTTTTCGGTCCCTAGTCGCTGCTATTTTGGGAGTCGCTGCATGGAGTTGTTGTTTTACCTCGTGCCGCATTGGAGGCCATATGGAGTTGCGTAGCGGTGGTCTTCGGGCCACCTGGGATCACAATCCGAGCCATCATGAACCATATTTTTATGGACCCGTCCTCTCGTGCCCACCCGTGCGTCAGCGGCCAGCCGCTTCCGCGCGAGGTCCGCGGCAGCCAGGCCCGCCGCCATTTTTCATAGGCGGCGAGGCCACCAGGAGGCCCACGAGTCCTTCAGAGCTTCACCGCTCGTATTTGCGCGTGCCCCCCCCGCGCCCCCTGTGCGCCCCGCCCCCCGGCGGTGCAGAACCAGTCCAGACAGGCTCGGGGACCTCTCCGAACCCCGAGGAACTGTGACCGGAGCTGCGAGTGGAACTGCAGCCAGAATCGTCGCCAGCGCCTGGGCGGAAACCTCAGGTGGCAAATGGGAGTTTGCGCCCACCAGTTCCGCCTGCAATCTCGCCTGTGGTATGCGCGTGCGGCCCGCCCAGGCCTGGGCAGTTCCGTTCCGCGGGCCCATCTTGCCTCCTCGTCGGCCCGGCGCGCCCCCCCAGCGCGCCCCCTCGATGCAGTCGCGCTGGCGCAACCCCCTTGCGCGCCCCTCAGGTCTTCTCCCCTTGCCTCCTGGCGAGCCCCTGGCGCATCCCCCGGAGATCACCGTCGGCACACTCCACCGGCGCGCACTCCTGGCGCATATTCCTGGCGCGCCTTTCTGGCGTATCCCCCCCGAAGGCGCGAGGTCCAGGGCACGGAAGGGGGTGGAACTCGCAGCCCCAAGGATGGAATTGCGCGCCCTGAGCGCAAGACAACCGCCTCAGGCAGAGGTCCTGGGGGGTGGAGTGTGCGACTTCCTGCGCGTTGAGGGCGGGGAAATGCACCCAAGCAACATGTCCCTACGGGGGGTGGGTTGCGCAGCCCCAGGGGTAGACGACGCAGGCATCGGCTGCAATATTTGCGTGGGGCAATCTTGGCGTGCGATGCGGCGTTTCTCGCGAGGGCCGGCGAGGGCGGGAAACGCATATGAAATAACCAGGAGTTGAACTTCCAAGTTTTCGCTCGATGCCTCGGTAGATCAATGTTCAAAGCTTGCAGCGGTTTCACGGATGGAGGGCGGTTGCTTTCCAAAATGTGGTTCTCCCCTGATCACCGCGCTCATGTGTCTTACCATTTAATGGCAGTTTCATGGATTCGTATGGTCGAAGTTTTAGGAATGGTTCTCTGGTCCCGTTTAGGTTTGTCAGGACGCTAGTGTCACAGTGACTCGCGATGTTGAAGAAGTCGCAGGAGAATTGTTTTGGCACGAATAAGAGTTGTCAGGACACAGTCGTTGATCCGCGGAGTTGGAGTCGCATGGGCGGTGCTTTTGGCACGATTGAGGATTCTCCGCCGATTGTCTTCTAATGCCCCCCCCCCGCCATGAAGAAAACAAGGACCTATGAAGAGAAGGTTTGGAGGGAAGGTTTACCGCATCATCGTCGACGCATCTACAGTAGTCCCCCTCTTCCTCCTCTTCCTTCTCCTCCTCCTCCCTGCCCCCTCCTCCGTGCCCATTTCTCCTCCTCCTATCTCTTCTTTCCTCTTCGTCGTCGTCGTCCTCCTCCTCCTCCTCGCCCTCCTCCTTCTCCTCGTCCTCCTCCTCCTCCTTCTCCTCGTCCTTCTCCTCGTCCCCTCTTCCTCCATTTCTTTTCTCCATGAATGGCTCCTCCGTGTCGCACCCCGAGGCCAGTCGGAAGGGCGGGCCGGGCGTTTCGCTTGAGACTTCCTTATCTTTTTTAAACGTGAAGCTTAGAACCTGGCAGCAGTTTCGCAGATGGAGGGCGGCCCGCTTCCAAAGTGCGACTTTCGCCTTAGCGCCGCGAGCATGTATTCAACATGTTGCAAGAGTTTCACGGATTGACGGCGGGTCGTATTCAAAATGCGGTTTTCGCACCAGTTCCGCGCACATTTTTCATACATTAGAACAAGAGTTTCACGGAGAGAAGGCACTTCGTTTTCAAAATGTGGCTCTTGCTTTAGCGTCGCGCACATTCACTTCAAGAATTTGTAACCGTTGCGTTGAATTTTATGGTTAGCGGATTCATTTTTTTAAGGCGCAGCTGTTACGTTGATTCGCGGTGTTGACGTCCCAGGAATAGCGTTCAGGCGCGATTCATAATCGTCAAGACGCAACAGTCAGGTGGATTCGTGGCGTTGAAGTCCTGATAATGGTGTTTTGCAACGCTTCAGGATTTTCACACGGTTGTGTCCCCACAGGGCACTTCCTTTAGTGGAAATGAACCCGTGTAGGGGCCTATGAGGAAGGAGCTTGGAGGGAGGGCTATTCCAACATATTTGATGGGTCTTGGGCTTGCGCTTTGCCTCGTCGTTGGCCTCCTCCTCCTCCTCCTCCTCCTCCTCCGTTCTCTTCTTTCCTCCTCCTCCGTTCTCTTCTTTCTTCCTTCTCCTGCTCCCCTTTGCCCCCCACCCGCTCCGAGCCCCCCCCCCAAGTTGCCCCGTGCGCCCCCGCGCCCACGAGGCACTCACGATCTCCCCGCGGCGAGGCGCCCCTTGCGCGCGCCCCCAGCGGCCGCGTGTGCGGGGGCCTCGGGCACCTGGCGGGTCAGTGCGATCGACATGGGTGCGGCAAGAGAAGGCACCAAGGCTCTAGGCCCCCCCCCCAGACTTCCTCGCGTCGTGGAAAAATCAGGGCAGGAGGCTTTTCGCCGTTTTCGGCCTCTGGGGGTCCTCGCTGGGCCCCAGGGCCGTCAAAAAACGATGCAGGATGAACTTCGGGTCCCGGGGGAAGAGTCGAGACTTCGGGGGACCGCGTTTTGAAAAAATCAGGACGTCACATGTCTGGGACTAGATACGGACAGAGTGGAGACGAAGACCCGAGTCTTCCCAAGTTTATGAGCTGACAAGTGGCACCCGTACCTCTGCGACCACCAGATTTCTCGGTGTGGAGGTTCTGGAAGGGCTATGGGGTGTGTGTTGTCGGATGAGGATCTTCGCTCGAACGGGGGCCTGCCTCGGGGTCCGACGATTCGCACCCATGCTTACAGCGTCTTCATCGCCCTCCCCTTTCCCATTCCTGCTTCCTATCGGTTTGATTTTGCGTTGTTCTTTCATCACGCATGGGGTCCGAGCAGATGGGGTCGGATGATAGCTCCGCATCGCCGATGCAGCGTCGATGCGCCGGTGCATCGCCGACGTCGCCGATGCATCATCGACGCATCGCCGATGCATCAACAGTTCGTCGCGATCCTCCGACCCCATCTTCTCGGACCCCGTGTTGGAGGCCTCTGAATCAGGAGGGAAAGAAACACACAGACACAATTAATCGTCGATTCCCCAGCAAATATCGGAAAATCTGGGCAGTGGGGGGGAAGACAGAAACACCACAAGTATGGGAAACTACGGAGAATCTTTTTATTTGTGTGTATATTTATTTGTGTGTCCTGGGGCCCCTTCACTGAAGGCTGACTGCAGTCCCTGCCCACTTTCAGCAGGGCTCGCTGTCGGTGCCCCCGCGGGCGCTGTGCACTCGAGACAGGAGGCCGCCTGCCCCGAACCCGCCGCCGTCGGCTTTGGGCAGCATGTGCTGTCGGGCATCGTGCCCCACTTTCCGGCCCCGTCTCTGGCGTCCAGAGGGGGGACGAGGGAGGCTCCCAGCCCCCTCGCGTCGTGACTGAATCACGACGGAAGTTTTGTTGTTGTTGTTGTTGTTGTTGATGCTGTTGTTGTTGCGGTTGCTGCTGCTGCTGTTGTTGTTGTTGCTGTTGTTGCTGTTGTTGTTGTTGTTGTTGTTGTTGTTGTTGTTGTTGTTGTTGTTGTTGTTGTTGTTGTTGTTGTTGTTGTTGTTGTTGTTGTTGTTGTTGTTGTTGTTGTTGATGATGATGATGATGATGATGCATGCTGTTGTTGTTGTTGTGTTGTAGTTGTGGTTGTGTTGTGGTTGTTGAATGATGATGATATGATGTGATGTGTTGTTGTTGTTTTTGTTGTTGTTGTTGTTGTTGTTGTTGTGGTTGTCTGTTGTTGTTGTTGTTGTTGTTGTTGTTGTTGTTGTTGTTGTTGATGATGATGATGATGATGATGATAATGATGATGATGATGATGCTGATGATGCTGATGATGGTGATGTTGTTGTTGTTGTTGTTGTTGTTGTTGTTGTTGTTGTTGTTGTTGTTGTTGTTGTTGTTGTTGTTGTTGTTGTTGTTGCTGCTGTTGTTGTTGTTGTTGCTGCTGCTGTTGTTGTTGTTGTTGTTGTTGACTGTTAATCACGAACCAATTATTATTGTTGGACCCCTTACAGGCGCCCTGGCGCTCTCGCCGAGGCGCCGGCTGCATTTTCATTGAAAATGAGGCTCATTCTCGAGCGGCTTTGGGGACCGCCAAAACCGGTCCCCCAACAACAACAACAACGCTCCCGTTGAAGACTTCGTCCTTTTTTACTCAGGTCCGGTGCTCTTGCTCGCTGCTGAAAGCAGCCGTCTCAACAAAACCAGCGCTCCCGCTCGAGACTTCGTCCCGTTTTATCTTGGACAGGGGCGCTGGCCTTTCTCTCATCGGCGCGGCCCCCCAGCAACACAACGCTCCCGCTCAAGACTTCCTCCCTTGTTTACTCAAGGCGATGCTTTTGCTCGCCGCTGACAGCCCCCGTCCCGACAAAACCAGCGCTCCCGCCCGAGACTTCCTCCCGTTTCAC
>CAUYUJ010006708.1:40000-43184 GCA_963575745.1 Prorocentrum cordatum | reverse complement strand
CTTCTCCTCCTCCTCCTCCTCCTCCTCCTGCTCCTCTCCCTTCTCCTCCTCCTCCTCCTCCTCCTCGTCCTTCTCCTCTCCTTCCTCCTCCTCATCCTCCTCCTCCTCCACCTACCCGTCCTCTTCTTCGTCCTCCAATAGTTCCTTGTAAATAATCCCTCCCTGCCGGGCCCGAGACAGGTCGTCACCGATTTGGAGCTGGCCGTTCAAAAAGTTCAACAGGTTCACCGACTCTCGATAGTTTGCAACAGTTTCACTGATTGCAACAGTTTCACTTCTTGGAAGTTTGCAACAGCTTCACCGGTTGAGAGCTGGCCGCTTAAAACATGTTGTTCGCTCCTCGACACCGCGCACAGTCGTCCCAGAAGTTGAACAAATTCACGGATAGAGGGCGGCTCGTTTTCAAAATGTGGCTCTCGCCTGAGCGCCGCGCACGCTCGTCTTGAAAATGTGCAAGAGTTCCGCAAATAGGGGGCCGCTCCTTTTCAAAATGTGGCGCTCGCCTCAGCGCGCCGCACATTCCTTTGAACGGCTTACCACAGCGTCAAGGACTCTTACGGCTGACATCCCGAGAAAAGTCTTCTGGCAGGATTTCGGATTGTCAAGGCGCGACAATCAGGCTCGTTCACGGTGTTGACGACGTCCCAGAAGCGGTGTTCTGACATGACTTGGGACCGTCAGGTCGCAGCAGTGACGCTGACTCGCGGCATCGAAGTCCCAGGACTGGTGCTTTCCCTCGGTTGAAGATCTTCAGACGGCTGTCTTCCACAGGGGCTCTTCCCGCAGTGAGGACTCCTTCTGGGAGCCCATGAAGAGGGAACTTGGAGGGAGCAGGTAGTACAGCATCGATGGTGAGGGACGGCACGGACGCCAGCATCCTCCCCCAGGATTGCCCTCGCGGGGCTCGAAGGGGGCGCTGGAGCGCCAAACAATCAGCACTCGTAGAATATGAAATACCGGGGGGGGATTTCCACTCGCGTCAGACACCAAGAAACAAATTAGGCTTACAGAGTTCCCCACATAAGGATATTGAGGGTTTCGTGGGAGCAATGAGGCAAAATAATAACAATTTGAATGGAAGGGCCATCCTAAAAAGCACGTGCGAAAGAACGGCAGACGAAGGCAAGGAACGGGAGCAGCATGGAGGAAAACGACGGTTTTTCAGGAAGCACGTTCGTCCCTGGAAGAGTGGGAGGGGCACGAAACCTTATAAATAACATGCATGGTGTTCGAATACCCTCCTCGCTCAGGCCGGGCCTCCCTGGAGGAGTGGGAGGGGCGCGAAACCTTCTAGATAACATGGTGTTCGAATACCCTCCTCGCTTAGGCGGGGCCTCCCTGGAGGAGTGGGAGGGGCACGAAACCTGATATGTAACATGGTTTTCGAATACCCTCCTCGCTCAGTCGGGGCCTCCCGGGAGGGAGGGGCACGAAAACTGATAAATAATATGTGGTTCGAATACCCTCCTCGCTCAGGCGGGGCCTCCCTGGGGAGTGGGAGGGTAACGAAACCTGATATGTAACATGGTTTTCGAATACCCTCCTCGCTCAGGCGGGGCCTCCCTGGAGGAGTGGGAGCGGTACGAAACCTGATATGTAACATGGTTTTCAAATACCCTCCTCGCTCAGGCGGGGCCTCCCTGCAACAGTGGGAGGGGCACGAAACCTGGTAAATAAAATGGTGATCGAATACCCTCCTCGCTCAGGCGGGGCCTCCCTGGAGGAGTGGGAGGGGCACATAACCTGGTAAATAACATGGTGTTCGAATACCCTCCTCCTGATAAATGATATGGTGTTCGAATACCCTCCTCGCCCAGGCGGGCCTCCCTGGAGGAGTGGGAGGGGCACGAAACCTGATAACTAACATGGTGTTCGAATACCCTCCTCGCTCAGGCTGGGCCTCCCTGGTGGAGTGGGAGGGAAACGAATCCTGATAAGTAACGTGGTGTTCGAATACCCTCCTCGCTCAGGCGGGGCCTCCCTGGAGGGGTTGGAGGGGCACGAAACGTTGTAAATAGCATGGTGTCCCGATACTGCCCGTGCTCTGGCGTGGCCTCCCAGGAGTGGTAGGTATAGTATGATAACTTTGGTACGGTAGGTGAGGTATGGTATGGTGGGTATGGTATGGTATGGTAGGTATGGTATGGTATGGTAGGTATGGTATTGTAGATATGGTATCGTATGGCATGATACGGTAAGTATGGTATGGCCTGGTAGGTGTGGTATGGTAGGTGTGGTAGGTATGGTATGGTATGGTATGGTAGGTATGGTATGGTAGGTGTGGTATGGTAGGTATGGTATGGTAGGTAGACTTGGTATTGGTATGGTACGTATTGGTATGGTATAGCAGGGCGGCGAGAGAAGGAGAAGGAGAAGGTGGAGAAGGAGAAGGAGAGGGTGTTCTAGGAAAACAAGAACCACATTCAGGATGTGGGGAACAAATTCCCTAGACAATGACGGGGCAAACTTCTGCCACACAAGAATCAACAATGCATTGACAACACGCTTCCGTACAATGGCGTGATCGCTCAAGAAGCCGACATGTCGCTATCACTTTCGGATTGGGTGGTTGCACGCGATTTGTTTAACCGTGACCCACATTTGGGTGATTGTTCCGTCTGTTGGTTGCTAGACATGCGTTTGCACTTGCATTTGGGAACCCATCGAGTGCAGCACTGCAGGCCCACCAAACGAGAAAACTCGATCTGGGCATCGCCATCTTCATCAACATTGTGCAGAACACCCATACTACCAACTGAGCGTTTCGCTTGTATAGGTTCGCCGACCGACCTGACCTTGTGGTCTACCCGGACAATACTGTCTGCACGCAAGGTACCAACTGGTGTCCAACGAGCTCTCTCCGCTGCGTTCTCGATTCGTTCTTGCACCATGTCCGTGCTACAGATGTGCTTGATGCCGGCTTCAGTTTTACAGTGGTCCTCCTCCTCCTCCTCCTCCTCTTCCTCCTCCTCCTCCTCCCTCCTCCTCCTCCTCCTCCTCCTCCTCCTCCTCCTCCCTCCTCCTCCTCCTCCTCCTCCTCCTCCTCCTCCTCCTCCTCCTCCCCCTCCTCTCAAGCCAGGGCCGCCGCGCGCCGGGCCGCCCTCCGCGCGCATGCAGGCCTCCTCGGGGCTGAAGGGGACCAGCGTTGGTCTCTGCGGCTTCAGGCGACGCCGTCAGCGTCGTA
>CAUYUJ010006708.1:0-32500 GCA_963575745.1 Prorocentrum cordatum | reverse complement strand
AGGGCCATTTGAAGGCCCCGCAGCAACGCCAACCTACAAATACGGTGTGCGCACCACAACGACCCACGCTCGGCGATAGTGGCACTGGGTGGGAGATACTGGAGCGAAACCATAAACTCCATCGAACCACAATGAAACAAGCACTTTTCAACGCAGCCTGCGCAGAAACTTGAATTCACAGATTTACGAATACTGCTCTGCGATCCCAGATCATTGCTGCGGCGCGGTCGCGAATGCCTGCTCGCGACAGCAGCCATATGCCAGTATTGCAGAATTTCGTTGCAGTCCCCATTACGAAGTCGGAAAGGGCGCAACGTAATGCGTCTCATCACGTCGGGCTACAAGTGGGCTGCGTGAACGCTTAGAACTGTGAAGGCTCTAACTGAAGACAACAAGAACTGCTCCGCACAGGCGTACCGCAGCGTCCAGTGCTCTGGTCTTTACATATCATCCCCGTCCGTACACGCAGAGCACCAGAAATGCATGCTACATCGTTATAGCAAAAACTGGTTGCAATACCTGCTGAACTGCATCAGAAAGGGTACCGGAAATATCTGCACACGAAATCAGATTCTGACCTACATTGTCGCATCCTCACCGGCAGAGCCTTCCACAACCACGCGCGACCCCTTCCAAATACATCTCGCGTACTCAGGCTGAAGACCCTGTGCGGAGAAACTGTTTCGCACATGAATTCCTTTAGGAGGTCCTTAAGGAATTTCTTCAGGAATTCCTGAAGACCCTGTGCCAAGCAATCAGTCTGGAATTCCTTGAGGAATTTCAAGACGGCATCGATCACCACCTCACAGCAGACAAGCTCTCAAAAGAGCGCGCTCTAGTCCTGGCCCGCACACCCCGAAAAGTTCAGAGTCTAGCTCCGAAGGGGCGAGCACCGTACCTAGAGTGTCAGGATGTCAGAAGTAATTGATTCGTATCAAGGAACCCTCAGCAAGGAATAACTGTTGTTCATGTACGTCAGGTTCGTGTCGTGCCGACTTCGGCGTTGGTTTCTGACACCGCATAGATCGTTCAACCTTGAACGATCAGCCGTTTCCAAAACGTCCAAATCGTTCCACAGCGAACGAATCTGGGTCGCCCGCGGCGTTCAACGTTGAACGCCGCTGGCGGGGTCGCCGCCGGTCGACACGACACGAACCCATCGTACATCATGCCCAAACTGGCAGCACAACTCCGCCAACGTGCGACCTGGCACCTTGAGACGTGGCAAAATGCCAAAAGGCTGCCCGATAAAGCAGCGAAATGAAGCGAGCGCCGGAGTCGTGCTTATTCCGCCGGGAAGCTCGCCTGTGCCCATCTGGGCGTAGCACCCACCGAGGCCATGGCCTCAAACATGTGATACGTGCGCGGACTCACGCGATAAGCACTATTCGGAAAAATCGTTGATGCCGATATTGCTGTTGTTGTTGGTGTTGTTGTTGTTGGTGTTGTTGTTGTTGGTGTTGTTGTTGTTGTTGTCGTTGTCGTTGTTGTTGGTGTTGTTGGTGTTGTTGTTGTTGTTGTTGGTGTTGTTGTTGTTGTTGAACATTATTAATTCTAAAGAATAATTATTGTTGGGACCCCTGGTACACGACCCCCCTCCAAAACCTAGGCCGCAGCTACATTTTCATCATTTTTTCGCGAAAGCTTCAGAAAAGTGGATTAGTACCGGATCCGGTTGTTTTGTTCCCCCCCGTTTTCCCTTGCAAAAAACACTATAAAATGAAATTTCTTGTTCAAATGTAATCCAATTTCAAGAATCCCTTGCAAAAAATAAGCTAAAGTGGACATTCGCGCGTGCAAGACGAAATCCTTCCAAAACCTTAGGTTTCGGAACGATTTCAACATAAAAACATCAAAAACCCAATGGTTTTTTAAATAAAAAATTGTCAAAATGTCCTTCCGCGCGCTCTTGCGGATTCCTAGGAAACCCACCAGATTTTAAACATTTTTGTTAAAAGGGCCTTTGCGAGGAACCTTTTCAGGTGCTTCGACCTTCTGCAACAACGGTTGCGAGCCTACGAGGGCCACCATCCCTTGCAAAAAATGACACGAAGTGCACATGCGCGCGGCCGCCGCGCGCGCGTGCCGAAATCCTGCCAAACATAATGTGATTTCAATAATTTCAAGATGCGATGTCATACGTAACACATCTACTAATGCCAACTAACTATCTTGGCACTGCGTACCATCTCACGTGTACCGTGTACCACATCTTCTCAGGTTGCCTCACACATGTGACGAATCTCTTTCTATCTCTCTCTCCACTGGCTCTCTGTCTTGCTCTCTCTCTCTCTCTCTGTCTCTCTGTACTATGTATGTCATACGCAACAAATGCACCATGCGGGGCACATGCGGGGCCCAAACAAGTGATCAACCTCTGCGGGTGTGTACTCCACGCCAGTGTAGTATCCACGATCGTCCGCGCGCCACGAAGTGAAGTGTCCTGACGTCATAGGGCGGGAAGCTGGGTGTGGGTGGTTCCCGAGAGTCGTGTGGATGTTTGGTAGAGCTTGCATTGCCCCCCCACGAAGTGGGGGTATTGGCTGGCGTCGCATGAAAACCCTGGCACTGGGGAGAACACTGAGCGTTCGGGTAAAATGATTGTTGTTGTTGTTGTTGTTGTTGTTGTTGTTGTTGTTGTTGTTGTTGTTGTTGTTGTTGTTGTTTGTTGTTGAAATTATTAATTCTAAAGAATAATTATTGTTGGGCCCCCTGGTGCACGCCCCCCCGCCCGCCTAGGCCGCAGCTACGTTTTCATCATTTTCGTGAGGAAGCCTCAGGTAAAACGATGTGATCCAGATCCGGTTGTTTTGTTGTAATCCGTTTTCCCTTGCAAAAAACACTATAAAATGACATTTCTTGTTCTAATATAATCAAATTTCAAGAATCCCTTGCAAAAAATAAGGTAAAGTGGACATTCGCGCGCGCAAGACGAAATAATTAGTGTTCGGAACGATTTTAACATAAAAACATCTGGTTTTTCAACAAAAAATCAAAATCTCATCCCGCGCGCTCTTTCCAAAAGCTTAGTGTTCGGAGCGATTTTAACATAAAAACATCAAAAAACCAATGGTTTTTCAACAAAAAATGTCAAAATCTCATCCCGCGCGCTCTTGCGGATTCGTAGGAAACCCAACACTTTTAAACATTTCTGTCAAACGGGCTTTTGCGAGCAACTTTTTCGAACTTCTGCGACAACGGTTGCGCACCTGCCAGGGCCATCATCCCTGTCAAATAATACCATGCGGGACACATTCGTTTTTTCTTCGCGCGCGCACGCCGTCGTCGTCGGCCGCGGGGCCCTGAATAGTAGCCACGGTCGTCCGCATGCCACGAAGTGAAGTGTCCGAACGTCATAGGGCGGGAAGCTGGGTGTGGGTGGTGGCGAAGAGTCGTTTGGAAATTTGGTAGAGCTTGAACCGGCCCCCCCACAAAGTGGGGGTATTGCCCGCCTCCTATGAAAACCCTGGCACTGGTGAGAACGGAGTGTCCCCAGTCTTAAATGATTGTTGTTGTTGTTGTTGTTGTTGTTATTGTTGTTGTTGTGAGTTCCTCCGCTTCGCTCAGAAGAGTAGCTGAGTCTTTTCCCGAGTAGCGATACTATCATTGGATACCCATGTAGGGCTTCTGTAAGCGCTCTGAGAGCATGTGCTCCGAGGCTGTCTGAAGGCCCCGCCGCTCTCTTAGCTTTCCCTCGCGTGCATCCCCCCCCAGCACTCGTAAACGACTGTGACTCCACGCTCCCGAGGCCACGATCTCTCGCAAAAATAGCGCGTCATTTTCCGCGCTCCCGATGCCACGATCCCTGGCAGCACAAAAACCCGGGATCCGTGCTCCCGAGCTTCCAAGACGGCCGAGGCGGGCGACCAGGGCCGCCAAGATGGCCCCAAGATGCCTCCAAAACGGCCCAAGATGGCCCCAAGGCGGCCCAAGATGACCTCAAGACCGCCCAAGAGGCCCGCAAGGCGGCCCAAGAGGGCCACAAGAGGACCCCCAGCAGGGCCCGAATTGGCAAAAAACAATGATTATCCGTTGGGTTTCAAAGATATGCTTGTCCTTTGTGGCAAGCTTGGCCGCTGCAGCTACCGGGCCGTGTATCAGGGCAGCATGAAGACCATCGGGTTGGATCTTTTCGGGCTTCCTGCATCTGCAGACGCCTCAGAGGCCTTCAAGATGGCCCTAAGACGGCTCAAGAGGGCTGCAAATTGGCCCAAGAAGCCGCCGAGGCGGCCCCAAGACAGCCCAGAAAAGCCTCTGGACGGCCCAGGACGGCCCCAACAGAGCCCCAAGCTGGCCCGAGAGGGCCTCCCGAAGAACCCGGGACAGCCCCAGGGAGCCCCATGGACGGCCCCAACGACGGCCCAAAGGCGGCCCAAAGACGGCCGCAACAGACCCCCCAGACGGCGAAGACGGCCCTGAGACAGCCCCAGAGGGCCCCAAGACGGCCCCAGAGGAACCCAGGACTGCCCGCAGTGGCCCAGGGGATCCTCAAGACTCCTTCACAGGAGCCCAAGACAGGACGCGAAGACGACAAGAGAACCGCCGACACGAGGCGGAAGAGTGTGTCACATGTTCTGGCTCCCCCAAGCCTCGGGGCACGAGGTGTCCCGCGTCACGGCCTCCTGTGCGCCCCCCGAGCAGTCGCCACCCAAGGTGCTGGGCAGGCACGGCGGCGGGACTTGCCGCAGGCAGCTGCATCCGCCGCCCCCTGTTGACTCATCACAGGGGTGCCTGGCGTGGTTTATGAATTCGGTTTTGGCTTTGGGTTTTTTCCCAGAGAACTCCCCCCCGGGGGCTCCGGCGCGTCCCCCACGCGTTCCCCGAAGGCTATCCAAGCCGACTCGGGGAACAACTGGCCCGCTGGCTTGGCCAGGCTCTGGCTCAGCTGTCGGCCACGTAGGCGCTTCCGCAAGGGCAGGGGGCGGCGGTGACTCGCCGTGGGCGTCTTCGATACTGACCAGTGGAAGCACCAAGCATACATTCAGCAAAGTAGATCAAGGTACCGCCCATGTGGCCAAAAAAACATAACGCCTGCAAGATGCAATGAGCGACCTGCTGCCCATTGACAAATATGGCAGGGCAATCCCATCAGACCCTTAGATGTTTGGTACTCCTCATCCAGCCTCGGAACAGGTCTGTGAAAGAGTATCATCACGCGGGATGGCACAAAGATGCAACATCATGTTAGGTAGGCGTTCGACACCGCGAGGGCCATTTGAAGGAAGGCCCCGCAACAACGCCAATATAAAAACACAGCGTGCGCATCACAACGACCGACGTGTAGCGATTATAGCTCTGGATGGGAGGCACTGGCGCGAAACCAACTTCAACGAACCATGTCAATGCAGCAGCCGCTTGAACGCCTGCTCGCGACAATAGCCATCCGTCAGCATTGCAGAATTTCGTTGCAGTCCCCACTACGAAGTCGGAAAGGGCGCAACGTAGTGTGTCTCATCACGTCGGGCTATCAGCCGGCTGCGTGCATAATCAAAACTGTAAGAGGCTCAGAAGGAAGGCAACAAGAAGTGTTCCGCACAGGCGTACCTCAGCGTCCAGTGCTCTGTTCTTGACATGTCATCCTTGCCCATACGCACAGCACTAGAGGTACTTGCTACAACATTATGGCAACAAATGGATGGCACCTACCTGATGAACTGCATTAGGGTAATGGAAAGAACTGCGCATTTACAAGACATCATATGATGACACAAATCGTCGCATCCCCACGGGCAGTGCCTTCCACAACCACGCGCGACCCCTTGAACATACATCTCGCGTGCTCAAAGGTCCAAACATACTACCGCAAACCGCTATCAGCACGAGGACTTCCAACATGCCATCGGATCATCACCGCACTGCAAGCATGCTCTCAAGAACGAGTACTGGACCTGGCCCGCTTGCCCTGAAAAGTTGAGGATCGCGCGAAGTCGGGGCAAGCACCGTACCTAGGGGGTCAGCTGTCAGAGGTGATTGAGTCGGATCATTGTACTGTCAGCTAGGGATAACTGTTGGTTATCTACATCGTACCCCCGCTGGCAACGCAACTCCGCCACCGTGCCCCCTGGCACGTCAAGACGTGGTAGAATGAATGCCGAAGGCTGCCTGGTAAGGTGACGAAGCGAAGCGAACGCCGGAGTCGTGCGCGCTCCGCTGGGGAACCCGCCCGAGGCTGTCTGGTAAGGTGCAGCGTCTGTAAGCGTTCCACGGGGCTCCCCCCTCCCAGCACTCCCTCGCGCGCACCGCCTCCCATTCCCCCTTTGCCCTCGTAAACCACTGTGAACCCGCGCTCCCGAGGCCAGCATGAATCCGCGCTCCCGAAACCACGATCCTTGGAGGAAATCATAGGGACCCACGCTCCGCTTGAACAAAAAGAGGTGTCCGCGCTCCCAAGCTTCCAAGACGGCCGAGGCAGGCAACCGGGGCCACCAAGATGGCCCCAAGGCGGCACAAGATGGCCCCAAGGCGGCCCAAGAGGCCCGCAAAACGGCGGCCCAAGAGGGCCACAAGAGGGCCCCCAGCAGGGCCGAAGAGGCAAGAGGCAACGACGCCCCGTTGGAATTCCAACGTTGGGCGCCCGAGTTATCCGGGGTAACTCGGGTCCGGGGTAACTCGGGTTTGGATTCCCGAAAAAGGAACCCGAGTTATCCCTGACCCGAGTTACCCCTGATGATTCGGGGCTCTGGACGCCCGAGTTATCCGGGGTAACTCGGGTCCGGGGTAACTCGGGTTTGGATTCCCGAAAAACGAACCCGAGTTATCCCTGACCCGAGTTATCCCTGATGATTCGGGGCTCTGACAACGATGTGCTCGTCTTCAGCTCTTTTCGGGCGTCCTGGATCTCCAAGACGGCCTCAGAGGCCTCCAAGATGGCCCCACGACGGCTCACGAGGGCCTCCAGGTGGCCCAAGAAGCCGCCGAGGCGGCCCCCGAGGCAGCCCACCCAGGGCCCCTGGACGGCCCGGGGCGGCCCCAGCAGAGCCCCAAGCTGGCCCCAGCGGGCCTCCAGAGGGACCCGGAACAAGCCCAGGAGAGCCCCCATGGACGGCCCCGACGACGGCCCAAAGACGGCCCCAACGACGGCCGCCACGGGTCCCCCAGACGGCGCGAAGACGGCCCCACGAGAGCCCACAAGAGGGGCCAACAAGAGGGGCAACAAGAGGGGCCCAAGAGGGGCCCAGGACGGCCCAGAGTTACCCAAGGGACCCGCACAAGACTGCCCTACAGGAGCCCAAGTTAGGCCGGGAAGAAAGGGGCGGACGGCGAGAAAAGAACCCCCGACACGAGGCGGAAGAGTGTGTCACACGTTGCGGCTCCCCCGAGCCTCGGAACCACCCAAGGTGCTGGGCAGTTGCCGCAGGCAGCAACCGGCACTACGCAAACCTACAACGAGCATGGCCATTGCCAAAGACGGCAGGGTAATCCCATCAGACCCGTAGATGTTTTAACGCTCGCATTCCGCATCTGGCCTCGGAACAGGTCTGTGAAGGAGTATCATCACGCGGGATGGCACGCCGCCGTAGATGGATGAAAAGAAACCAGTCGCGCAACATCATGTTACGCAGGCGTTCGGCCCCGCGAGGGCCACTTGAAGACCCCGCGGCAACACCAACCTACAAATCCGCGGACCCTTCGGCGTGTGCGAGAAGCTTTGCCCTCGTCGTCATCATCGTCGTCGCCGCCAATCCCAAGGCACTAGAGCCACAAGGAAAAGCAACGTTGCAGTTTAGTGACTTCCCTCCTCTCCTCCCCTCCCTGACGGGGTTGGGGGGTCCCGGGTCAGAATACCGCCCCCGCCCTCGGTCCCGGCGGGTCCTCGAGGAGGGTCCCGAGGAGGGCGCCAGCGGGGGTTCCGGGGGAGGTGCCAGCTTCAGCGACGGCGGCACCGGCCGTAAGGCCTTCGCAGTACAGCGTGCGTACCACAACGACCCATGCTCGGCGATCGTAGCACTGGTTGGGAGACACTGGCACTAAACCATAGACTGCGATCCCAGAAACATGCTGCGCGGCCACGAGCGACTGCTCGCGACAGTAGCCATCCGTCAGCATTGCAGAATTTCGTTGCAGTCCCCACTACGAAGTCGGAAAGGGCGCAACGTAATGTGTCTCATCACGTCGGGCTATCAGTCGGCAGCGTGCATAATCAAAACTGTAAGAGGCTCAGAAGGAAGGCAACAAGAAGTGTTCCGCACAGGCGTACCTCAGCGTCCAGTGCTCTGTTCTTGACATTTCATCCTAGCCCATACACGCAAAGCACTACAGATACTTGCCTCAACGCTATAGCACAACACACACACACACAACTGGCAGCTACCTGCTCAGACAGGGTGTAGGAAAGATCCGCGACAGCACAAGACATCAGATTCTGACCTATACGGTCGCGTCCCCACGGGCAGCACCTTCCATAACCGCCACAAATCGCCATCAGGCTAAAGACCCTGCGCGAAACGAGGAATTCCAACATGATGTCGAATCATCACCGCACAGCATGCATGCTCTCAAGAACGTGTACTGGACCTGGCCCGCATGCCCCGCAAGTTTTGAATCGCGCACGGAAGTGTACCCCCTGCTGGGGAGCCCGCCCACGCATCTGAGGCTGCCTGCTAAGGTAGGGCTTCTGTAAGCACGGTAAGGGCCCTCCCCACCATCTCCTAGCACTCCCTCGCGCGCATCGCGTCCCACGCCCCCTTTGCCCTCACAAACAGCTATGAATATCCGCGCTCCCGAGACCACGAGCTCCGACCCCCCCCCCTGCGTGCATCACATCCCACGCCCCCTCTGGCCGTCGTGAACAGCTATGGACACCCGCCGCTCCCCGAGGCCGCGACCTCTCCCCAAGAACCCGCAAACCGAAAAAGCACCTGCGCTCCCGCGGCCTCCCTGCCCCTGGCAGAAAAAGAAGCAGGGGATCCGCGCTCCGCAAGCCACGCTCCCCTGGGAGCCAAGCAAGGGGTCCGCGCCCCCGAGCTTCGAGCTTCCACGACGGCCGAGGCGAGGCAACCAGGGCCGCCAAGATGGCCCTGGGATGCCGCCCAGACGGCCCAGGATGGCCCCAGGGCGGCCCAAGGTGGCCTCCAGACGGCCCAAGAGGCCCCCAAGACAGCCCCCAGAGGGCCCCAAGACGGCCCCAGAGAGCCCCAAGACTGCCCGCAGTGGCCCAGGGGATCCTCAAGACTCCTTCACAGGAGCCCAAGACCGGACGCAAGAAGAAAGGGAGGAAGACGGCGAAGACGACAAGGGAACCGCCGACACGAGGCGGAAGAGTGTGTCACATGTTCCGGCTCCCCCAAGCCTCGGGGCACGAGGTGTCCCGCGTCACGGCTTCCTGTGCGCCCCCCGAGCAGTCGCCACCCAAGGTGCTGGGCAGGCACGGCGGCGGGACTTGCCGCAGGCAGCTGCATCCGCCGCCCCCTGTTGACTCATCACAGGGGTGCCTGGCGTGGTAGATGAATTCGGTTTGGGCTTTGGGTTTTTTTCCCAGAGAACTCCCCCCCGGGGGCTCCGGCGCGTCCCCCACGCGTTCCCCGAAGGCTATCCAAGCCGACTTGGGGAACAACTGGCCCGCTGGCTTGGCCAGGCTCTGGCTCAGCTGTCGGCCACGTAGGCGCTTCCGCAAGGGCAGGGGGCGGCGGTGACTCGCCGTAGGCGTCTTCGATACTGACCAGTGGAAGCACCAAGCATACATTCAGCAAAGTAGATCAAGGTACCGCCCATGTGGCCCAAAAAAAAACATAACGCCTGCAAGATGCAATGAGCGACCTGCTGCCCATTGACAAATATGGCAGGGCAATCCCATCAGACCCTTAGATGTTTGGTACTCCTCATCCAGCCTCGGAACAGGTCTGTGAAAGAGTATCATCACGCGGGATGGCACAAAGATGCAACATCATGTTAGGTAGGCGTTCGACACCGCGAGGGCCATTTGAAGGAAGGCCCCGCAACAACGCCAATATACAAACACCGCGTGCGCATCACAACGACCGACGTGTAGCGATTATAGCTCTGGATGGGAGGCACTGGCGCGATTACAGCTCTGGATGGGAGGCGCTGGCGCGAAACCATGTACTTCAACGAACCATACTGACACAAACAATGTCAATGCAGCCGTCGCCGAAAATTGAATGCACTCATACGAATGTTGCTCTGCGATCCTGGAAAAATGCTGCGCGACCGCTAACGCCTGCTCGCGACAATAGCCATCCGTCAGCATTGCAGAATTTCGTTGCAGTCCCCACTACGAAGTCGGAAAGGGCGCAACGTAATGTGTCTCATCACGTCGGGCTATCAGTCGGCCGCGTGCATAATCAAAACTGTAAGAGGCTCAGAAGGAAGGCAACAAGAAGTGTTCCGCACAGGCGTACCTCAGCGTCCAGTGCTCTGTTCTTGACATTTCATCCTTGCCCATACGCACAGCACTAGAGGTACTTGCTACAACATGATGGCAACAAATAGATGGCAACTACCTGACGAACTGCATGAGGGTAACGGAAAGAACTGCGCATTTACAAGGCATCATATGATGACATATGTCGTCGCATCCCCACGGGCAGTGCCTTCCACAACCGCGCGCGACCGCCACCGTGCCGCCTGGCACGTCAAGACGTGGTAGAATGAATGCCGAAGGCTGCCTGGTAAGGTGAGGTGCGAGGCTGTCTGGTAAGGTGCAGCTTCTGTAAGCGTTCCACGCGGCTCCCCCCTCCCAGCACTCCCTCGCGCGCACCGCCTCCCATTCCCCCCTTGCCCTCGTAAACCACTATGAACCCGCGCTCCCGAGGCCAGCATGAATCCGCGCTCCCAAGCTTCCAGGACGGCCGAGGCAGGCAACCGGGGCCACCAAGATGCCCCGAGGTGCTGCCAGGACAGCCCAGGATGGCCCCAAGGCGGCCCAGGATGGCCCCAAGGCGGCCCAAGAGGCCCGCAAAACGGCGGCCTAAGAGGGCCACAAGAGGGCCCCCAGCAGGGCCGAAGAGGCAAGAGGCAACGACGCCCCGTTGGAATTCCAACGATGTGCTCGTCTTCAGCTCTTTTCGGGCGTCCTGGATCTCCAAGACGGCCTCAGAGGCCTCCAAGATGGCCCCACGACGGCTCACGAGGGCCTCCAGGTGGCCCAAGAAGCCGCCGAGGCGGCCCCGAGGCAGCCCACCCAGGGCCCCTGGACGGCCCGGGGCGGCCCCAGCAGAGCCCCAAGCTGGCCCCAGCGGGCCTCCGAAGGGACCCGGAACAAGCCCAGGAGAGCCCCCATGGACGGCCCCGACGACGGCCCAAAGACGGCCCCAACGACGGCCGCCACGGGTCCCCCAGACGGCGCGAGGACGGCCCCACGAGAGCCCCAAGAGGGCCAACAAGAGGGGCCAACAAGAGGGGCCCAAGAGGGGCCCAGGAGGGGCCCAGAGTTGCCCAAGGGACCCCCAGAAGACTGCCCTACAGGAGCCCAAGTTAGGCCGGGAAGAAAGGGAGGGACGGCGAGAAAAGAACCCCCGACACGAGGCGGAAGAGTGTGTCACACGTTACGGCTCCCCCGAGCCTCGGGACTACCCAAGGTGCTGGGCAGGCGCGGTGGCGGGACTTGCCGCAGGCAGCAACCGGCACTTCGCAAACCTACAACGAGCTTGGCCATTGCCAAAGACGGCAGGGTAATCCCATCAGACCCTTAGATGTTTTAACGCTCGCATTCCGCATCTGGCCTCGGAACAGGTCTGTGAAGGAGTATCATCACGCGGGATGGCACGCCACCGTAGATGGATGAACGCACCAGTCGCGCATCATCATGTTACGCAGGCGTTCGGCCCCGCGAGGGCCATTTGAAGGCCCCGCAGCAACGCAAACCTACAAATCCGCGGATCCTTCGGCGTGTGCGAGAAGATTTGCCCTCGTCGTCATCATCGTCGTCGCCAGTCCCAAGGAACGTGAGCCACAAGGAAAAGCAACGCTGCAGCTAAGTGACTTCCCTCCTTTCCTCCCCTCTCTGACGGGGTTGGGGGGTCCCGGGTCAGAATACCGCTCCCGCCCTCGGTCCCGGCGGGTCCTCGAGGAGGGTCCCGAGGAGGGCGCCAGCGGGGGTTCTGGGGGAGGTCCCAGCTTCAGCGACGGCGGCACCGGCCGTAAGGCCTTCGCAGTACAGCGTGCGTACCACAACGACCCACGCTCGGCGATCGTAGCACTAAACCATAGACTTCAGCGAACCGTGATGAAACAACACACACACACACTCAATGCAGCCTGTGCCGAAAATTGAATGCACTTGTTTACGAATGCTGCTCTGCGATCCCAGAAACATGCTGCGCGGCCACGAGCGACTGCTCGCGACAGTAGCTATCCGTCAGCATTGCAGAATTTCGTTGCAGTCCCCACTACGAAGTCGGAAAGGGCGCAACGTAATGTGTCTCATCACGTCGGGCTATCAGTCGGCTGCGTGCATAATCAAAACTGTAAGAGGCTCAGAAGGAAGGCAACAAGAAGTGTTCCGCACAGGCGTACCTCAGCGTCCAGTGCTCTGTTCTTGACATTTCATCCTAGCCCATACACGCAAAGCACTACAGATACTTGCCTCAACGCTATAGCAAAACACGCACACACACACACACACACACACACACAACTGGCAGCTACCTGCTCAGACGGGGTGTAGGAAAGATCCGCGACAGCACAAGACATCAGATTCTGACCTATACCGTCGCGTCCCCACGGGCAGCACCTTCCATAACCGCCACAAATCGCCATCAGGCTAAAGACCCTGCGCGAAACGAGGAATTCCAACATGATGTCGAATCATCACCGCACAGCGTGCATGCTCTCAGGAACGTGTACTGGACCTGGCCCGCATGCCCCGCAAGTTTTGAATCGCGCACGGAAGTGTACCCCCTGCTGGGGAGCCCGCCCACGCATCTGAAGCGTGGCCTGGTCTGTCCATCGGATACTCTGGCATTATGCTGGCATCGTTGCCGAGGCTGTCTGCCAAGGTAGGGCTTCTGTAAGTACGGTAAGGGCCCTCCCCACCGTCTCCTAGCACTCCCTCGCGCGCACCGCGTCCCACGCCCCCTCTGGCCCTCGCAAACAGCTATGAACATCCGCGCTCCCGAGACCACGATCTCCGCCCCCAACCCCTCGCGTGCATCACATCCCACGCCCCCTCTGGCCGTCGTGAACAGCTGTGAATACCCGCCGCTCCCCGAGGCCGCGACCTCTCCCGTGGCAGAAAAAGAAGCATGGGATCCGCGCTCCGCAGGCCACGCTCCCCTGGGAGCCAAGCAAAGGGGTCCGCGCCCCCGAGCTTCGAGCTTCCACGACGGCCGAGGCAAGGCAACCAGGGCCGCCAAGATGGTCCCGGGATGCCGCCCAGACGGCCCAGGATGGCCCCAGGGCGGCCCAGGGTGGCCTCCAGACGGCCCAAGAGGCCCCCAAGACGGCCCACGAGGGCCACAAGAGGGCCCCTCTGGTTTTCAAAGATTTGGCCGTCTCCAGACAAAACAAGAGGCCTCCAAGATGGCGCCCAGGCGGCTCAAGAGGGCTTCAAAATGGCCCACTGGTCCTCCAAGAAGGCCTCGAGACTGCCCAGGAGGGTCCCTGGACAGCCCAGGACGGCCCCAACAGAGCCCCAAGCTGGCCCGAGAGGGTCTCCGGAGGGACCCGAGACAGCAGTAGAGAGCCCCTCGACGCCACAAGACGGCCCAAAGACGGCCTCACGACGGCCCCAACAGACCCCCCAGACGGCGAAGACGGCCCTGAGACAGCCCCCAGAGGGCCCCAAGACGGCCCCAGAGAGCCCCAAGACTGCCCGCAGTGGCCCAGGGGATCCTCAAGACTCCTTCACGGGAGCCCAAGACCGGACGCAAGAAGAAAGGGAGGAAGACGGCGAAGACGACACGGGGAACCGCCGACACGAGGTTCCGGCTCCCCCAAGCCTCGGGGCACGAGGTGTCCCGCGTCACGGCCTCCTGCGCGCCCCCCGAGCAGTCGCCACCCAAGGTGCTGGGCAGGCACGGCGGCGGGACTTGCCGCAGGCAGCTGCATCCGCCGCCCCCAGTTGATTCAGCACAGGGGTGCCTGGCGTGGTAGATGAATTCGGTTTTGGCTTTGGGTTTTTTCCAAGAGAACTCCCCCCTGGGGGCTCCGGCGCGTCCCCCACGCGTTCCCCGAAGGCTATCCAAGCCGACTCGGGGAACAACTGGCCCGCTGGCTTGGCCAGGCTCTGGCTCAGCTGTCGGCCACATAGGCGCTTCTGCAAGGGCAGGGGGCGGCGGTGATTCGCCGTGGGCGTCTTCGATACTGACCAGTGGAAGCACCAAGCATACATTCAGCAAAGTAGATCACGGTACCGCCCATGTGGCCCAAAAAAAACATAACGCCTGCAAGATGCAATGAGCGACCTGCTGCCCATTGACAAATATGGCAGGGCAATCCCATCGGACCCTTAGATGTTTGGTACTCCTCATCCAGCCTCGGAACAGGTCTGTGAAAGAGTATCATCACGCGGGATGGCACAAAGATGCAACATCATGTTAGGTAGACGTTCGACACCGCGAGGGCCATTTGAAGGAAGGCCCCGCAACAACGCCAATATAAAAACACAGCGTGCGCATCACAACGACCGACGTGTAGCGATTATAGCTCTGGATGGGAGGCACTGGCGCGAAACCATGTACTTCAACGAACCATACTGACACAAACAATGTCAATGCAGCCGTCGCCGAAACTTGAATGCACTCATACGAATGTTGCTCTGCGATCCTGGAAAAATGCTGCGCGACCGCTAACGCCTGCTCGCGACAATAGCCATCCGTCAGCATTGCAGAATTTCGTTGCAGTCCCCACTACGGAGTCGGAAAGGGCGCAACGTAATGTGTCTCATCACGTCGGGCTATCAGTCGGCTGCGTGCATAATCAAAACTGTAAGAGGCTCAGAAGGAAGGCAACAAGAAGTGTTCCGCACAGGCGTACCTCAGCGTCCAGTGCTCTGTTCTTGACATGTCATCCTTGCCCATACGCACAACAATAGAGGTACTTGCTACAACATTATGGCAACAAATAGATGGCAACTACCTGACGAACTGCATGAGGGTAACGGAAAGAACTGCGCATTCACAAGGCATCATATGATGACATATATCGTCGCATCCCCACGGGCAATGCCTTCCACAACCGCGCGCGACCCCTCGAACATACATCTCGCGTGCTCAAAGGTCCAAACATACTACCGCAAACCGCTATCAGCACGAGGACTTCCAACATGGCATCGAATCATCACCGCACTGCAAGCATGCTCTCAAGAACGAGTACTGGACCTGGCCCGCTTGCCCTGGAAAAGTTGAGGATCGCGCGAAGACGGGGCAAGCACCGTACCTAGGGGGTCAGCTGTCAGAGGTGATTGAGTCGCATCATTGGACTGTCAGATAGGGATAACTGTTGGCTATCTACATCGTACCCCCGCTGGGAACGCAACTCCGCCACCGTGCCCCCTGGCACGTCAAGACGTGGTAGAATGAATGCCGAAGGCTGCCTGGTAAGGTGACGAAGCGAAGCGAACGCCGGAGTCGTGCGCGCTCCGCTGGGGAACCCGCCCGAGGCTGTCTGGTAAGGTGCAGCTTCTGTAAGCGTTCCACGGGGCTCCCCCCTCCCAGCACTCCCTCGCGCGCACCGCCTCCCATTCCCCCTTTGCCCTCGTAAACCACAATGAACCCGCGCTCCCGAGACCAGCATGAATCCGCGCTCCCAGGCTTCCAGGACGGCCGAGGCAGGCAACCGGGGCCACCAAGATGCCCCGAGGTGCCGCCAGGACAGCCCAGGATGGCCCCAAGGCGGCACAGGATGGCCCCAAGACGGCCCAAGAGGCCCGCAAAACGGCGGCCCCCAGCAGGGCCACAGGAGGGCCCCCAGCAGGGCCGAAGAGGCAAGAGGCAACGACGCCCCGTTGGAATTCCAACGATGTGCTCGTCTTCAGCTCTTTTCGGGCGTCCTGGATCTCCAAGACGGCCTCAGAGGCCTCCAAGATGGCCCCACGACGGCTCACGAGGGCCTCCAGGTGGCCCAAGAAGCCGCCGAGGCGGCCCCCGAGGCAGCCCACCCAGGGCCCCTGGACGGCCTGGGGCGGCCCCAGCAGATCCCCAAGCTGGCCCCAGCGGGCCTCCTGAGGGACCCGGAACAAGCCCAGGAGAGCCCCCATGGACGGCCCCGACGACGGCCCAAAGGCGGCCCCCACGACGGCCGCCACGGGTCCCCCAGACGGCGCGAGGACGGCCCCAAGAGGGCCAACAAGAGGGGCCAACAAGAGGGGCCCAAGAGGGGCCCAAGAGGGGCCCAGAGTTACCCAAGGGACCCCCAGAAGACTGCCCTACAGGAGCCCAAGTTAGGCCGGGAAGAAAGGGGCGGACGGCGAGAAAAGAACCCCCGACACGAGGCGGAAGAGTGTGTCGCACGTTACGGCTCCCCCGAGCCTCGGGACCACCCAAGGTGCTGGGCAGGCGCGGTGGCGGGACTTGCCGCAGGCAGCAACCGGCACTTCGCAAACCTACAACGAGCATGCAGCACTGCCAAAGACGGCAGGGTGATCCCATCAGACCCTTAGATGTTTTAACGCTCGCATTCCGCATCTGGCCTCGGAACAGGTCTGTGAAGGAGTATCATCACGCGGGATGGCACGCCACCGTAGATGGATGAACGCACCAGTCGCGCAACATCTTTTTACGCAGGCGTTCGGCACCGCGAGGGCCATTTGAAGGCCCCGCAGCAACGCAAACCTACAAATCCGCGGATCCTTCGGCGTGTGCGAGAAGATTTACCCTCGTCGTCATCATCGTCGTCGTCGCCGATCCCAAGGCACTAGAGCCACAAGGAAAAGCAACGTTACAGTTTAGTGACTTCCCTCCTCTCCTCCCCTCCCTGACGGGGTATACCGCCCCCGCCCTCGGTCCCGGCGGGTCCTCGAGGAGGGTCCCGAGGAGGGCGCCAGCGGGGGTTCCGGGGGAGGTCCCAGCTTCAGCGACGGCGGCACCAGCCGTAAGGCCTTCGCAATACAGCGTGCGTACCACAACGACCCACGCTCGGCGATCGTAGCACTGGTTGGGAGACACTGGCACTAAACCATAGACTTCAGCGAACCGTGATGAAACAACACACACACACACACACTCAATGAAGCCTGTGCCGAAAATTGAATGCACTTGTGTACGAATGCTGCTCTGCGATCCCAGAAACATGCTGCACGGCCACGAGCGACTGCTCGCGACAGTAGCCATCCGTCAGCATTGCAGAATTTCGTTGCAGTCCCCACTACGAAGTCGGAAAGGGCGCAACGTAATGTGTCTCATCACGTCGGGCTATCAGTCGGCAGCGTGCATGATTGAAACTGTGAAGGGCTCAGAAGGAAGGCAACAAGAAGTGTTCCGCACAGGCGCACCTCAGCGTCCAGTGCTCTGTTCTTGACATTTCATCCTAGCCCATACACGCAAAGCAGTAGAGATACTTGCCTCAACGCTATGGCAAAAACACACACACAACTGGCAGCTACCTGCTCAGACAGGGTGTAGGAAAGATCCGCGACAGCACAAGACATCAGATTCTGACCTATACCGTCGCGTCCCCACGGGCAGCACCTTCCACAACCGCCACAAATCGCCATCAGTCTAAAGACCCTGCGCGAAACGAGGAATTCCAACATGATGTCGAATCATCACCGCACAGCATGCATGCTCTCAAGAACGTGTACTGGACCTGGCCCGCATGCCCCGCAAGTTTTGAATCGCGCACAGAAGTGTACCCCCTGCTGGGGAGCCCGCCCACGCATCTGAAGCGTGGCCTGGTCTGTCCATCGGATACTCTGGCATTATGCTGGCATCGTTGCCGAGGCTGTCTGCTAAGGTAGGGCTTCTGTAAGTACGGTAAGGGCCCTCCCCACCATCTCCTGGCACTCCCTCGCGTGCATCACATCCCACGCCCCCTCTGGCCGTCGTGAACAGCCATGAACACCCGCGCTCCCCGAGGCCGCGACCTCTCCCCAAGAACCCGAAAACCGAAAAAGCATCTGCGCTCCCGCGGCCTCCCTACCCCGTGGCAGAAAAAGAAGCAGGGGATCCGCGCTCCGCAGGCCACGCTCCCCTGGGAGCCAAGCAAAGGGGTCCGCGCCCCCGAGCTTCGAGCTTCCACGACGGCCGAGGCAAGGCAACCAGGGCCGCCAAGATGGCCCCGGGATGCCGCCCAGACGGCCCAGGATGGCCCCAGGGCGGCCCAGGGTGGCCTCCAGACGGCCCAGGAGGCCCCCAAGACGGCCCACGAGGGCCACAAGAGGGCCCCTCTGGTTTTCAAAGATTTGGCCGTCTCCAGACAAAACAAGAGGCCTCCAAGATGGCGCCAAGGCGGCTCAAGAGGGCTTCAAAATGGCCCACTGGTCCTCCAAGAAGGCCTCGAGACTGCCCAGGAGGGTCCCTGGACAGCCCAGGGCGGCCCCAACAGAGCCCCAAGCTGGCCCGAGAGGGTCTCCGGAGGGACCCGAGACAGCAGTAGAGAGCCCCTCGACGCCACAAGACGGCCCAAAGACGGCCTCACGACGGCCCCAACAGACCCCCCAGACGGCGAAGACGGCCCTGAGACAGCCCCAAGAGCGCCCCAAGACGGCCCCAGAGAGCCCCAAGACTGCCCGCAGCGGCCCAGGGGATCCTCAAGACTCCTTCACAGGAGCCCAAGACAGGACGCAAGAAGAAAGGGAGGAAGACGGCGAAGACGACAAGGGAACCGCCGACACGAGGCGGAAGAGTGTGTCACATGTTCCGGCTCCCCCAAGCCTCGGGGCACGAGGTGTCCCGCGTTACGGCCTCCTGTGCGCCCCCCGAGCAGTCGCCACCCAAGGTGCTGGGCAGGCACGGCAGCGGGACTTGCCGCAGGCAGCTGCATCCGCCGCCCCCTGTTGACTCATCACAGGGGTGCCTAGCGTGGTGGATGAGTTCGGTTTGGGCTTTGGGTTTTTTCCCAGAGAACTCCCCCTGGGGGCTCCGGCGCGTCCCCCACGCGTTCCCCGAAGGCTATCCAAGCCGACTTGGGGAACAACTGGCCCGCTGGCTTGGCCAGGCTCTGGCTCAGCTGTCGGCCACGTAGGCGCTTCCGCAAGGGCAGGGGGCGGCGGTGATTCGCCGTGGGCGTCTTCGATACTGACCAGTGGAAGCACCAAGCATACATTCAGCAAAGTAGATCAAGGTACCGCCCATGTGGCCCCCAAAAAAAAAACATAACGCCTGCAAGATGCAATGAGCGACCTGCTGCCCATTGACAAATATGGCAGGGCAATCCCATCAGACCCTTAGATGTTTGGTACTCCTCATCCAGCCTCGGAACAGGTCTGTGAAAGAGTATCATCACGCGGGATGGCACAAAGATGCAACATCATGTTAGGTAGGCGTTCGACACCGCGAGGGCCATTTGAAGGAAGGCCCCGCAACAACGCCAATATACAAACACCGCGTGCGCATCACAACGACCGACGTGTAGCGATTATAGCTCTGGATGGGAGGCACTGGCGCGATTACAGCTCTGGATCGGAGGCACTGGCGCGAAACCATGTACTTCAACGAACCATACTGACACAAACAATGTCAATGCAGCCGTCGCCGAAAATTGAATGCACTCATACGAATGTTGCTCTGCGATCCTGGAAAAATGCTGCGCGACCGCTAACGCCTGCTCGCGACAATAGCCATCCGTCAGCATTGCAGAATTTCGTTGCAGTCCCCACTACGAAGTCGGAGAGGGCGCAACGTAATGTGTCTCATCACGTCGGGCTATCAGTCGGCTGCGTGCATAATCAAAACTGTAAGAGGCTCAGAAGGAAGGCAACAAGAAGTGTTCCGCACAGGCGTACCTCAGCGTCCAGTGCTCTGTTCTTGACATTTCATCCTTGCCCATACGCACAGCACTAGAGGTACTTGCTACAACATTATGGCAACAAATAGATGGCAACTACCTGACGAACTGCATGAGGGTAACGGAAAGAACTGCGCATTTACAAGGCATCATATGATGACATATGTCGTCGCATCCCCACGGGCAGTGCCTTCCACAACCGCGCGCGACCGCCACCGTGCCGCCTGGCACGTCAAGACGTGGTAGAATGAATGCCGAAGGCTGCCTGGTAAGGTGAGGTGCGAGGCTGTCTGGTAAGGTGCAGCTTCTGTAAGCGTTCCACGCGGCTCCCCCCTCCCAGCACTCCCTCGCGCGCACCGCCTCCCATTCCCCCCTTGCCCTCGTAAACCACTATGAACCCGCGCTCCCGAGGCCAGCATGAATCCGCGCTCCCAAGCTTCCAGGACGGCCGAGGCAGGCAACCGGGGCCACCAAGATGTCCCGAGGTGCTGCCAGGACAGCCCAGGATGGCCCCAAGGCGGCCCAGGATGGCCCCAAGGCGGCCCAAGAGGCCCGCAAAACGGCGGCCCAAGAGGGCCACAAGAGGGCCCCCAGCAGGGCCGAAGAGGCAAGAGGCAACGACGCCCCGTTGGAATTCCAACGATGTGCTCGTCTTCAGCTCTTTTCGGGCGTCCTGGATCTCCAAGACGGCCTCAGAGGCCTCCAAGATGGCCCCACGACGGCTCACGAGGGCCTCCAGGTGGCCCAAGAAACCGCCGAGGCGGCCCCCGAGGCAGCCCACCCAGGGCCCCTGGACGGCCCGGGGCGGCCCCAGCAGAGCCCCAAGCTGGCCCCAGAGGGCCTCTGGAGGGACCCGGAACAAGCCCAGGAGAGCCCCCATGGACGGCCCCGACGACGGCCCAAAGACGGCCCCAACGACGGCCGCCACGGGTCCCCCAGACGGCGCGAGGACGGCCCCACGAGAGCCCCAAGAGGGCCAACAAGAGGGGCCAACAAGAGGGGCCCAAGAGGGGCCCAGGAGGGGCCCAGAGTTGCCCAAGGGACCCCCAGAAGACTGCCCTACAGGAGCCCAAGTTAGGCCGGGAAGAAAGGGAGGGACGGCGAGAAAAGAACCCCCGACACGAGGCGGAAGAGTGTGTCACACGTTACGGCTCCCCCGAGCCTCGGGACTACCCAAGGTGCTGGGCAGGCGCGGTGGCGGGACTTGCCGCAGGCAGCAACCGGCACTTCGCAAACCTACAACGAGCTTGGCCATTGCCAAAGACGGCAGGGTAATCCCATCAGACCCTTAGATGTTTTAACGCTCGCATTCCGCATCTGGCCTCGGAACAGGTCTGTGAAGGAGTATCATCACGCGGGATGGCACGCCACCGTAGATGGATGAACGCACCAGTCGCGCAACATCATGTTACGCAGGCGTTCGGCCCCGCGAGGGCCATTTGACGGCCCCGCAGCAACGCAAACCTACAAATCCGCGGATCCTTCGGCGTGTGCGAGAAGATTTGCCCTCGTCGTCATCATCGTCGTCGCCAGTCCCAAGGAACTTGAGCCACAAGGAAAAGCAACGCTGCAGCTAAGTGACTTCCCTCCTTTCCTCCCCTCTCTGACGGGGTTGGGGGGTCCTGGGTCAGAATACCGCTCCCGCCCTCGGTCCCGGCGGGTCCTCGAGGAGGGTCCCGAGGAGGGCGCCAGCGGGGGTTCTGGGGGAGGTCCCAGCTTCAGCGACGGCGGCACCGGCCGTAAGGCCTTCGCAGTACAGCGTGCGTACCACAACGACCCACGCTCGGCGATCGTAGCACTAAACCATAGACTTCAGCGAACCGTGATGAAACAACACACACACACACACACACACACTCAATGCAGCCTGTGCCGAAAATTGAATGCACTTGTTTACGAATGCTGCTCTGCGATCCCAGAAACATGCTGCGCGGCCACGAGCGACTGCTCGCGACAGTAGCTATCCGTCAGCATTGCAGAATTTCGTTGCAGTCCCCACTACGAAGTCGGAAAGGGCGCAACGTAATGTGTCTCATCACGTCGGGCTATCAGTCGGCTGCGTGCATAATCAAAACTGTAAGAGGCTCAGAAGGAAGGCAACAAGAAGTGTTCCGCACAGGCGTACCTCAGCGTCCAGTGCTCTGTTCTTGACATTTCATCCTAGCCCATACACGCAAAGCACTACAGATACTTGCCTCAACGCTATAGCAAAACACGCACACACACACACACACACACACACACAACTGGCAGCTACCTGCTCAGACGGGGTGTAGGAAAGATCCGCGACAGCACAAGACATCAGATTCTGACCTATACCGTCGCGTCCCCACGGGCAGCACCTTCCATAACCGCCACAAATCGCCATCAGGCTAAAGACCCTGCGCGAAACGAGGAATTCCAACATGATGTCGAATCATCACCGCACAGCGTGCATGCTCTCAGGAACGTGTACTGGACCTGGCCCGCATGCCCCGCAAGTTTTGAATCGCGCACGGAAGTGTACCCCCTGCTGGGGAGCCCGCCCACGCATCTGAAGCGTGGCCTGGTCTGTCCATCGGATACTCTGGCATTATGCTGGCATCGTTGCCGAGGCTGTCTGCTAAGGTAGGGCTTCTGTAAGTACGGTAAGGGCCCTCCCCACCATCTCCTAGCACTCCCTCGCGCGCACCGCGTCCCACGCCCCCTTTGCCCTCGCAAACAGCTATGAACATCCGCGCTCCCGAGACCACGATCTCCGCCCCCAACCCCTCGCGTGCATCACATCCCACGCCCCCTCTGGCCGTCGTGAACAGCTGTGAATACCCGCCGCTCCCCGAGGCCGCGACCTCTCCCCAAGAACCAGCAAACCGAAAAAGCATCTGCGCTCCCGCGGCCTCCCTACCCCGTGGCAGAAAAAGAAGCAGGGGATCCGCGCTCCGCAGGCCACGCTCCCCTGGGAGCCAAGCAAGGGGGTCCGCGCCCCCGAGCTTCGAGCTTCCACGACGGCCGAGGCAAGGCAACCAGGGCCGCCAAGATGGCCCCGGGATGCCGCCCAGACGGCCCAGGATGGCCCCAGGGCGGCCCAGGGTGGCCTCCAGACGGCCCAAGAGGCCCCCAAGACGGCCCACGAGGGCCACAAGAGGGCCCCTCTGGTTTTCAAAGATTTGGCCGTCTCCAGACAAAACAAGAGGCCTCCAAGATGGCGCCCAGGCGGCTCAAGAGGGCTTCAAAATGGCCCACTAGTCCTCCAAGAAGGTCTCTGGACAGCCCAGGAGGGTCCCTGGACAGCCCAGGACGGCCCCAACAGAGCCCCAAGCTGGCCCGAGAGGGTCTCTGGAGGGACCCGAGACAGCAGTAGAGAGCCCCTCGACGCCACAAGACGGCCCAAAGACGGCCTCACGACGGCCCCAACAGACCCCCCAGACGGCGAAGGCGGCCCTGAGACAGCCCCCAGAGGGCCCCAAGACGGCCCCAGAGAGCCCCAAGACTGCCCGCAGTGGCCCAGGGGATCCTCAAGACTCCTTCACAGGAGCCCAAGACCAGACGCAAGAAGAAAGGGAGGAAGACGGCGAAGACGACAAGGGAAACCGCCGACACGAGGCGGAAGAGTGTGTCACATGTTCCGGTTCCCCCAAGCCTCGGGGCACGAGGTGTCCCGCGTCACGGCCTCCTGTGCGCCCCCCGAGCAGTCGCCACCCAAGGTGCTGGGCAGGCACGGCGGCGGGACTTGCCGCAGGCAGCTGCATCCGCCGCCCCCTGTTGACTCATCACAGGGGTGCCTGGCGTGGTAGATGAATTCGGTTTTGGCTTTGGGTTTTTTTCCAAGAGAACTCCCCCCCGGGGGCTCCGGCGCGTCCCCCACGCGTTCCCCGAAGGCTATCCAAGCCGACTCGGGGAACAACTGGCCCGCTGGCTTGGCCAGGCTCTGGCTCAGCTGTCGGCCACGTAGGCGCTTCCGCAAGGGCAGGGGGCGGCGGTGATTCGCCGTGGGCGTCTTCGATACTGACCAGTGGAAGCACCAAGCATACATTCAGCAAAGTAGATCACGGTACCGCCCATGTGGCCAAAAAAACAGAACGCCTGCAAGATGCAATGAGCGACCTGCTGCCCATTGACAAATATGGCAGGGCAATCCCATCAGACCCTTAGATGTTTGGTACTCCTCATCCAGCCTCGGAACAGGTCTGTGAAAGAGTATCATCACGCGGGATGGCACAAAGATGCAACATCATGTTAGGTAGGCGTTCGACACCGCGAGGGCCATTTGAAGGAAGGCCCCGCAACAACGCCAATATAAAAACACAGCGTGCGCATCACAACGACCGACGTGTAGCGATTATAGCTCTGGATAGGAGGCACTGGCGCGAAACCATGTATTTCAACGAACCATTCTGACACAAACAATGTCAATGCAGCCTTCGCCGAAAATTGAACGCACTCATACGAATGTTGCTCTGCGATCCTGGAAGAATGCTGCGCGACCGCTAACGCCTGCTCGCGACAATAGCCATCCGTCAGCATTGCAGAATTTCGTTGCAGTCCCCACTACGAAATCGGAAAGGGCGCAACGTAGTGTGTCTCATCACGTCGGGCTATCAGCCGGCTGCGTGCATAATCAAAACTGTAAGAGGCTCAGAAGGAAGGCAACAAGAAGTGTTCCGCACAGGCGTACCTCAGCGTCCAGTGCTCTGTTCTTGACATGTCATCCTTGCCCATACGCACAGCACTAGAGGTACTTGCTACAACATTATGGCAACAAATGGATAGCACCTACCTGATGAACTGCATTAGGGTAATGGAAGCATTTACAAAACATCATATGATGACACAGATCGTCGCATCCCCACGGGCAGTGCCTTCCACAACCACGCGCGACCCCTTGAACATACATCTCGCGTGCTCGAAGGTCCAAACATACTACCGCAAACCGCTATCAGCACGAGGACTTCCAACATGCCATCGGATCATCACCGCACTGCAAGCATGCTCTCAAGAACGAGTACTGGACCTGGCCCGCTTGCCCTGAAAAGTTGAGGATCGCGCGAAGACGGGGCAAGCACCGTACCTAGGGGGTCAGCTGTCAGAGGTGATTGAGTCGGATCATTGTACTGTCAGCTAGGGATAACTGTTGGTTATCTACATCGTACCCCCGCTGGCAACGCAACTCCGCCACCGTGCCCCCTGGCACGTCAAGACGTGGTAGAATGAATGCCGAAGGCTGCCTGGTAAGGTGACGAAGCGAAGCGAACGCCGGAGTCGTGCGCGCTCCGCTGGGGAACCCGCCCGAGGCTGTCTGGTAAGGTGCAGCGTCTGTAAGCGTTCCACGGGGCTCCCCCCTCCCAGCACTCCCTCGCGCGCACCGCCTCCCATTCCCCCTTTGCCCTCGTAAACCACTGTGAACCCGCGCTCCCGAGGCCAGCATGAATCCGCGCTCCCGAAACCACGATCCTTGGAGGAAATCATAGGGACCCACGCTCCGCTTGAACAAAAAGAGGTGTCCGCGCTCCCAAGCTTCCAAGACGGTCGAGGCAGGCAACCGGGGCCACCAAGATGGCCCCAAGGCGGCACAGGATGGCCCCAAGGCGGCCCAAGAGGCCCGCAAAACGGCGGCCCAACAGGGCCACAAGAGGGCCCCCAGCAGGGCCGAAGAGGCAAGAGGCAACGATGCCCCGTTGGAATTCCAACGATGTGCTCGTCTTCAGCTCTTTTCGGACGTCCTGGATCTCCAAGACGGCCTCAGAGGCCTCCAAGATGGCCCCACGACGGCTCACGAGGGCCTCCAGGTGGCCCAAGAAGCCGCCGAGGCGGCCCCCGAGGCAGCCCACCCAGGGCCCCTGGACGGCCCGGGGCGGCCCCAGCAGAGCCCCAAGCTGGCCCCAGCGGGCCTCCGGAGCCCAGGAGAGCCCCCATGGACGGCCCCGACGACGGCCCAAAGACGGCCCCATCGACGGCCGCCACGGGTCCCCCAGTCGGCGCGAAGACGGCCCCACGAGAGCCCACAAGAGGGGCCAACAAGAGGGGCAACAAGAGGGGCCCAAGAGGGGCCCAGGACGGCCCAGAGTTACCCAAGGGACCCCCACAAAACTGCCCTCCTACAGGAGCCCAAGTTAGGCCGGGAAGAAAGGGGCGGACGGCGAGAAAAGAACCCCCGACACGAGGCGGAAGAGTGTGTCACACGTTGCGGCTCCCCCGAGCCTCGGAACCACCCAAGGTGCTGGGCAGGCGCGGTGGCGGGACTTGCCGCAGGCAGCAACCGGCACGTCGCACACCTACAACGAGCATGGCCATTGCCAAAGACGGCAGGGTAATCCCATCAGACCCGTAGATGTTTTAACGCTCGCATTCCGCATCTGGCCTCGGAACAGGTCTGTGAAGGAGTATCATCACGCGGGATGGCACGCCGCCGTAGATGGATGAAAAGAAACCAGTCGCGCAACATCATGTTACGCAGGCGTTCGGCCCCGCGAGGGCCACTTGAAGACCCCGCGGCAACACCAACCTACAAATCCGCGGACCCTTCGGCGTGTGCGAGAAGCTTTGCCCTCGTCGTCATCATCGTCGTCGCCGCCAATCCCAAGGCACTAGAGCCACAAGGAAAAGCAACGTTGCAGCTAAATGACTTCCCTCCTCTCCTCCCCTCCCTGACGGGGTTGGGGGGTCCCGGGTCAGAATACCGCCCCCGCCCTCAGTCCCGGCGGGTCCTCGAGGAGGGTCCCGAGGAGGGCGCCAGCGGGGGGTCCGGGGGAGGTCCCAGCTTCAGCGACGGCGGCACCGGCCGTAAGGCCTTCGCAGTACAGCGTGCGTAACACAACGACCCATGCTCGGCGATCGTAGCACTGGTTGGGAGACACTGGCACTAAACCATAGACTTCAGCGAACCGTGATGAAACCACACACACACACTCAATGAAGCCTGTGCCGAAAATTGAATGCACTTGTTTACGAATGCTGCTCTGCGATCCCAGAAACATGCTGCGCGGCCACGAGCGACTGCTCGCGACAATAGCCATCCGTCAGCATTGCAGAATTTCGTTGCAGTCCCCACTACGAAGTCGGAAAGGGCGCAACGTAATGTGTCTCATCACGTCGGGCTATCAGTCGGCAGCGTGCATAATCAAACTGTAAGAGGCTCAGAAGGAAGGCAACAAGAAGTGTTCCGCACAGGCGTACCTCAGCGTCCAGTGCTCTGTTCTTGACATTTCATCCTAGCCCATACACGCAAAGCACTACAGATACTTGCCTCAACGCTATAGCACAACACACACACACACACACAACTGGCAGCTACCTGCTCAGACAGGGTGTAGGAAAGATCCGCGACAGCACAAGACATCAGATTCTGACCTATACGGTCGCGTCCCCACGGGCAGCACCTTCCATAACCGCCACAAATCGCCATCAGGCTAAAGACCCTGCGCGAAACGAGGAATTCCAACATGATGTCGAATCATCACCGCACAGCATGCATGCTCTCAAGAACGTGTACTGGACCTGGCCCGCATGCCCCGCAAGTTTTGAATCGCGCACGGAAGTGTACCCCCTGCTGGGGAGCCCGCCCACGCATCTGAGGCTGCCTGCTAAGGTAGGGCTTCTGTAAGCACGGTAAGGGCCCTCCCGACCATCTCCTAGCACTCCCTCGCGCGCATCGCGGCCCACGCCCCCTTTGCCCTCGCAAACAGCTATGAATATCCGCGCTCCCGAGACCACGAGCTCCGACCCCCCCCCCTGCGTGCATCACATCCCACGCCCCCTCTGGCCGTCGTGAACAGCTATGAACACCCGCCGCTCCCCGAGGCCGCGACCTCTCCCCAAGAACCCGCAAACCGAAAAAGCACCTGCGCTCCCGCGGCCTCCCTGCCCCTGGCAGAAAAGGAAGCAGGGGATCCGCGCTCCGCAGGCCACGCTCCCCTGGGAGCCAAGCAAGGGGTCCGCGCCCCCGAGCTTCGAGCTTCCACGACGGCCGAGGCGAGGCAACCAGGGCCGCCAAGATGGCCCCGGGATGCCGCCCAGACGGCCCAGGATGGCCCCAGGGCGGCCCAAGGTGGCCTCCAGACGGCCCAAGAGGCCCCCAAGACAGCCCCCAGAGGGCCCCAAGACGGCCCCAGAGAGCCCCAAGACTGCCCGCAGTGGCCCAGGGGATCCTCAAGACTCCTTCACAGGAGCCCAAGATCGGACGCAAGAAGAAAGGGAGGAAGACGGCGAAGACGACAAGAGAACCGCCGACACGAGGCGGAAGAGTGTGTCACATGTTCTCGGCTCCCCCAAGCCTCGGGGCACGAGGTGTCCCGCGTTACGGCCTCCTGTGCGCCCCCCGAGCAGTCGCCACCAAAGGTGCTGGGCAGGCACGGCGGCGGGACTTGCCGCAGGCAGCTCTGGATCCGCCGCCCCCTGTTGACTCATCACAGGGGTGCCTGGCGTGGTAGATGAGTTCGGTTTGGGTTTTGGTTCTTTTCCAAGAAAACTCCCCCCCAGGGGCTCCAGCGCGTCCCCCACGCGTTCCCCGAAGGCTATCCAAGCCGACTCGGGGAACAACTGCCCCGCTGGCTTGGCCAGGCTCTGGCCCAGCTGTCGGCCACATAGGCGCTTCCGCAAGGACAGGGGGCGGCGGTGATTCGCCGTAGGCGTCTTCGATACTGACCAGTGGAAGCACCAAGCATACATTCAGCAAAGTAGATCACTGTACCGTCCATGTGGTGAAGGAGCCAGAACGCCTGCAAGCTGCAACTATCATGTAGCCTAAAACGAAGTGCCGATTGATAGATATGACAGAGTAATCCCATTACACCCTTAGATGTCATTACTATGGTGTTCCTCATCCGGCCTCGGAGCAGGTCTGCGAAAGAGCATCATCACGCAGGATGGCACGCCACCGTCCATCGATGAACGCACAAACAGTGCAACATCCATTTACACGGCCAAGTTGAAGGCCCCGCAGCAACGCCAACCTACGAATACAGTGTACGCACCACAACGACACACGTTGGCGATAGGAGCACTGGGTGGGAGATACTGGCGCGAAACTACAAACTGAAATGAACTATGCTGAAACAAGCACTTTCAATGCAGCCTTTGAATTCACATTTTCACGAATGGTGCGATCCCAGATAATTGCTGCGCGGCCGCCAATGCCGGCTCGCGACGGTAGCCATCCGTCAGCACTGCGGAATGCCGCTGCAGCTCCCACAGTGAAGTCGCAGAAGCCCTCGCGCATATTGAGGGGTATTCTGTGTATTCGGGGAAGGCGTAGGAAACTTCTCAGAAGGCGGGGGGACTTTCGAATCTTCTGAGAGGGCCCACCCCTTCTCACTTCCCTCCTGGGCTCGCCGCCGAACGTCGGGCCACCAGTCGTCTGCACGCATACTGAAAATTCGCAAGGGCCCGAAAGGAAGGCGCGGAGCCGCGCCTCGGCACAAGCTGCAGGCCCAGGTGCTTCTCAATTCACGGTCCCTGGCGCGCGCTTCCGGGGCCTCCTCCAGGGGCCCCGTTTTGAAAAGGAAGCGTCCTCAGCCCCTGCAGGTGTTGCAGACTGTGAATTCACATGCGCGCGACGCTGAGACGACAGCCCCATTGGAAAAGATGGTCCGTCATCCACCGTGCAGCTGCTGGAAATGCCAAGCTTCAGGACAGTGGATGGCGAAGAAACCTCAAGCGAAACGCCCGACCCGCCACGTCGACACTTCTGGGGGAGGGACAGAGAAAGGTCACCTGCAAGGAACAGGGATGAAGTGGGATGAGGAGGAGGAGGAGGAGGAGGAGGAGGAGGAAGGGGAGGAGAAGGAGAAGGAGAAGGAGAAGGAGAAGGAGAAGGAGAAGGAGAAGGAGAAGGAGAAGGAGAAGGAGAAAAACAGGAAAGGACGGGAGGAGGAGTGAGAGAGGAGGAGGAGGAAGGGGAGGATGAGGAGGGAGGAGGGGAGGAGAGAAAGGATGGAGCCGGAGGACGGAGGAGGAATGGAGCCCCAGGGGCGGCGCACAATGCCTCTCGTCCCCCGACGGCCGCGGTGTGCCTGGATCACCTGATGAGGTAGAGGATAGAGTATGGAGAAGGATGGAGCAGAAGAGGAGAGGAGTTGGATGGAGGAGGATGGAGGAGGGAGGAGGATGGAGAAGGGCGAGGATAGAGGAGGATGGAGGAGGATGGAGGAGGATGGAGGAGGATAGAGGAGGATGGAACAGGAAGAGGAGGTGGAGGACGGCGAGGAAACGACCGCAAGGGGCAGCGGCGGGAGAGAAGCGGCGGGAGCCCCTGGCGGCGCCTCCACGGTGTAGGACAGGATGCGCGGGTCGTGCTGCGACGATTTGAAGTTCTTGAAGATCCATCCTTCGAGGAGGAGAAGGAAGAGGAGGGGGAGGGGCAAGAGGAGGAGGAGGAGGAGGGGAGGCGGAGGAGGAGATGGAGGAGAGGAGAAGAGGAGGAGGAGGAGGAGGAGGAGGAGGAGGATGAGGGAGGAGGAGAGGAGGAGGAGGAGGAAAGGAGGAAAAGGGACTAGGTTGAGGACCAGGAGGAGGAGGGGGGAGGGGAGGAGGAGAGTGGAAGGGGAGAGGATGAGGGGAGGAGGAGGAGGAGAGGAGGAGGTGAGGGGGAGGAGGAGGCGGAGGAGGAGGAGGAGGAGGAGGAGGAGGAGAGGAGGAGGAGGAGGAGCAGAAAGGTTGCGGAGGAGAAACCCTCGCGCGGAGGAGGGGAAGGAGGAGGAGGAGGAAGAGGAGGAGAGGGGAGGGTGAGGGCGAGGGAGGGAGGAGAGGAGAGGAGGGGAGGAGGAGGGGGATGAGGAGAGGAGGAGGAGGAGAGGAGGAGGAGGAGGAGGAGGAGGAGGAGGAGGCGGAGGAGGAGGAGGAGGAGGACGAGGAGGAGGAGGACGAGGAAACGCCTCCTCCTTGAGGTCTCCCAAATCAGGGGCAGAAAGAAGCTTGGGCGCCCGAGAGCTATCTGGGGCAACTCGGGCCCGGGGCAACTCGGGCTCGGATTCCCGAACAACGAACCCGAGTTAGCCCTGACACGAGATACCCCTGATGATTCGGGGCTCTGAGAAACTGCACAGTTAAGTCTCATGTTTCGGAGGTCCGCGCAAATCTCATGGCTCGGCGCTGGCGCCCTCTCCCTGGCGCGCGGAGCGCGCCATGGGCGGCGTCGGAGGCGCTGCCAGGGGGTGCCATCGCAGATCCAAGAAATCAGTGCGGAGCTGGCCAAAGTCTACGTGTGTGCTGTTTTTCTTCTTCGACAAATGGGGCCCGACAGGAGAAGGCCGGAGGATCGCGCCACACTGCCGGTGCCTTGGCGATGTATCGGCGACGCTGGCGACGCATCGGCGCCGTCGGCGCGGAGGAGATCGGGCTCCGCCTCGAGCCGCCTCGCTGGTGCGTCGGCGGTGCGGCGCAAATCTTCGACCCCATCGATGTAGCCAAACGGAAGAATATCCGAGGGCACCCTCCCCCAGGATGCACCAGAGCATCCCACGAGCACGGAAGGCCAAGAGGGCACCCTCCCCGAACTGGCCGCGATGTTAGAAGAGGAAAAACGCCATGAACATAATTTTTTGGCGCTCCGCGCGGATTTCTTGGGTCTGCGCTGGACCCTCCTCCCAGGCGCGCGGAGCGCGCCAGGGGCGGCGCCGGAGGCGCCGCTGGGGGGGCCCAGGCGCTGATACAAGAAATCCGCGCAGAGCGCCAACAGTTTATATGTATGGCGATTTTTCTTCGTCGATCGGTCCAACGGTACTCCGACCTCTCCCGGACCTCTCCCGACCTCTTCCGCGGTTCGTTCTGACCAGAACTTCGAGGCGAATCCAGCGGTGGCGACGCGGGCCTCCCAGGAGGCCCAAAAAGAGGACAACAGCCGAAGGGTAGAGGTATGGGTACCTTTTCCCTCCTCGGAGATGTCCTGCCTCAGTCCAGCCGTGCCCCGGCCCCTTTCGCGAGGCGCTCAGGCTTCCCCCGAGAAACAACCCGAGCAAGCTGCCTCTCTCAAGGACGAGGAGGAGGAGGAGGAGGAGGAGGAGGAGGCGGAGGAGGAGGAGGAGGAGGAATAGGAGGACGAGGCCGAGGAGGAGGAGGAGGAGGCGGAGGAGGAGGCGGAGGAGGAGGAGGAGGCGGAGCATGAGGAGGCAGTGGAGGAGGAAGCGGCGGCCTCGACGCCGCCTGCCCGGCGGTGCCCCCCACCTCCGCCTCTGGTCGGCGGCGCGCACAAAGGGGGCAGAGGGAGGGGGAAAGGCGTCTCGGAAGGAGGCTGCCTCTCAGAAGGCGCCTCCTCCACTTACATCTATAACAAGGCCCGCGACTCCTGAGAAGCAGGGGTGCCATGCCCCATCTCTGCGCGTGGCCGGCTTGACTCTCTCTCTCTCTCTCTCTCTCCCTCTCTCAATGCCACAAGTGCGCTGGTGGGCACAATCCAATAACTGAGTCTTAGATTATGCCATGTTCTCTCGTGCAAATGCTGCCCTGGTTGCTGCTGACCGGTCTGCGACGCATGGCAATTCGGCAAGCTCATCCGATCTCATGCGTGCGATGGCCAGTCAACACGAACCAGTCACTCAGCCTGTGGTGCTCGATGTCTTCTCGTTGGGCTTGCTACCTGGTCTGTGCTAACTTGCTCCTGCGCGCTCGATCAATGCCTTGGAAGTCTGGGCTCCGACCCGAACCTCAGCGGATGCGCTCTGGTCAAAATCCTGGTGCGAACCCAGCC
>CAUYUJ010006707.1:45000-51764 GCA_963575745.1 Prorocentrum cordatum | reverse complement strand
CCAGACAGGATCGTGCCGAAAAACAACAGTGACAGGAGGTGTTCTGCTACTTTCGGCTCCTGGGAGCCCTCGCTTGATCCCAGGACCCTTCAGGGTAGGGACTTCCGGGGACGCCTGGAGGGCTCCTCTCTCCGTTGCTACGCCGCAGCCGCGGGCCCCTCTGCAGGCAACGCAGACCGCGGAGCTACGCTTAAGTCGGGCATGTCCCTCTAACAAAGATAGTAAACACAATCGTACAGGGACGATGTTTCAACTATTTGTTTGACTATTTGTTTTTGGTTATTTGCTGGTACATGCTTCATTTGTCCTCCCACATCCGCCTTTCAGAGGACATGCCCGACCTAAAACTGCGCTGGCCTCCGAAGCCTTGGCGAGAGGTTCCGCCAGCCTGCCCATGAAGTACACTGCACGCTTCTCTGGGCCCTACAGCATGATCTGCACGGTTTCCCCTGGGGCCGTAGGCGACCCGAGGAGGAGGAGGAGGAGGAGGAGGAGGAGGAGGAGGAGTGAGGAGGAGGAGGAGGAGGAGGGAAAGGAGGAGGAGGATGAGGAGGCGGAGGAGCAGGAGGAGCAGGAGGAGCACGGAGGAGCAGGAGGAGCAGGAGGAGGAGGAGGGAGGAGGAGGAGGAGGGGGATGGGTGAGGAGGAGGAGGGAGGAGGAGGAGGAGGAGGAGGAGGAGGAGGAGGAGGAGGAGGAGGAGGAGGGGATGGGGAGGAGGAGGAGGAGGAGGAGGAGGAGGAGGAGGAGGAGGAGGAGGAGGAGGAGGAGGAGTGAGGGAGGAGGAGGAGGGGGAGTGTGAGGAGGAGGAGGAGGAGGAGGAGGAGGAGGAGGAGGAGGAGGAGGAGACGAGACGAGACGAGCCCGTGGAATCCACTGCAGTCTGGACTACCAGCATTCGCACCTGGGATTCTGGGAGTGGGCATCTCCGGCCCTCGCGATTTGACAAAATCAATCAACTACCTGCTCTCCTCAGTTGAAGCACTGGCCTGTCGGCACCTCTGGGGCACGCAGCCCCGAGCGAGGGCCGACGCGAGCGGCGCGGGAGACATGTTCATTGCTGTCTTCCCTCGCTCGGCTCGCTCCATCCTCTCCCCCGCCCCCGACTCCCCGCCCTCCCCTTCCACGGCCAGAGCCCCTACGAGGCAAAACTACGGTTGGTATACTCGGTAGCTCTGCTTGGCTATAGGTCGGCATGTTTCTCACTTCCCCTGCAATCGCTCTAGAGGCTACCTCACTTGAGATCACTCCGCGGGCGACTAGGGAGGTGAATCGCTCAGAAGAACTCCAATCTACACGCTGTTCCCTGCATCTGAAATCTCTCGCTCCTATCGGCCCCTCTACTTGCTGTTCGCTGCTGCTGAAATCTCTCGCTCCAAGGGGCCCCGTGGCGCACTCCCGTGCAAGCGGATCCCCCTCTCCAGCTCGATCGTGCGCTTGAAGAGGTTGGCTGCCTGTGCTCCCGTCGCAGCCTGCTCGTCGAAGCAGTAGGTGATCAGGTACCTCTGGTCTGCCTCGTTCTTGCGCAGCATCTTCACCCTGAGGTACTTGATATGCACGCCTATGCTCAGGATGTCCGTCTTGCTCACAGTGTCCTGCCAGAACTGCTCGGCGTTGGCGCGCAGTATCTTCCCCGCTTCCTCCATAGATCCCGCTGCGAACTGCCTTGTCGCCATGTAGTGCATGGCTGCGCCGAACACGTGGAGGTGCGGGGGCCCGCGCCCTTGATGTGACACTGCTTTTCCTGCTTTCTTCTTGTCGGCTAACTCCTTGCTCTCTGCGTCGTACTTCTTGCCCGCTCCGATCATCGCGGCGGGAAGCCCCTGCGCGGCACTCATGTCGTAGGTCGTATACACTGCCGCGGACAAATCCGCGGTCTGGCGTGTCACCGAGAGGAGCAGGCGACCGATGTTGTTGACTAACTTGTTCTGGCCTCCTCCTCCTGTTGCCCGAGCCTCTGGCTTCGGCTTCTTGTCGGGACCGCCGAGTTCTTCTCCTTGGGGACCGCGACGCTGGCTTGCGGCTCCAGAATCGGGGCTGAACCACGACGGCATCGTCAGTGCGACTCCACGCTCTGGCATCCTGCTGTGACGGGAGAGAGGTTCGGTCAGCAGGTCGCTCTCGGTCACGGTATAGTGGTAGGGGCCACTGGAGATGCGAGAATAATTGGCAACATAGAGAATCAAGATCTTCGCCTTGGAAATCACATACATGAAGCGAGAACGATGTTGGTGGCGATAGGGTACTTAGTGTTGTCGGGCCCCTTCCTTGTAGAACAGTTTCCCCTGAGTATTGGCCCCAATAAGTGCCTCGCTGCTGCTATTGTTGTCGACAACACTTGTCGGCAATGAATACATATGTTACATGGTGTACGTACTGCAGGTAGGTTACGAACATGATGGTGTGCACGCATATGATTGAGTAATGCTTTGCATTCATGATAGCATGCATTACATCGCCTCCCGTCCTTATCCACCATCTTACAGCGATAAGCTCCCATTACTCCCATGTTCGTGAACTCCTCCTCCCCCTCCTGGACGGTGGTCTCCGTGCGAAAACCTGGCGGTGGGATCCTGGCCCCAAACCCCCGCGCCCGAAGGTCCGTGAAGTCCAGCTTCACAGAGTCCTCGGAGGCCTCCGGGTCCGAGAGCACCCGAACATCCGCCAGCACCTCATCCACGGCGCAGTGCTCAGGCTTGTCCGATGCATGCTCTAGATCCCGGACCATCTGTTTCAACCGCGGAGGCGCGAATCTAGTGGGGAGGCCGTTCTCGAGCTGCGACACCCCCAGCCCCTCCTCCATTTCTAGGTCTCCGAACATGGCACACGGACTCAGACGCCCTGGGTTGCTGCCCCCCCCCGCCGCCTGATCCGCGGCCCCCGCGCGCGCCCGGGAATTTAGTCGCGGCCGCAACCCGACCGTGACTGCCCGCCGCTGGCGCTTCCTCCTGCGTTTTTTTTTTTTTTTTTTTTTTTTTTTTTTTTTTTTTTTTTTTTTTTTTTTTTTTTTTACATATATAATATGGTTTGTATAAAAAAAAAAAAAAAAAAAAAAAAAAAAAAAAAAAAAAAAAAAAAAAAAAAAAAAAAAAAAAAAAAAAAAAAAAAAAAAAAAAAAAAAAAAACTACACGGAGGCTGCGCGTGACAATCAGGAAGCGCCGACCAGGACTGGTAAAATTTCAGCCTGCGAGCGGTGAGGTCAATCTTACTGCCTGGGAGCCTCCAACACTTCAACACCTGGGCACGGGTCAGAGACCCAACTGTGCCGTCGTCCCGTTCCTCTGTCGCTGTCCCTCTCACGGCTATACGGCAGAGGGAGGCGAGGCAGCGGTCCAGGCGATTATAATCTGTGTCCAGTAGTACAAAGGGTTCCAGTCCACTGATTCAGGTGTTGTAGACCTGCCCCTGGAGTAATGTTGGTCGCCATTTATAAGATAGTGCGAGTGACCATACTCCCCCAAGACGATACAAAGTTTTTTTTGCCATGTCACATCATCTCGTCACTTCATGATGTGCAGTTTCGCGTGCAACCAAGTGCGGCCCCAGGTGCCGAACACAATCCGAGACGTTGCCTCGAATTTTATCTCGCCCCAGTCGTAGAGTGCGACGTGCTTGATAATCATGATGTGCGAAGTGAAAGAGATCCTCTTGTTTGCCTATATTCTGCCCATACCCGTATGGAGCTAGAGACTCGTCTAGTGCATCATCAACCCGTCGAAGCTTATCTAGAAAAGCGCGTAGTGTGTTGCCTGGACCGGCGATCGCCATTTTCTGCAAATCATCAGCGTACTTCGTCAGGCTGAGGTCCGCAGCAAGTCCTTGTCACGTCGATGCCAGCGCTTTTGAATTCGTATCTGCGCGACGGAGCGTGTAGCTCCCTCTCAAGACTGCCCGAGCGAAAGTCCCCAGGACGCCCTGCACTGTAAAAGGGTCTCCCATGGGGCCACCACACCGTGGACGAATGAAAAAAGATCCATTCTGCCCGTCCAGCTCGATTAAGCCTTGCGGCAACGCTACCTGCACAACTCACGATCATGTTCAGCGGCCGCCAAGGAAACTGTTGTGTCGAGTTCTTCCCAATCCGGGCTCGCGAACGCGTTGCTCATGTCCGCGAAAGTGTTACAATAAGTGTATCCCAGCCGTCGTGCTCTCCATCCTGACGCCAGCGTCACGAACACCGCATTCTCCCGACGGCGGTGACGCACAAATCCATGATCGGCGACCGTGGGGGCCACCTTCAGTAGCTTGTCAGAGAAGAAGGCTTTGCCTGCAAAGAGCAGCGCATGAACCACGCGGACACCCTTCGGCCCCACCTCCAGCTTCTTCTGGATGTTGGCACCCCTGGACTTGTTCCAATAAAGCGGCACCTGCTGATGTTCTCGCATCTTGGCCAGTCCGCACGCGAGCAGAAACCAGAATCCTTGAGGAGAGATGAGCTTCGTAGCAGATCCCACTCCAGCTCGTGTGCATAGTCTGTAGTTCGGCCATATGCACTGATGCCGTATCTCGAGAGGAGCTGCGCCTGCAGGCTTCCTCTTCGGATCTCGCCGCGCATACCGTCGCATCGTGTCCACATCAGCTTTGACTAACTCCATGATCTCCTCCGAGTCGACTTCGCCATAGTAAATGCCAGTGTCTTCCCGAGCGTCTCGCCAGAGATCCCAAGAAGTCTCAGCCACCCCCATGCCGCCCTCAGGCCCGCTCCGAGACCAGACTGAGAGCCACTCCTGCTTGCTAGGCGGCGCACAGCGGACCAATCGGCCATCTCGTCGCTTGGGCCCGTACCGAGTACGGGCCGCGCGTCGAGCCAGTCGCATCCCTTCTGCCGTGCGCCCCCTATGCCAGTTGTCCAACGCCTCCGCCGTGAGTTGACCTCTCAGCTGTCGGGCAGCACGTCTCCGTTCCAGAAAAAGCTGGTGGGTTAGATCCTTCAGCTCCTGGTCGATCCTGGCGGCCTCCTCTGTGGAAGCCTGAAATTTCCGCGCCCGGAGTTCCACTCGCTGCTGGAGAAGAAGCCGTCGCTGTCTGCAAGATGCGTTGTAGCCTGGGCGAGACTCTGATTGTCGTAAAAATGCCTCCTGTCCTGCGGATCGCAGAACCTCCTCCAGCGTCTCGAAGATCTGGTCGGGCGACGCGTGGTCTCTGTACCATGCCAGGTGAAGTCCATCGCATCGCCCCCGAACTTTCTGTAGAAACTGTTCTCTGCCTGCCCCCGTCCAAACCGAAGCCATCATCTTATCATTTTCCCAATGATGATGTGTATTGACCTGCGGGGGGCACTCCGTGCTTCTCATAGTTCATCACCATCACGATGGGGATGTGGTCTCGTGGAGACACCCCTCCTATCGCTTGAAGTCTAGCCCCGAGGCGTAGATGTGCTCTCCCGATCAAAACTTGCTAATGCATCGCCCGAGGTACGAACAGGCAATCAATTCTCGAATTGCCAAACGTGCCGAAAAAAGTGGGTTCAATCTTCTCCGTAAACGTGTTTACTGCAACCATATCCTGTGTCTGCATCAACGTGCGCATGCGCTGTCCAGCTCCATTCACAAATAGTTCTCGATGCGGGACTCCAATGACAGGTGTGTGCACTGGTGTCCAAGCGCCCTCTATTCTAGCCTCCCCGATGCCGTCGTTGATGTCCGCGAACACCACGGGCGTACATCGTGCTGGGAGGGCGCACGTGATGGAGGACATCCACAACATGAGTGTGGCGTCAGTGCGAAAATATCCTCCGTGTGCCTCTCGGCTGCGAGGGCGAGGAGGAAAGTATCACACGATGCCGCACATGTCCGCCGAGCCGTACTTCACCCGTGAAGCGAGCCCACGTCCCCTCGCAGTCGGCGGAGACGGCCACGTGCGGATCACATGGCGCGGCTGAACCTGCGGACCGAAGGCCATGAGGCAGCCGCAACTTTGATTGCTGAGCGGCGACGAGACGAAGGGAGCCGACAGAACCTGCCTTCCCGCACTCCTCATGCTCTGGACAGGGGGGGCGAGATCATTGTGCTCCACCCGCTGAGTACCCGCCAGAAGAACTGGATCCAAATTCCGAGTTTCTCCGAGAAGTTCGGGGAGCCGTTCGCCTGACGTGTGAAGAGGATTAAATTCCAGGACACGAAGCCGAGACATTCCTCATATCTTCCGCTAGGCAGCCGACTCCATCCTGTCGCGGCTGGCAGCCGCCGAAGACACTTCGGGCCGCGCGTCGAGAGGCTCCCCCCTCTGCAATCTCTCGATGGAAACGGGCCTTGGAGGAGGAGGAGGAGGAGGAGGAGGAGGAGGAGGAGGAGAAGGAGAGGAGGAGGAGAGAGGAGGAGGGAGGAGGCGGAGAGGAGGAGGAGGAGGAGGAGGAGGAGGAGGAGGAGGAGGAGGGGAGGGGAGGAGGAGGGCGGAGGAGGAACTATCCTGCCAGATCGTCACCGAGCGCGGCCCCCGGCCCCAGTGGAAGGTACAGAAGGTATAGCACAGTCAGCCTCCTCGGGGAGGAGGAGGAGGAGGAGGAGGAGGAGGAGGAGGAGGAGGAGGAGGAGGAGGAGGAGGGAGGGGAGGAGGAGGAGGAGGAGGAGGAACTCTCCTGCCAGATCGTCACCGAGCGCGGCCCTCCAGCCCCAGGGGAAGATAGAGAAGGTACAGCACAGTCAGCCTCCTCGGGGCGCGGAAGAGCTCTATCGATGTCCCCGCGCTCCCCCTGGGGTGCCCCCCCAGGGTGCTCCACAGGGTGCCGGTTGCAAGCCACACCCTCTGCAAGCCACACCCTGTGGC
>CAUYUJ010006707.1:12500-42500 GCA_963575745.1 Prorocentrum cordatum | reverse complement strand
ACCTGGCCCACCACCAAACCACCAAGACGCCACACCACGTCACACCACAGCACACGCGCACACAGCACCACACACACCACCACCACCACCAGCACCAGCACCAGCACCACCACCACCCCCACCACCACCACCACAACCACAACCACAACCACCACAACCACGCACACGCACGCACGCACGCACGCGCACCACCACCCACTACGCACGCGCGCGCGGAGCCACAGGTCCGCTACGACACGCGTCCGCGGATAGAGAAAATCAGCGCCATGGTAAGGGATGGGAGGGAGGGGTAGGACGTCAGATATGACGCGAGCGCACATAGCTTGCCTCCTCCCCTCCCTCTCCTCCTCCTCCTCCACCTCCTCCTCCCTCCTCCTCCTCCTCCTCCTCCTCCTGCTCCTCCTGCTCCTCCCTTCTCCCCCCTCCTCCTCTTGCTCCTCCTCCTCCTCCCCCTTCCCCTCCTCCTCCTGCCTGTCGTCCCCTCCCTGGAGACCGGCGGCGGACCGCGCCGGCGCCGGCGCCGCCCCTGGCCGCCCCCACAACCGCCAAGGAGCCGCTCGGGCCTGCTGTCTGCAGGGGCGGTGCTCCTCGCCGCTGCCGCTGCGGCTGCCAGCTGCTCCTTGCCGTCGGCGTCGTCGTCGTCGGCGTCGTCGTCGTCGGCGTCGTCGGCGTCGTCGTCGGCGTCAGCGTGGGCGTCCTCGTCGTCGTCGTCGTCGTCGTCGGTCGGCGTCGGCGTCGGCGTCGGCGTCGTCCTCCCCCTCCTCGTCCTCCTCCTCTTCCTTCTCCTCCTTCTCCTCCTCGTCCTCCGACTCCTTGTCTCTACTCTTCATTAGGATCTACTCTTACTGCCGCCTCTGTCCGTCCGATAGCAATCCCATCCCGGGCTCCTATCCTAATTTTTCAAAAAAATACATGCAAGCTTTTGTTGTTCCTCTCATCATGGCCTGTCTTGTCTTCGACGAAGCGAAATTCGTGGCAGGAATGGGACGCAGCGCGCATCGCGCGCGGACGTCAATCCGGGCCGTCCCACCCTGAAAGTAAAACATCAATACAAAGTGTTTGTTTTCCTCTCAGTATGGCCTGTCTTGTCGTCGACGATGCGGAATACGTAGCAGGAAGGGGACGCGGCGCACATCGCGCGCGGACGTCTGGGGCAACTCCAAGCGGGAGGGCCATCCGACCTGTCAAAAACAAAAGCAAAGTCGAGATGCTTCTTCTCAGCGAGGACTTTCTTGTCGTCGGTTTTGCGAAACGCGCGGCATTAATGGAGCGCGGTGCACATCGCGCGCGACACGGCGAAATGTCGCTCTCGTTTCGGCGCCGCGCGCATGTTTTCTGAAAGTTGCGCTCCCGAGAAGGCGCGGCGCACATTTTTCGTTCGCCGATTCGTCGAGCGCCTGGGGCCCCCTGGGGCCTCCCAGGGTCTCCTGGGACATCCTGGGTTTTCCCGACGCTTCCCCAGGGTCTCGTGGATCCTCTTGGAGCCTCCTGAGGCATCCTGGGGCTTCCTGGGATTCCCCGGGGGCTTCCTGACACTTCCTAGGGGCTTCCTGAAGCCTCCTGGAACCTCCTGGGGCTTCCCGGGCCCTCCTGAAGCCTCCTGGGGCTTCCTGAGGGTCGCTGTTTTTTTTCTGAGGCCTCCTGGGGCCTCCTGAGGCTTCTGAAGCTTCCTTGGGGCCTCGTCGGCTCGTACTGAAATGCCAGCGCAGTCTTTGAGACGCGCCAGGGATTTCTTATCGATGACCGCCATCGCGGCTACATCAGCTGTGGCAAACCACCTTGCCGATCAAATTTCGGTTCCCAGTTGCGCCAGTACTGTTTCTTATGCTGTGGGAGGGCGGGGGGGAATGGGCATGCCATGCTTGACTCGCTCGAGCTGGCGAGCTTGACTCATATTCCTACTCCTACTCCCACTCCCTCTCCTGCTCCTACTCCTACTTTTCTCGCCAACAAGGAGAGACAGAGAGAGAGAGAGAGAGAGAGTGCGCGATACACAGACATCTGTGTCTATGTGTATATACGTACGCCTGGATGGACAGTGTTCTCCCCCCCCCCCCTGGCCTTCGTCCGCGGGATGGTGCGGTGCAGCGGCAGATCAGTCCCGCGCGACAGACCTGCCCGGAGCCCGGAGCTCGAAGCGGGCTCCCCGCGGGGGGCCTCGCTTCCAGGGGCCCCCCGGAATCTGCTCCCCGCCTCCTCGTCCCGCGCCACCTGCGCAGCATTTGCCGCATGCCGCAGCAACCAAGACCACGGCAGCTCGCCCACGGCATCGTCCCAGCACCATCCCCCCTCCCTCCGCACCTCCTCCTCGCGCGAGAGTCCCCCACGGGAGGCCTTGGAGCGTTCTTCCTCTTCGGGAGGGGGCCGTCTGCCGGGGGCGCCCCCCCGGTCCCCGAGGCCGAGAAAGACCAGCAATGACTTGGGAGGAGGAGGAGGAGGAGGAGGAGGAGGAGGAAGAGGAGGAGGAGGAGGAGGAGGAATAGGAGGAGGAGGAGGAATAGGAGGAGGAGGAGGAGGAGGAGGAGGAGGAGGAGGAGGAGGTGCACATGTTTGGGTGCCCCTGCCGTGTGAATCCTCTGGCACGACGTCGGAGCTCTGGGCCCCGTGCACCTCCACGCCTCCGAGAGATCCCCGCCCCGCGAACTCCGACGTGGAGCTGGTCACAGCGCGGAGCCCCGGAGGTCTGGAGCCCCCCCTCCTTTGGGAACTCCCCGGATCCCCCTGGACCCCCTCCCCGGGACCCCCAAGTGAAGGGGCGCCCCTTCGACTCGCTGAAGACATTGCTAGGTTTTTTCCCGCGGACCAACTCGAGGAGGAGGAGGAGGAGAGTGCAGGGAGAGGGGACGACGGCGACGACGACTGATGGAAGCGACGACTCGAACAGACAAGCCCTTGTCATACGCCGACCCCGGAGGTCTGGACCCTGGCCGGGGACCAGACTTTCATCCCGAGTCGTCTTCTGACGATTCCAGGGCCCGGCGAGGAACCCCAGAGGCTGAAGGTGGCCAACCACCTTCCGCCGTCACACCGATCGGGTTGACCCAAAAGGGGGTCCAGCGACAAGGGGGTAGTGCAATAGATTGGGGACGCGCAATACATTCGTTGCAATACGATGCAGTACAACTCTTCGGGGCAATATGTTTGGAACACAATTGCCCCAAATCTGTTGCACCCCCCCCCTTTCAGCTGGACCCCCTTTGGGGTCGACCACCACCGAGGGGAGGTGGGGGTCCCGCCCCGCCGTCTCGTTTCTGCGGCGCCCCTCGCCATGGCACCGGCGGCCCGAGCTCAGGAGAAGCTGCACGACTGGCACCGGCAGGAGGTGCAGAGGCGGAAGCTGGAGACGGGCACGCTGCTCTCGAAGGAGCCGGCGGCGGGCAGCGCAGATGGCCACTCGTCTTGGGGGCGGAGGGGCAGAAATCGCCTCTGCAGGCGCCGCTAACGGTCGGGGACCTTCTGCGCATGCGTGCGTCGCGCAGCCGGTTCTGGCCCACCGCGTTGCGGCGCGACACGCTATCCACGTCGCAGTCGCCAGACGTCAACGTCCAGAGCCTTTCCCAGCCTCCCGCCCCGCGGAGAGAAGCGACACGGTATCAGCTCAAAGGGTATCGCGTGTCGGCGTGGCCGCCGCTGCAACACGCTACGCACAAGTTCCCGACCATACCCCCCGTGTTGCAAGCTACGAGAGCCGCTGTGACCGTACGGAGTCACGAATGGGGACGCTCTGGCACGTGGGACCCCGACAAAGCTGAAGCAAGGGAAAGCCCACAGAGGCAAGCGGAAGCAACCAGAAGCGCAATTGGAGGCATCTCGTCTCGAGCGGGGGCGAGGGAGATCAAGCGGAGGAGAGCAGGAGGAAAGTGGGCGCAGGCGAAGTCGAGCATACTGCAGACGGGAGCAGGCGGAAGCGAGTGTGAGCACGTGGGAGCCAGTCGCGCACCAGCCGTATAGCCTCGCCAGCACGGGGCAGCCGGGCTGCCCGGGACGGGCGGCTTGCCGAAACCACGTCGGCGGCGGCCGGGCCAGCTCCCGGCGGGCAGGGGCTTCAGCAGAGCGGGGGCAGTGGAAGCCCATGCCAGGGAACACCTTGCTTGCATCCAGGGCGCCCTGTTTTTTTTGCTTTGGTTTCGGCGGTTTTGCGATCGGTTGGTCCGGGGGGGCGCGCTGCGGCGCCGAGCGGACGGCGGCCAGGCCAGGTCTCTCGAGGTGGGACCAGCGCAGCATCGGGGCCAGGTCGGCGCCATGCGTTGCTGCGTTCCAAAGGGCTTAGGCGACCCGTCCTCCTCCTCCTCCTCCTCCTCCTCCTCCTCTTCCTCCTCCTCCTGCTCCTCCTCCTCCTCGGGTCGCCTGCGGCCCCGGGGGGAACCGGGCAGGGAGAGGCACGCGGGGATCTCTCCGTGACCACCGCCTCTGGGGGATTGCTCTTCGGGGGCCTGTGCGGGCGGCGGGTGCAGTGGGAGCTGGACCACAGGCTTATGATGTTCCAACCTACTTTAGCCTTGATCCCTGGAAAGAATCTCGAGCACCCAGAACGTACCGAAACTTGAGGCTTTTCACGTGTTGTGGGCCCTGGGAGGCGACGCTCGTTCGACGCTGCTTCGACACTTTTTCTCTGGGTGCTCGAAAGTGGTACTGGGATGTTGCCCTTGAGCACGACGGGAGTGACATGAGCCACGCGGCGCAGCCAATCCAGACCGGCGGCCGCCGCGCCGACGTCTCGGTGGCCTGGCAGGGCACTGACGGTGGCCAGGTCGGGGCCAGTGTTGGCGGCGCGCAGAGGGGGGCAGGGAGAGGGGGGAAGGCTTCTTAGAAGCACCCCTGCTTCTTTGAAGATTCGGACCTTCTCTGTAGATGTAAGGCCGGCGCCTTCTAAGAAGCAGCCTCCTTCTAAGAAGCCTTCCCCCCTCCCCATACCCCCTTCTGCTCGCCGCCAACAGTGGCGCACGAAACGCACACTGCGGCGGCCTGGTGGGTTCTGTCTACAGGAGGAATATTCAACTATACTTAGTCGAACAAATAACCAAGGGACGATTTGTCGGTCATTTCTGATTCGTTTTTGAGTATGGTGTGACTGTGTGTTCATTTTACCTCCAGAATCCGCCTGTAGGATGACATGCCCGACCTAAGGCCAGGCCCTTGCCGCCACCCGGAGCACCGATGCCTCTGGCGGACTCTTCTGGCACCGAGAACAGCGACCTGAAGCAGCACTCGCGGCGATCGCAAGCTGCCGAGAGCCCCGCGGGCCCTGCCCAGTGCGTCGCCCCCTGCGCCGCTCCAGAACAGCAGGGCGGTCCCAGGCCCGCGGTGCGCCGGGGCTCGCCAGACGCAGGCGGTTTCGCCTGCGGAGGGGATCGCGGCTGCGCGAGCACGCGTCAGGGGCAGCGCAGGATTGGGGCAGGAGCGTTGCATTCTCCGCGACCGTTCGGAACCCGCGCCGTGACATGTTGTCATCATCATCGTCCGTAGTCGTTGTGGCTCAAGCCTCTTTTGACTTCCAAGAGCTGTGTGCCTTCCAGTCGCAATGGTCGAGGTTGCTGTGCGCGACGGCTTGGGAGGTCAGCTTTTGGAGTTCCGCATGTTGAAGGATGCTGCGGTGGCTGATCTGGAGGTCTACATTTACTTCGAGACCTGAGTTCCGCAAAGCCAACAGCGTTTGGTGTGTGGCACCCGTGAGCTTGCCGACTACGAACTTCCTTCGCCCTTGCAGATGGGGATGGAGAGTTTTGAGGTGCAGCTTCTGCGCATGAGTGATGACCCTGGCAACTGTCTTGCAGCTTGTATCGCTGCTGGCGATGCTGACGCATGTTTAAGGCTTCTGACCAGAGTGAATACACCAGGCACGGTCAAGGCTTTTGACGAGAGTGAATGCACCAGGGCTTCACGATGGTACCCTTCGTTACGGCGAGATGGGCTCCGTTGCCGAAGGGACCGTGCTACACAGCTGCTGATGCGGGTCTCACAGAAGTCGTTGTCGCCTTCTAGGCCACAAAAGCTTCACCAGAGATGTGAACAAACGAGATCTGTATGGTTGGACTGCTTTGCACTTCGCTGCGCACCTAGGTCATACTCCAATCGTGCGCATTCTGCTGGATTGCCCACGTTGCAAATCAATCGATGCAGCTACTGGCTATAGGACGAAGTATGACCATGACAGTTGTACAGCACTGCACTAAGCGGCGAAACAGGGGCATACAGAAATCGTTAATACCAGCTTGAGATATTGGACCGTGAGGACATGTCAGGCCACGCTGCAATTGATTCCGCGAATGGGGAATGGCCAACGCCGCGTCAATTTCGTTCGAGGCAAAAACCTCCCTGCCAGCAGCGGCGCGGTCACGGCCGGCCACATACCCTCCCTCCTCCGTCGTGCCTCCACTCCCCCTCTGCCGTGCCAGCACATCCAGAGGAGCAGTGTGAGGGGGAGGCCCCACCTGAGCATGATACAACCGCCGAAGAAGAAGCGGCCGAATATCTCAGCTAGAATTTCGACGCTGCTTGGCACGCGCTGCGCAGGAGGCCCCTCCGAGCAGCACCCTGGCAGTCTGGCCCAAGCGGGGCAACACGAGACAGTCGGCTCTCTGCGACGGATCACTTTAAATCTGGTTTCATTATACACCATATCCTGATATCAGATGTTGGTCCTGACGTCGAGGAAAAAACATCATCATAATCGGCATCATCATCATCAGCATCATCAACATCATCATCATCATCACCGTCACCATCATCATCATCAGCATCATCATCCTCATCAGCATCATCATCATTATCATCATCATCATCATCCGTGGCCGTTTTGGCCCAAGCTGTTTGTCCATAGCTTCTCGCAGGTGCTCCCACACTGTGCAGCGGGGCGCGGTCGGGAGATGCTTGGCAATGGCGGCGGGGGGCCGCCTGCCCGCAGGCGCACGGGCGGGGCGGCCCAGCACGCGCAGCACGCAGCGCCCGAAGGAGGCGGCCGAGATGGGGGCGTCCGCGGTTCGCCGAGCTGCGCGGGCGCGGCGCCACCTCGCGGCAGAGGTCGCGGTGCGGGCGCACGCGAAGGCCCGCGGAGGCCCGGGCTCCTGGCAGGGCCGAGAAGCGGCGGCTCGGCCAGCCCTCCGCAAAACCGCCGCTGGGCAACGGTTCCCTGGGGACGCTCGGAAGCGGCGCAAACGCGCATGGCACGCCGTGCGGATCCCCCAGGGCGGTTTCCCTGGCGCCTCGAGAGCAGGCCTCGCTTGGCCCGCTATGTGCTGCGCAGCGGCCTCGAGCCCCTGTCGCCGTGTGCTTCAAGGACGACGTCGTCGCTATCACGGAGGACGGCAGCGAGCAGCTGGAGCCTTTGGAGGGCAGTGCGCGGGCGCGCTTGTGTAGGGAGCTCAGGCGCTCGCGGAAACTGGGGCCAGCAGCGGTCCTTGGGGAGCCCGGACAGGGGCAGACCCTAAAGGAGGGCAGCGGACCTTGGCATGGGGCCGCAGACGTGCGGGTGGCGGAAGCCCTCGGCCAGGTCCAGTCTCCACCCTGGGCCGCGGATGCGCGGGTGGCCGAAGCCCCAGGGGGGGGGGCCGTCGTCGGCGCCAGGGCGTGGAAACGTCCTTGGGGAGCCCGATGCTGGGCCGACCCAGAATGGGGGGGGAGGCGAGGGCGGAGCAAGGCCGCAGACGAGCGGGTGGCCGAAGCCCGTGACCGAGCTCAGCTCCATTCCAGGGCCACGGGCGCGTGGGTGGTCGAAGCCCCTGGGATGAGGGCCCCCCTCCCCAGCGGCTGGCGTCGGGGCGCGGAGGCGTCCTTGGGGGGTCCAGGCAGGGGCAGACCGTAAAAGGAGGGGGAGGCGAGTCCGTGCTCGAGGCCGCAGACGTGCTGGTGGGTGTTTCCCTCGACCGAGCTCAGCCTCCGCTCAGGGCCACGGACGCGTGAGTGTTTGTGACCCCTGAGCCGAGCGCCCCCTCCCAAGCGGCGGACGGGAGCTTTTGCAAGGACAGGCCGGAGGACCAGAAGGGCAAGCGCAAGTTCGGCCTGGACCTGGACGAGAACGGAAAGCACGACGGCCGGTGCGGCGGCGCAGGCCTCTTGCCCGCGCGCGAGTTCCTGGAGGCAGGGGCCGCCTCTCGGACCGCCCTCGCAGCGGCCGGCATCCTCCTGGGGGTCCCACTCGAGGCCCCGTGCCAGCTCGCGGGCGCCGCGGGCTGAGTCGCCGTGTCTGCTCGGGTGCCGTTCTCTCGCTGGCCTCGGCTGAGGCGGAGGATTGCTCTCGTCACACGGGCGAATCTGCGTGTGTGCGCCGAGGCGTACGAGACTGGGCCTTGCCTCCGCAGGGCCAAAGGGAAACGCCTCGGCCCGAGGGACAGTACGAGCTAGGAGCTCCTGACCCCTCCCTTCAGCCGCGGGGATCATCATCAGCATCCTCATCATCATCATCATCATCACCATCATCATCAACAACATCATCAGCAGCATCATCCTCCTTGCCAGGCTGCCGTGGGTTTCGCGCGCAGCGCACGCTCTGCCCTGACCAGCAGCGCGCGCGCACACATTCCACCGCGACCTGCCGCGACAACTCCAGGGTCCACTGGAACAGAACGCCAGACCACCCTTGGGGACGCCAAGATGGCCTCGTTCCGCGCGCCGCGGCTTTCGCCAGAAAGCCCTGCCCTCCTCTAAAAGGCGGCCCCGCGAGGGTCGAAGGATCATCGCGCTCCGGGCGCCGCGGGGGTGCGAGGCGCGAAGTTGGGCGACCTGGGGACAGGGGCGACACCATCCTCGGCTCTTCCTCTGTTCCCCTGTTCCGCTACCGGCTCACCCTTTCTCGTCTCGGCGGCGAGGGAGGGGGGGAATGAGAGGAGGAGAGAGGGCGGCAGGACGGCTCGGAAGCCCTCCGATTTTCTGGGGGGTTTGGTGAGTCCTCGGGGAAGGCTTCGGACAATTTTTTCAGAAGGCAGCGGGATTGCCGAGCAATGTTTGGGGGCCCGCCCCGTTTCGTTCCCCCCCCGGGCTCGCCGCCGACAGTGCGCAAACACCACTTTCGGCTCTTCCGCTTTTTGTTCCGCCGTGGGCTCGCCCTTCTTCCTTTCCTTCGCTGTTTCCGGGTCGTCAGGGGAGGGTGGCGGTGTATCGATCACCGCCGAGAGCCAGCGGCTTTCTGCACCGCCGCCCTCCCTGACGGTGCACGCGGAGTTCGTCGGGGGGTATCTGTATGTATGTATGTAAGTATGTGTGTATATATATATATATATATATATATATATATAGGTGTGTGTGTGTGTGTGCGTGCGTGGCGCATTCCCTTCTGCGAGCGCAGCACAGCGCGCACGCGCGCAGGCCGAGGCTGCTGCGCGCACCGCTGCTGCGGCGCCTCGTGGCCGCCTCCCGCCGCCTGGATGGGGAACGCAGCTGCGGTTCGCTCGCGCCCCGCGTCCTCGCGACGACGACGCCGCCGACGACGACGCCGCCGCCACAGACGCCGCCGACACCGCCGACGCCGACGCAATCGCGACGCCGACGCCGACGCCGACGCCGACGCCGCCGCCGCCGCCGACGACGACGCCGACGCCGACGACGACGACGACGAGAACGACGAGAACGACGACCCCGCACGTCCCCGAGGCCGCCCCGAGGCCGCCCGACGCCGAGAGGGCACCCGATGCACCGAGGTGCGGCGACCGATGCCCCAGAGATCCTCCTCGTCCTCCTCCTCCTCCTCCTGCTCCTGTTGCTGCTGCTGCTCCTACTCCTGCTCCTGCTGCTCCTGCTGTTTCTCCTCCTCCTCCTCCTCCTCCTCCTCCTCCTCCTCCTCCTCCTCCTCCTCCTCCTCCTCCTCCTCCTCCTCCTCCTCCTCCCCCTCCCCCTCCTCCCCCTGGTCTTCGCATGCAGCTCCCTGGGGTCTGGATTCAGCATCGGCGCTGGTAGATCCGCGGTCGCAAACCGTCCCAAACCGGCACAATCCTGTGCAGTTTCGCCAAATCGCGTTGGGTCCGGCTTAATCTGGCTAGTCCAGCTGACTTGCCCTCCAACTGGGCTGAATCAGCTCGCAATCGTCACTACGACTACCTCCCAGAGTTTCCTTCCTAAGTTATCCTCCTCGTCTCCCTCCCTCTCCTGCTTCTCTTATTAGCCATGCTTCGCTTGCGTCGCAGTCCTGGCCTTCGTCACCACCGCAGCACGCAGGATGACGAGCATTTCAAGCAGGAGAGGCGCCAGAGGCCCCGGAGCCTCTCCGGACGTCTCTTGAGGAGGAGGGGGAGGACGAGAGGGGGCTGGAGGGCGGTGGCGGTGCAGTGGCAGAAGCAGCAGCAGGAGGGCGAAAAGGGGAGGGAGGAGGAGGAGGAGGAGGAGGAGGAGGAGGAGGAGGAGGAGGAGGAAAGGGGGGCTGGAGGAGGAGGAGGGGAGGAGGAGGAGGAGGAGGAGGAGGAGGAGGAGGAGGAGGAGGGGGAGGAGGAGGAGAAGGAGGAGAGGAGGAGGAGGAGGAGGAGGAGGAGAGTGAGGGTGAGGAGTGAGGAGGAGGAGGAGAAGAGGAGGAGGTGGAGGAGGAGGAGAAGAAGGAGGAGAGGGGCCGGGAGAAGGGGTGCACTGCGGTGAGGATGAGGCAGGATGAGCAGCAGGAGATGGGGATGGTGAGGGAGGTGGATGAGAAGGGCGGGATGCATGGATGGAGGGAACGAGGGAGGGCGGAGGAGGAGGAGGAGGAGGAGCAGGAGGAGGACGATTAGAAAGGTTGGGCATGCGACAGTTGCCACATCGACAGGCGCACTTCAGTGCAGCCGTGCTTTCGAGCTTGCTGGCAGCGGCCCTAGAATGGCCGTGATAGGAGTGCGAGCCAGGACTTCTTCGACAGGCAAGTGCGCGCCTGAACGAGGGCGATTTCGTGTATCGGAGAAGGGAGTGGCCTGGACTGCTGTGGGCGGGCCGAATCCCGAGTCGGGCCAATGTCAGAGGCATCGGGGAATCAACACGGTTTCTTTGTGAACGTGTGGGACGCCTTGCCGAACTGAATATACCAGCATGCTGCCACGCTTGGTGCTTGGTCGAGCTGCACATTGACATGAACCTTGCGAATTGCCACATGCGTGCTCCGGGGGCTGCAATGGCCCCCTTCAATGATTTGAGTACGAGTCAGGAGGGACGCCTGACAGGAGAGGTGGTAGTGCGGGAGATGGAGGCCGGGAGGAGACGAGGGAGGGAGGGAGAGAGGACGGGCGGAACGATGGGGGAGGGAGGGGCGGCGGGGGTAGGGGCTGACACAGGGAGCGTTGGAGACGGAGAGAGGAGGCGCAATGCTCCCACACCCCTTGGCATGCAAGTCGTCAGCAGTCTGTCTGGCTCAGAAGCGCCCCGCGCAGGGGATGACTCGGTGGCCGAACACTGCACGTTTTCGTGCTTGGATCCCCCGGCTAGAACGCTCGGACCCCCCCCCCCCGGGCCTTCTGAGAAGTGCTCTGCGCCTTCCCCGAAGACGCAGGGAACTCCTCGGAGGGCCCGAGAGCTTCTGAGCAGCCCCGCTGCCTTCTGAGAGGGCCTTCTCCTTCTCACTTCCGCCCCTCGCCCGCCGCCGACTTCGCGCTCGATCTGGGAATAATGCCCACCCGCAGGTGGGAGGAGCACCGCCAGCGGCAGAAGCAGAAGCTCTCCGAGTGGGCCGGCAGCCTGCTGAGCCGGCGGGAGCAGGCGGAGAGAGAGGCGATGCAGGCGCGTGCGCCTCCGCCCTGTGGCGTCCGCCGCAGCTGCAGCCGACATTCATCTTAATTGAGTCGTGCCTGTCCCTCTACAGGGCGCGCCCTGTCTCCCAAGTTAGTGCTTTGCGCGGCCCGCCTAGCTCTTAACCGGAAGAGGCTCGCTCTCGACCCGCAGACCAAAAAGTGTCCCTCTACAGAAGGAATGTGCAATACTTGTCAAAACATAGTCTGGGGACGTTGCCCGACCTAGCATGCATCGAATAAGACCAGCGTGCGTACGGCCACGACCCCTGGCTTTCAGAGGAGGAAGCGGCCCCCATACCGCTACTCTTACATCGTTTTCCTCTTATTGGGTCTCCTGGAAGGCCCTCGTCGCCACCGCTGGATTCGCCTCGAAGTCCTGGTCAGGACGCACCCCTGAAGAGATCCAGGGAGCATCTGTAATCATCGGTATCTTTTGGCATCCCCATGCTTTGCGTATCGCGCCACCGGTTTTGGCACACCACGCTTCGGCGCAACACGCTGAGCACGCCCCAGCTTCCAAACGTCAACGTCCCCATCTTGTGCCGCCCCCCCGTCGCGAAGCGAAGCGACACGCTACATCAGCTTGCAAGGCGCAGCGCGTCAAGCTGTCGGCCCTGGGGCTGGCAGGCGGAGCGCGCCGGGGGCGGCTCCCAGGCCGCCGCCCTGAGGGGTCCAGCGCCGATCCAAGGGACATTCGCGCGGACCCTCGAGAGTTTGTGCTCGTCGGTTCGTCCACGCCCAGCAACTTTGCGCTGTTAGATCTAAGTCGGGCCTGTCCCTGTACAGGAGGAGTGTTCAAATATAGTAAAACATTAGTCTGGGGACGACTGTCCTACTATTTTTGATCAGCGTCGGGCGTTTTATGACTAATGCTTCTTTGTCGTCCAAAGTCTGCCTGTAGGGGGACATGCCCGACCCAATGTTAGACCCTTGCGCAGCAGGCCCCCGAGGGGCCCGCTGGGCGCCAGCACCTCGGGCACGGGGCTCTGCAGCACCTGCCAGGGAGGGCCGGGGCGGCCTGTGCAATGTTTCCCAAGCGTCCTGTTGGAGGAGGAGGAGGAGGAGGAGGAGGAGGAGGAGGAGGAGGAGGAGGAGGAGGAGAGGGGAGGAGGAGAGGGGAGGAGGAGGAGGAGGAGGAGGAGGAGGAGGAGGAGGAGGAGGGCAAGAATTTCCGACCCACCGTCCGCACCCTGCACGCCGCGGCTCGTGGCGCGGGCCGGGCGTCCGGGCCGCGACCGGCTGCCCTGCGAGAGCGGCGCGTCTCCGTGCGACGGCGCGTCCGCGGGATCGTGCCCCAGAGTCCAGACCGCCAGGGGGTCGTACCAAAACGACGCGAGGATCGGGACAAAATCGGATCGGGATAGCTCGAAATCTGTGAGGATCGGCGGGTTTGGAGGATGTATTGGGCGCCGCGGCCGCTCCAGAGCGTTCCGGAACGCTCTGAGAGCGCTCTGGAACGCTCTGGAGCGATTTGTCCCGATCCTGGCCCTGTTTTGCGTACCCCACGTGGGGCGTTCCAAAATGTGTTTTGCGTTCGAGGATCGAAAGAGGTTGTCGGCGGCTGATCGGCCTCCTGCCCTCACGCGTCGACCAGCGAATCGGCCGTCTTCGGTTCGCGAGAGGGCTTCGCGGCCGTCACTCTTGTGGGTCCAGGTCCGTCGGTTTCGGTCTTAGGCCGTTTTCACTCTAGGGTGGTTTACTAAAGGGAGGTTTGTCCACCGCCGAAGAGTCCACACCGCGAGGGCGTGGATATGGATCTGTGGGGCGTTCCAAAGAGGGCCTCGCTCTCGAGGGTCGAGGGAGTTGCCGTCCCTTCCGCGGCGGGAGGCGGCGGAAGGAATGCGGCGGCGGCTCCACCCGCGGAAGCTCGGCGGAAGCATGGCGGAAGCCAGCACAAGCAGAAGTCGACCTCCGAGGAGGTAAAAGAGGAGCAGGAGGAGGAAGAGGAGGAGGAGGAGGAGAGGGAGGAGGAGAAGAGGAGGAGGAGAGGGAGGAGGAGGAGGGGAGGAGGAGGAGGGGGAGGAGGAGAGAAGAGGAAGAGGAGAAGAGGAAGAGGAGGAGGAGGAGGAGGGGGAAGAGGAGGAGGAGGAGGCGGAGGAGGAGGAGGGGGAGGAGGAGCAGGAGGAGGAGGAGAAGGACGAGGAGGAGGGGGAGGAAGAGCAGGAGGAGGAGGAGGAGGAGGAGGAGGAGGAAGAGGAGAAGGACATCATTTTGGGGTTGAGGGTTTCCGGAGTCTGCCGCACACGCTCGCCCCGCTCGTCGTGGGAGAGCCCGCTGGGCCCGAGGAGAGGGCCGGTGCTTCCCCCGGGCAAGTCCCCGCCCCGGGTCTCCGACGAGGGGCGAGGCAGGCACGCCGCGGCAGGCAGGGTCTCTCTGTTCGGGGGCGGAAGAGAGGGGGGTGATGACTAGGGGGGGGTGGATATCATGGCGGGGGCCATGATATTTCCCCAGATTTCATGGCGCCTCTTCTTGTCTCATTACGTCCCTGGCCCCCCCGCTGGGCCGCGCACATGCCGCCGGTCATGATTTGCACCCCCCTCTTGGACACCCCCCTCTTGGCCGCTCCCGACGGCAGGCAGGGGCCCTCTGTTCGAAGAAGAAAATCCACTATACGTAAGAGTGACCTTTCGCTGGAGTGGCCTGTGGTGCGGGCCCAGTGGGGCCCCCCAAGCGCCGAGCGCGATGCGATGGTGGCGTCTTGCGCGCCTGTGTTTGGTTCCCCCACGGCCCCCAAGAAGCCGCGCAACAAAGGTCACTCTTACCCAGGGTCACTCCTGCGTGCAGCCGAGAAAACGCCACATGGGCATCAACCTTTGGCGCTCCGCGCGGGTTTCTTGGATTCGGACTCTTCGAGGCGAAGCTCGGGGAATGGCAGCGGGAGGTCGCCTGCAAATGTTTGTTTCGAGCGATCCCTGCCCGAGAGCGCGAGAGGGAACCCCGGGAGCACAGGCACGCAACAGATAGAAGAAACTAACACACAACCATAAACTTGTGGCGCTCTGCGCGGACTTCTCGGATCAGCGTCTGGGGCCCCCGGCTGCGCCTCCGGCGCCGCCCCTGGCGCCGCCCCTGGCGCGCTCCGTGCGCCAGGGAGGGGGGGTCCAGCGCGAACCCAAGAAATCCGTCTAAAGTTTCTGTTTATGCAGTTTTCTCTTGTTCTATCTGTAGCGTGCCTCTGGGGCCCCCTCTCGCGCTCGCGGACAGGGATCGCTCGAGGCAAGCATTCGCAGGCGACTTCCCGCCGCCATTCCCCGAGCTCCGCTTCGAAAAAGATCCCGTCGGGAATTCTCGGGCAGCGCGGCTCTGGCACTCCACGCTTCGCCGCGCCATGCTGTCCATTCAGTCCTCGGGCGCCAGCGTCCCGAGCCGTTCCGAGCCGTCCCGGTCCCGCGGAACGGTGCGGCACGCTCTCCGGCTCGTGGGGAGCAGCGTGTCGCCGGAGCCGCCATGGCGACTCGCTATCCCAGCGTTCCGGACCGTGTAGGCCGTTCAGAAACGGGCGGAACGCCAGGACAGATGATGAAGTAGGTACGGCCGAGGCCGACCACACCTTGCAGACCAGCATGTCTATGACTTGTGCGAGCGAGTGCGGCAGTCCGGGCACGACAGCATCCTCGACTCGACCTGATCGCCAACCATGTTGCCAATGGGGACATCTCAAGGCGCATCGCGTCTTTGGCATCCAGGGCTGGGGCGTCAGTACAGCGGGTAGCCTGTGGGCAGCGAATCGGATACCGAGTTCCAAGGCTACGACGTGTCGGTGTGATCTTAGCCTGCGCCTTGTTCCGGTGCTTCTGCTCGCTCCCCTCCCCTCCCCGCCTCCTTTCTCTCCTCGCCATGCTTGTTGTTCAGGTGACTCTTCTGATTTGATGGTCTGCGGTCTATCGTTTGCATGTGGGCCCCAGTTCAGCCGGCGGCGGCCAACCCCAGCCATGGCGTTGGGCTTGACCACTTGCCGCCTAGGTGGGCTCATGCGTGGCACGATGCCGCCGCGCAGTGATATCAGACATTGGCCTTACTGGCCTTGGCTATCCTACTGCACTGCGGCTGTGCTCGTCTGCCTTTCGCGTCCTATCCCTTGATCCTTCTCTCTTTCTCTATTTCTCTCTCTCTCTCTCTCTATTCTCTCTCTCTCTCTCTCTTTCTCTCTTTCTCTCTCCGTCTCCTCTCTCTGCTGTTCGTTGATCCGCATCTGCGTGAGGTACCGCTGGCCGTTGCGTCAGCGGAGGTGCATGCACATTACGTGTCTGCCACGCAGCCGGGCTGCGAGCCGCGCGCCTGGCCCTCCCCCTCCCCTCCCCGCTCCCTCCCCCCCGCCGCCTCCTGCCTCCCTGCCACTGGGCTCCGCTGGATGGTAAAAAAAAGTGTCTGCCACGCAGCTTTTTTCCCTCTAGTGGCGCCAGCGTGTCCTCCTCCTCCTCCTCCTCCTCGTCTGGCTCTTTGAGCCGCCACCTGGACCCAGGATGTGTCGGGGCAGCAGCCGAACCCATACAGTCATCACGCAGTTCGCGGTGACAGCGTAAGGGGAGGTGACCGCCCGCGTGTGCCACGCGAAGTGGACTTCGAGCTCACAGAAGCGCGTAAGGCGCACTGCGGTAGGCAGACACAGCTGCACTGCCTCACCTTCGTGACTCACGAAGCGGTGAACAAGCACAACGAGCAGTGCCTCAACGACATGCTCGCGGCGCGCGAGAAGCAGCTGAACTTCACAGACAAGGACGAGACGCTGGGAACCAAGGGCAGCGAAGCAGCAAACTTACGCGGACCAGGACGGGGCGTTGGGCACAAAGGACACAGCGTCGCACGAAGAACAGAAGAATCCCGCAGACCAGATACTGACGCTGGACCACACCGGCCTCACTGAGCGGCAGTACTACGAAGACCAGGAAGCGGCGGTGAGCGCTAAGGACACCTCGAACTATACATGGACTTGCAGATATTCGCAAGATATTCGCAGACCAGGAGGAGACGCCGAGCACCAAGGACGCCAAGACTCACGAAGAGCAACACATCTTCGCAGAGAGGGACGCGGCGCTGGGCAGCAAGGGCAACGCGGCGCAGGAGCCACAGCATACTTCGCCGCTACGAAAGTTCGGCCAAAATTCAACGCCTCCCGGTAGGCGACGAAGCCCTTGTACAACGTTGGCAGTGGCCCGTTAGGCCGCGGGGCCCCAGTACAATGCTCGGTTGAAGCATTTTTCGTTCCAGTCTCGGGCGGCACCGCCCTTTCGAAATCGAGCTCGCGGGTTTCGAAATCCAGTCAAGCTCGTTTTGGGGAGGAAGTCCTAAGCGAAAGCCACATTTCGAAATCGAGCCCGAGGATGTCGAAATCCAGTCGAGCTTGTTTTGGTGAGGAAGTCCGAAGCGAAAGCTGCATTTTCGAGTTTTCGGGTCAGGGCTTGTAAAATTCTAAATGCCAAGCTGTGTGGCCATTTCGAAACGGCGGTTCCGCTTGATAGTTTCTCGGGAAAATCGATTTCGAACGATTTCGAAGCCTTCGGTTTCGATTTCGAAATGGCGCTCCCGCTTAGGACTTCCGCAATAATAGAATTCGAAACCTCTTCTGCTTCGATTTCGAAATGGCGCTCCCGCACAGGACTTCCTGCAAAATGAGGTTCGGCATTTGTTCCGTTCGAACTCGAAATGGCGCTCCCGCCCAGGACTTTCTCCAAAACAGAATTCGAAACCTTCGGGTTCGATTTCGAAATGGCGCTTCCGCCCAGGACTTCCTCAATCAAGACTACGATCAGAACCGCGTCCACGAGCACGACGACGACGACAACGACGACGACGACGGCACGGGGGTGCTAGCGTCAAGGTGATTGATTATCGGCGCTCGGCTGCTCAAAGGTTCCGTGGTGCTCTCAGGCTTTGGAGTGATGCTCACGGCCGTCGTGGTGTCCACAACCAATGTGATGCTCAGGCGTTGTTTCGTTCAAAACACAAAACGGGCCAACACTTGCGTAGCGCCGATGTAGTTACGCGGGCCAGGACGAGACGTTGTGCATGGAGGACCCCGCGAAGTACGAGGAACAGTTGGGCTTCGCAGACTAGTGGGCGACGCGGGGCAACCAGGGCGCACTGGGCAACAGGAGCTCCGACGCGCGCGCGAGCAGCGGCACAATACCGACTAGGACGCGACGCTGGGCACCAAAGACACCCCGATCCTAGAGGAGCAGCAGGGGCTCGCAGGCCAGGGGGCGGCGCTGAACATTGGACCCGCGGCTCACGAGAAGCAGCAGAGCTACGACGACCAGGACGCGACGCTGGGCACGCAGGGGCGCGAATGCCACAGGGTCCACGCAGCCTTCGAGATGCCGCCCGCTTTCTTAAACCTCGTGTGAGACGTCGTGGGGAGGCGTCTCGAGGAGGGCTATTTGGCAACGCCCTCGTGAATGCACGCCTAGTCTCACGAGGGGATCGAGGAGGCCGTCGCCGAATGGTCCCGCTATGATGTCGTCGAGCGGATCGACACAGCGGGCGCAATTCGGACAGTCGGTCGCGCGGCACCTCGCGTGGAAACGCATCCAGCGCCGAAGCGGAGCAGCGCGTCACCGATAGCGACGAAGAGGATACCGACGCAGAGTGGGAGGCAGCTGGCTAACAGGCGCCTGCGAGGAGCATGTGCCGCCAATCCCGCGTGCCCCTGCGCGGGAGGAGCCGGCACAGGAGAGGCCAGGACGCCACGCGGCGCGAGAGACCTCCCACAGAGTGAAGACAGCAAGGCCGAACCAGCACTGGCAGCAGAACGGCAGCCCCGAGCTGGACAGAGCGCTCGATCGATCGGGCCGTTTGTGTGTGTGTGTGTGTGTGTGTGTGTCTGTGTCTGTGTGTCTGTGTGTGTTTGTGTGTGTCTGTGTGTCTGTGTGTCTGTGTGTCTGTCAGGCCTCGGGCCCTGATTCTCGGGGCCCGGCTCATTTCTCTGGCCCGTTTTCTCGTTGTTTCACGATGTGCTGTTCTCGTATGCTTTGGATGGTCGTTTTGCAGTTGGCGGCCGTCACGCTATCCTCTGTTTCCTTCTGCGGCGCAGCTCTCGCTGCCTTGTTCTACAGGTCATGGGGTTGAGGTTGTTTGTGGCTTTGCAGTGGGAAACATGCCCTTGTCGAAGGTGAGCGCCCCCCCATCGTACATCCCTGAGTTGGGCCGGCTTTTCGACCATCTGAACACTCCACACATGCGGGACTTGGGGTCGCCATGTCCCCCGCTGGTGATTCTTCTTTCTGGGTGATCTTCGTCGGCCCCAGGGGTGGGTGCGAAACGACAATGTGGCGCCGAGCGCGACCTCCAGTGAATGCGCCTGCGGGCGGGGATGAGCCCGCGAGGGCAGCCTCGGGCTGCTGCGGCCTCGCGGCGCCGTGGAGCTCGCCGCGCAGCCTGCCCCGCGGGCCCAGTGGGCGTGGCCAGAGCACCGGCTCCCAGCAGGAGGCGCGCTTCTGCGACCGCAGTCGGTCCCTACCGCTATGGGTCCAATCGGCGATGGGGCATCGAACGCCCCCCTGGGATTCACCACTTGGCTGCGAGCATCCTTGTAATATTGTGCCCCTGCCAGCGTTTTGGAATTTTAGCTTGCAGGGGCACTGTTCACGTGCGGTTGCCCAACCATTGCGCGGGCGCCGTCTCGCCCCTTGTCCCCGAGCTTCGAAGAACAGAAAGGACGGCGTCGACAGCGACGTCGTCGATTGCGACGGCACCGGCGATGACGTCGACGAAGTCGTCGACGGCGGCGGCGACCTCGCCGCCGTGATATCATCGCCGCCGCAGGGTGCGCAGCGCTCACCGTGACGACTTTGGCGCTGGCTTCTGAGCGGCGACGGCGGCGGTTGCGACGACGACGGCGTCGACGGCGCTGGCGGCGATGACGTCGACGAAGTCGTCGACGGCGGCGGCGGCGGCGATGTCGGCGGCGACGGTGTCGACCACGACGGCGATGATGGCGACAACGGCACGCCGACGTCGTCGACGACGTCGACGTCGACGGCCGCGACGTCGACGACTTTGTCGACGACGTCGACGTCGTCGGAAATGGGGGCGTCGATGCCCGCATTTGGCCGTCCCTGAAAGCCGTGGCGTGCGGGCGCCAGGCGCAGCCGCTGCGGATCGGCGGCCCGCCAAGCAAGCGCCCTGGCAGCGCGAAGCGGGGGGGCTCGAGGCGCGCCCGCGTGCGCCGCCCCGCCTCGCGCCGTGCGTGGCGCGTGGCGTCGTCGGCGACGGCGCCGCCGCCGTCGCTCGTCGACGCCGCCGCCGTCGGTCGGCGCTGGCGCCGCCGAGCTCTCGACGCCGCTGCCGCCGCTCTTGCGCCGCCTTCGCCGCCGTCGCCGCCGCCGTCGCCGCCGCCGTCGCCGCCGCCGTCGCCGCCTCGCGCCGCGCGTGGCGCGGAGGGAGGGCGTCAACGAGGCCTGCCTGGCCCACGCGGTGCCTGAGGCGGAACCCCGAACCAGAGCCGCAATGCCTGGCGCCCCTCCCTTGTGGGTTGGGGGCGGGGGCTCACGCAGGTGCCCCTGGGCCGACGGGGAGGAGTTGAGGGAAGAGTTGAGGGAGGAGGAGGAGGAGGAGGAGCAAGAGGAGGAGGAGGAGGAGGAGGAGGAGGAGGAGGGAGGAGGAGGAGGAGGGGAGGGAAGAGGAGGAGGTTGGAGGAGGGTGGCGGCGGGTGGGGGGTGTGGGCGGAGGAGAGGAGGGGAAGGATCAGGAGCCCGATGGGGTGGAGGGGGAGTGGTGGAAGAGGGGGGGGGGTGGGGGAAGAGGGGGCAGTAGGGGGGGGGGATGGGGACGAGGAGGAGGAGGAGGAGGGGAGAGGGAGGAGGAGGAGGAGGGAGGAGGAGGAGGAGGAGGAGGAGGAGGAGGAGGAGGAGGAGGAGGAAGCAGGAGGAAGGAGGAGGAGGGAGGAGGAGGAGAAAAAGAAACAGAGGAATACGAATAATAATAATAATAATAATAATAATACTAATAATAATAAGAATAATACTAAGAAGAGGGGGAAGAGGTGGAGGAGGAGGCGGAGGAGGAGGAGGAGGAGAAATAGGAGGAGGAGAAGGAGGAGGAGGAGGTGGAGGAGGTGGAGGGTGAACGAGGAGGGTGGGGGAGAAGTTGGAAGAGGCGGGGCTTGGTGATGGTGATGATGATGGTGATGGTGATGGTGTGATGCTGATGAGGGTGATGAGGGTGATGGTGATGATGCTGATGGTGATGATGATGATGATGCTGATGCTGATGCTGATGATGATGATGATGCCGACGATGATGATGACGACGACGACGGCGATGATGATGATGATGATGATGCTGATGATGATGATGATGATGCTGATGCTGATGATGATGATGATGACGATGATGATGATGATGATGTTGATGATGATGATGATGATGCTGATGATGCTGATGATGATGATGATGATGGTGGTGGTGGTGGTGGTGGTGATGATGATGATGATGATGATGATGATGATGATGATGATGGTGGTTTGTGGTGGTGGTGGTGATGGTGATGGTGATGGCTTATGTGATGGTGACGATGGTTTTGGCGATTGTGACGGTGATGCTGATAATGATTGTTTTTGATTGCAGACCTTAGGTCATGAACGTGGGCGATTCCGAGGGTGTAAAGACGGGAGCGCTCACCAGCCTGGGCCGTTCAGGGCGAGGCATGACCACGGCAGGCAGTCTTGCCTATTTCGCGAGCCTTGTCGCGATCAGCCAGATCAAGACGAGCTGATGCACAAGCAACTCTACCCAGAGCGAGGGGGCTGAGAGAGGCAAGAGCGTCTCTGCAGCGCTTGTCCCTGTACGCCAGGTGCTTGATTGCGGTAGGACGGCTTGATAACAGCTTCTTGCGCTCTTGGGAAGGCACTGGTACAACATACGGTGGGGGCGTTCGTTGAGGTATGTGCCCAGGAACGTTTCGGTCCTGGGGGAGTATTTATCTGATGGTGGCGGCGGTGATATCCATGGCCAGTCCACGATTGGAGTTCCACCAGCTTCCCTGGACTCCTTATCTCTATCCTCTATTACATATTGCGTGGAACCGGGCCCCCTTCCCCGGGGGCGGCCCACTTTTTCAAAACTCCCCCCCCCCACCGATCCCCTTCTTAGTCCCGGGGGGGGGCGACCCTTTGATCACCACCCACCAAACCACCCCAACCCAACCCGAAGGCTCCAAATTACCCTCCATTTCCAGTGGGGGGGGGGCTCCAAATTACCCTCCGTTCCCCCCCCCAGCCGAAGTTCGCGTCTCCGGGTCGGGTTTGGGTGGTCTGGCAGGTAGTCATTCGATGGGGCGCTTCGGGACCGGGCCCGCTGCGGCCCAGATGCAAGGTGGGCCCGTCGGGGGCGCTGGGCCCCCGGCCGACGTCGCCACGGGCTCCTCCTTTTCCTCCTCGCTCCTCCTCCTCGCTCCTCCTCCTCCTCCTCCTCGCTCCTCCTCCTGAAGCCCCTTTGAGAAGCGGGGGGGCCACACCCGCTAACGAAGATTGTATCGCATCCCTCTGCACACGCTCTCTTTGGGCTCTGCCACAGCCCCACTGACCCGATGCTCTTCCCCTGATGTATCTTTCATCCTGGGTGAAGATACGCTGCCGGCCGCTGCTGGCCATCAGCAGCTATCTCACGAGCAGGCTTCAAGAAGTGTCAGCGTTGCAATATAATCCGCTGTCGGCGAGCTCGTATGACCGACTGCAGGATATATCACAGACTACCAATGGATTTGGTTTTGTATGTCTTATTGGAACAGGTGCTCGCAGATACACAGAGGAGGTGGTGTGGAGAAGAGCAGGGAAGAGGCGGGCAGTGGAGGCGGGGTGGGCGCGCGCCCCAGGTAGCAACAAGAGCTCGGGGTGCACCATCGTGCTGGGGCCGCGGCTGCGCCGTGGCACTGTCACTCACACCTGGGCTGCCCCTCCCCACATAGGTGGGCGAGGGGTTGCACTCAGGGTTTGTTGCAGTCAGTACGATTTTGGGATCGCCAGCGTATATTTCCCTCCCCCTCTTCAGAAAGCTTCTGAGATAAGAGGCTATCGCAAGATATGTGATCAACTCGGCAATTGGATCAGAGGGTTACCATTCCTGGCGGTCACCCGTTGTTTCCCCATCCTGGCCATGGACCTAAATTCGGGCTTCGGGTTGCAGAGACTGCATAGGAGCGAAGAGTGGACGGTAGTGCAAGATAATCGGCTAGGATCCCAGGTCGCCCCTGTCAGGCAACGATCTGCTGCCGACGTGATGCTGGAGATCCTTGAGGCATGCAGGCGGAACCGATTGACTGGGTCAGCTATGCTAATGAGTATCTCCACCACCCCACCGAGGGCCAATCAGCTAATTATTTCTTGGGGCAGTACACGGAGGAGGGCCTCCCATCGGCCAAGAAAAAGCTGCAGCAAATTCGGGAATACCTTCAGAAGTCAGGACGTCGCAAAGTTGTTCCCGAATGGTCCGCGCCGGCGGAGATATTCTGGATGATTTTCTTTCCGCACAAGCGTACCTTCAACATGTTTCGAGGAGTAGGATGCGAGGCGCCCGATAGTGAGCTCAAAGTCGTGTGTGGGTCCTTGGTCTCCCTCATGCACGAAATCCGGCGCTCTCGGGAGGTCCCCCTGGTCTGGCATCTCTCGCAGGCGGCTGCTTTGTCTTGGAAAAGAGTGGTGCACGTACTTTGTCCTTTTGGCAAGGCGTTTAGTGCGACTTGCATTGATCCTGCCCAAGAAGATGAAGAGCTGCTGTCATCACACGGATGCAGTGCACGTCGTCGGAGGGAGACCCCGCTGCTCGCCCGGCAGGCGTTGGGGTGGAGATCACGGCAACTAGGACTCGAGTTTGTGAACGATCATAAGGATATAAGTAAGGCCTATGGGTCAAGTAGCTGGGGCGCACTTGAGAAGGCGAACCAGGAGGTCATGCGGGAGGGGGGGGGGGGGGGTAGGGGGGGGGACTATTACGGAGAGCAGAGGTTTAAGTTTTCGGCCGTATGCTTTCGTGGAGTTGATGGGCATCGATGTTCAAAACCATGGGTTGGAGCGTTGCAAGGGGGCCCCTGGGCCGCGAAGGTTTTCGCCGGGGGCCTCGGTGACTGTTTCGAAGAGGCACAAGCAGCATATGCAGGAGCTGGAGAACCCACTGCGGACTGGCGCGTCGTTGAGCTTCACCCTGAGGGCCAGGAACTACTGGAGATCGACCTCTCACTACACAGTCGTGTCGACGATGCTCTGCGTAAGCTTGCTGCGCACCCGTCAGAGGATGGGGCGATCTCTCTCAGCCGCCAGTCTCTGTTGTACGATCGCATGCTTGCCGGCTGTCTAGCGCGCCGAAACTACAGACCCAACCCCTCCAAGAACGAATGCGTTATCCCGTTCCAGGGCCCTGGGCAGCAATCTCGGAAGGCTAGTATTAAAACTGGAGCTTTACCCATGGCTGGAGTACCTAACGACGTCGCGAACTATCTCGGATCGCTCGTTCGGTATGATAGTAAATTCAGCAGTGAACTTGAGGCTCGATTATCGGCGGTATCGGCTGGGCATTGGTCCACGGGGCGGCACTGGTATCAGCCACGCATCCCCTATGCCGAGAAGAGGGCAATGTTTTTGAGCAGAGTCATCGGGCCCGCTGTTTCGGCACTCGAGGCTCTCCTCCCCTCGGCAGCTCAGATCTCTAGTCTTCAGAACCGTGTGGTGGAGCAGGAGAGCGCCCCGCGGCGCGCAGCTACTGAGTGGCGCAACGGGCGCAGGAAGTCCATCGCAGCACTACGCGCACTGCAACTCCTGGCGAATTGCCCCCCTAGAAGTTGAACTCCGCGTCCGCCGTTTGAAGTGGTGCCAAAAGTGGATCCGTGAACCCCACTATCACGCTGCCGATTGGGGGGCCCTCTTTTTTGCTATCAAGTCTGAACGTGAAAGAGGCGCACAAGTTGTTGATGAGCACGGACACCTCCCAGAACATGCGTCACCATGGGCCCGCAGATTCGTGCATGACGTTCAGAGTCCGAGTCAACTAGGGGGGAACACGCAGAGAAAATCGAGGACTGGGACCGTCGTCCGCTTCAGCTGTTCGATGACCCTGGTCTAGCGGACTGGTTCAGTCGACTAGACATCGCCTAGCTAAGAGCGTCAACATTTACTGCGCGCGCCCCCCCCCCCCCCCAGGGTTCCAGGCTACATCAGGCCCGCCAGAACATGATCCCCCAGGGCGCCGAGATGTTGATGACTATCGATGTTGCATCAGAGGTTGTGGTAAAACGTTTTGCACTGGACGTCAGCTTACTAGCCACCTGCACCAACATCATGGGTCATTACATATTGCGGGGCTGCTTACTGCGGATAATCAATGTTTTATCGACGGGCAGATTCTTGAGTCCAGAAATTTTGCGTACAAGCATATCATGGACTCGTTCAGGACGGGCACGTGCACCCACGGCAGGTCGAACAATTCCAGGACTGCCGGAGAAGATGAGCATGTAACATATTCGTGTTCTCTCTGTCAAACATCTAGGCTCCATCGCGGGCACCTCCACCAGCACTTTCGCGAACACTTCACAGTTCTACCTATTGTCCACGACGTGCGAGATGTCCGAGGCAGCGGCAGCAGGCAGTGGCGGCAGCGGGGCAGCTGCAGCGGTGGAATGGGAGGCGACGGCACCGAGCTGGGCACTTCCACTTGCGAGCAAAGCCAAGGCGCGACCAGCCGAGGGAGGAGCAGCAGGAGAACCAGACAACGAGAGTCCCCGACGTCTGCGGGACCTCAAGGACGTCACGGAGCACACGATGCAGATTCACTCCCTCGGCCCTCTCAAAGCACTGGTAAAATTATTAACACAACTGCGCATCAACAGCAGCAGGGACGTGGCGGACCTCATTGGCGCTTGCTACAGTTGTTTCATCCTAGCAGCCGCGCATCCAGTCGCGGCGGTCACCCTCGCCGAGGGGAAGCGGTACTACGAGAGCTGCAAGGAAGCAGGGCGAGAACCTCCATACGGACCACCATGGGCACACATGTGGCGCGCGCTGCTCATGGCGATTCTCGAGCACGCGGAGACCCCACTCATGTCCAAGCAAGCCCTGCAGGTGAACTGGGACGCCAGCATCGCGGGGGACAAGAGCGCGCTCTCACAGCTCCAGGACCAGGCGCGGCACTGCAGGATTCGGCCCACGTACTACAACAGGAAACGGCAGGAGAAACCGACGCACTACAAAATACAGTTCATGCTGAGCGCACAGCTACAGAGCAGCCAGATCGCTTTCAACGCCACGCCAGTGGGTGCGGTTCACCAGTCAGTCTGCGAGGCCCTCTTCAAGATAGGCGGCACATACAAACCAGGGGGGGGGGGGGCACCCAAGGGCGGGCTGGAGAGGGAGGCGCTCAAGTTGTTGGGCAGGATGGGAGTGAACATAAGACGACGACGAGCAACTGAGCGCAGACGAGATGTAGAGCTAGGAGCCAGGCTGACTCACATATCGGGATCTGAGCGCATGCTGCGTATGGCAGGGGAGGGGCAGCTCCAGGAGGAAGGACTGAGGGCCTTGCAGGCCCGCTCATCTCGCCCCATCCTCCAGTATGCCTCCCCATCGGGCCACAGCTTTACGGCCTTCTTAACGCCCCCACTCCAGTGCCAGTTATCACTTGAAGAGATGGCGGTCCGTGCTGCCAGTCTCAGAGCCATGCCACTGCGTGGATGAAGTGCCACAGCTGTCGCAGCAGGCGACAGAGCACAGGATCGGCTCACCAGCACAGCAGCAGCACAGCAGCAGGACCAGTCTGACAGTTCTAACGCACATACACTTTCATACATTGATAGAGGTGCGGGGCTATGATGAGGTGATTTCCAATCCTGGACAAGATCCAGTGGCGTTGTTAACGCGCGGAGTCCTTTTCCCTCTGAGCCCCCGTTTCACCTTCTGGCCTGATTGCATATCGCACGCACTGCTATTTCTTGAGGGGTCCAGTCGTCGCCTCTCATTGCTTTGCAGGTTCGATGGTGCCTCGGCGGGGCCCCAAGGTGTTTCCCGTCAGGGGTCCCCGCACGTGGCCAGTGGTGCCCCCCTGCAGGGCGACCGAATACCGAGTCTTCTCAGACGGCGGACGCAGATGCTCTTGCTGTACGAGGCCGCTCTTTCTTTTCTTGCATGTGCATGGCCATCGCAGGAAGACAGGGGTCGTAAGCGTGTCTTATCGTATCGCTCCTCCTTCTCCTCGCTCCTCCTCCTCCTCGCTCCTCCTCCTCCTCCTCCTCCTCCTCCTCGCTCCCCCGCCTCCTCTTCCTCGCTCCTCCTCCTCGCTCCTCCTCCTCCTCCTCCTCCTCATCCTCCTCCTCGCTCCTCCCCCTTCTCCTCCTCCCCCCCCTCCTCGCTCCTCCTCCTCCTCCTCGCTCCTCCTCCTCGCTCCTCGCGCGGCCGCGCATCGGCCCCCCGAGCGGTCGGGCGGCCGATCTGGCGGCCCAGGGCGGCCCCGACCCCGAGCGGAGACGGCCTCCATGGGGCCTCCGACGGCCCGGGCGGCTTCCCAAGCGGACCAAGATTATGTTGCATCTTCGGGGGACCTCGCCTGTCCCAAACGTGTGTCTTTTGGGGGGCCCGACGCGTGGTCAACGCGGACTCGACGCGGATTTGGCGTTGATTCGACGCGGATTCTCCTCCTCCTCCTCCTCCTCGCTCCTCCGCCTCCTCCTCCTCGCTCCTCCTCCTCGCTCCACCTCCTCCTCCTCCTCCTCCTCCTCCTCCTCCTCCTCCTCCTCCTCCCCCTCCTCCTCCTCCTCCTCCTCCTCCTCCTCCTCCTCCTTCTCCTCCTCCTCCTCCTCGCTCCTCCCCCATTCTCCTCCCCCCCCTCCTCGCTCCTCCTCCTCCTCGCTCCTCCTCCTCGCACCTCGTGCGGCCGCGCATCGGCCCCCCGAACGGTCGGGCGGCCGATCTGGCGGCCCAGGGCGGCCCCGACCCCGAGCGGAGACGGCCTCCAGGGGGCCTCCGACGGCCCGGGCGGCTTCCCAAGCGGACCAAGATTATGTTGCATCTTCGGGGGACCTCGCCTGTCCCAGAAATGTGTGTCTTTTGGGGGGGCCCGACGCGTGCTCGATGCGGACTCGACGCGGATTTGGCGTGGATTCGACGCGGATTCGCCGCGGATTCGACACGGACCCGACGCGTCCAACATGGACTCGACGCGGATTCGACGCGGACATGACCTCGACGGGACAGGCAAGGTCTCCCGAGGATGCAACATAACCAAGAGTCCAGGGGGGGAAAAAACACACACAGACCCAATCTACCATCGATTCCCATGAAAATACCGGAGAATATGGGAATTGGGGGGGGGGGGAGACCACATACCCAGCAAGTGATGGAACATATGGGGAATCCTATTATTCGTGCGTGTTTATTTGTGTGTCCCAGGGCCCCATTCAAAAAAGGTCCCCAAAACGGCCGAAGAAGGGTCTGAGAGGGCCCTGGCGAGTGCCCAAAGAGGTCAAAATTATAGATTCTCAGATGTCTGGAGGATTGTGTCGTTCTTACCGCTCCGGGCTTGCGGCGCCACGGCTCAAGAGGCGCCCAAAACCGCCCCGAAATCACCAAAGAGGGGCCCAAGAAATCCCCACGACGGCGTCAGAGACCTCTCGGGAGCCCGAAAGTGATGCGTCTGCTGCGGCTGATGACGATTATTTTGAAAACGTTGATCGTACGATGATGCAGCTGATGTTGATGATGCGTTTGATGGTGGTGGCTGACGATTGATGATGCGTCTGATGTTGATGATGCGTTTGATTATGCGTATGATGTTGATCGTACGATTATGTTGAAAACGTGTGATCCGTTTGGTGATGGTGATGACGAGGATGCAACTGATGTTAAAAATGATTCATCCCACTGCTGACGATGACGGCGATGCAAATCACGGTGATGATGAAGGTGATGATGATGGTGATGATGATGATGATGTTGTTTATGGTGTTGACGATCATGATGATGATGATGGTGCTGATGATGGCGATGGTGAGGATTATGATAATGATGAGGGTGCCACTGGTTGTGGTGGTGGTGATGATTGTGACCATGATGATGCTGATGATGATGCTGATGATGCTGATGATTACTCTGATGATGGCGATAATGATGTCGATTATGTTTCTGCTGCTACTGATGATGATGATGATGCCGATGATGATGTTAGTACTGATAATGCTGATGATGTTTATTTTTCAATGGTGATGCTGGTGATGATGTTGATGATGATGCTGCTGATGATCATGATGCTGCTGATGATGGTGCTGGTGATGGTGATGGTGATGATGAGTTGATTGCGGTGACGATGAGGATGATGAAGATTATGGTGGTAACGATGATGATGGTGATGGTGATGATGAGGAGGAGGAGGAGGAGGAGGAGGAGGAGGGCGAGGACGAGGAGGAGGAGAAGGAGGAGGAGGAGGAGGACGAGGAGACGAAGAAGGAGGAGGAGGAGGAAAAGGACGTGGATGAGGACGAGGTGGTTGAGATGGAGAAGGAGACGGATGAGACCGTGAACCCAAATGGGGGCAATGTTTTCTGCTGCCGGGGACAGTACGATCTCAGCGCATGGCCAGGGAGTGTGTCTGGCCCTTTTCTGCAGACGCAGTGCGGGTTAATCTCTGGTCAGACCGTGGCCTTTCTTCGCTAGTGCGCCCGAGATGCGCCCGTCTGCTCACGGCGAAAGTTTGCTCAGATCGCAGTCAGGACGGCCTGGTGGGGTGGGGGCAGGGCGGGGATGGTGCAATGGGGTGAGATCGGAGGAAGAGAGGGGAATAGAGCGGCGTGTCAGGGTATGTCGAGGAGTTGGAAACATGGATCATTGATTAAGGATAAAGGCGCGTGAGTTAGCAACGCGTCCCGTTGACACAAGTATGCGACTCGTCAAGTGAGGCGGCACTGGCGCTTCATTCTTCGCAGTGCTTGAGGCCGAGTCGTGCTAAGTCATATGGTCGCGCTCCTCTCTTCCTGGGTCAATGATCTCTTCGGGTGGTACCTTCCCAGACGGGTGTTTCCGAGTACGGTAGGTTCGCGTTGTGTCGACCAGCGGCGACCCCGTCGCCTGCGCTCAACGTTGAATGCCGCCGGCGACCCAGAATCGGTCGACGCTGAACGATCTGACGTTTCTGCAACGGCCTATCTTCGGCGTCACCCCAACATATTGATGATATGTGTGCGTCGACTCCCCGGCGGCGACGCGCGCACCGAGAAATCTTCTAGTATATGCGTCGTGGCGGGAGCTTTCGGGCCACACCGCTCGGGAAACGAGATACGACAAGATGGGTATACGATATGTTCGGGTCGGACGCGCGCCTCCAAGGAGGACATATGGTATTAGTATGCCGCTGTGCG
>CAUYUJ010006707.1:0-7500 GCA_963575745.1 Prorocentrum cordatum | reverse complement strand
ACACGTCAGCGGCGAGGGGCTGCTGGCAGTCTTCGGCCCCGGGGGGGGGCGACCGCCAGGCCCCAGAGCCCGCCATTTGCGGCTGCACCGCACGGTGCTGGGGGGCCCGACGGGCCCAGACCGTCAAGAGGCAGAGCGCCGTGGAGGCCTGAACATCCCCCCTGCGCGTGCGGGGAGGCAGAGGGGCCGGTCGAGGGCGCTGGGGCCTCGAGGCCCCGCGGGGGAGGGCAGGATGTCCTCCAGGGCCTCTTGCCCTCCACGGGGGTGGGGGGTCGGATGGAGAGCGGGAGATGGAGAAGCATGATCAGTGGGAGGGGGGGGGACGAGGAGTACTGGGGGGAGGAAAACGAGGAGGAGGAGGAGGAGGAGGAGGAGGAGGAAGAGGAGGAGGAGGAGGAGGAGGAGGAGGAAGAGAGGAGGAGGAGGAGGGGAGGGAGGAAGAGGAGGAGGAGGAGGAGGAAGAGGAGGAGGAGGAGGAGGAGCGAGGAGGAGGAGCGAGCAGGAGCGAGCAGGAGAAGGCGGAGGAGGAGGAGGCGGAGGAGGAGGAGGATCAGGAGGTGAGGACCCCCCCGCCCGTTCGCCCCGAGGCTTTTCGCCAGGCCATGCCGCGGCGCTCTGGCCGCGCAGCCCGCGCCCGCTCGGCGGCCCGTGGCGTCGGCCGCGGCGCGGCGCGGAGTGGTTCCGCGGGCGCGGCGGAGAGCTGCGCCGAGCGCGGCCGAGGAGGCGCATTCCCTCCCTGCCTCCCTCCCTGCTCCTCCTGCGCGCGAGAGGGCCAACAGCTGCCCCCCTGCGCTGACCCGTAGGGACTCGTACTCACGAGGTAGCGAACCTCTCTGACGGGGCCACCTCGGACCTCGGCCGTTGGAGCTTCGGGGTATGCTTCCCGGCGGCCCCGTGAGAAGCTTGCGTCAGTGGCGTATTCAATTCGCAGGGGATTTTGGTAGTCGTGCTCCACAGTTCCTTTGTAGGCGTGGCGACGTTGACCCCGTTATGCGGATAACCTGTCCTGTCATGTCCTGTCCTGTCGTCCTGCTCGTCGCTCTTGCGCTTCTCGTTTCTTTATCTACGTGTTTCTCGGGACGGGCCTGAGCCCCGGATTCACTTTTTGAGTCGGTCCACCTCCCGCGATAGGCAACAACACATAGCTAACATCGCATAGCTTGCACTGCGTAGCTTGCGCCGCGTAGCTTAACCCACATGGCTTGCGCCGCATAGCGTACACTGCGTAGCTTGCACCACGTGGATTTTTCACCACGCATACATTGCACAACGCATGGCCTGCATCACGTAGACTTTCCTTTCTAAAAAGGAAAAAAGACTCTACCCCCTGGCGTTATCCCCCTTTTTTCGGGTATGTAAATCAAGTATGATTTTGACCACACGTCCATCCGAAATATGAATGGGCACTATCCCAGGGGAGCCAGTACCGACCCCCCTGAGGTTCCCTTGTGAAAAAAACGATACGCGGGGACATAGTTTGTTTTGACAGCATTTGTCCACGAATCCCCTGCAAAACATGTGACGAAGTGCACACGCGCGCGCCGTCGCGCGCGCATGCCGAAATCCTACAAAAACCTTTCTGGTGTCGGAGAGATTTCGGAATCGAATTTCCAACATAAGAAAACAAAAGGGTTTCGCAACACGGATTTGCTAAAAAGCTTACGCGCGAGGTCTTGCGAAATCTTTAAAACAACCATCGGTTTTTTTTTCCAGATTCTCACAACATGCTCCCAAACGGGCTTCGCGCACGCGCGTGTCGAAATCTGTCGAACGCCCTTGCGCGTGTGCCGTCGCGAGAATCCTCCGCAAAAAAGGGGGACGAAGTTCAGACGCGCGCGTCGCCGCGCGCGTCTGCCGAAATTCTTCAAAACCCATCGGGTGCGGAAGGGTTCCCACATCGTGTGCCCAAGAAACCAACAAAAACACAAGGTTTCGCAACACGGATTTTCAACAAAGCGTGCGCGCGCGCTCTTGCGTCGTCGTCGTCGTCGTCGCCGTCCTCCCTCCTCCCGCGTCGTCGCCGTCGTCGCCTACGTCGTCCTGTGTCGTTCCTCGTGTTCGTCGTCGTCGTCCTCCCTGGCGTCGTGGTCGTTTCCGTCGTCGTTGTCGCCGTGGTCGTCCTTCCTCCTCCTCCCTCGTCGTCGTCGTCGTCGTCCGTCGTTTCGTCGTCGTCCCTCCTGTTTCGTCGCCGTCGTCGTCGTTGTCGTCGTCGTTGTCGTCGTCGTCTTCCCTTCTCCCTCGTCGTTGTCGTCGTCGGCGTCGCCGTCCTTCCTCCTTCTTCGTCGTTCGCGTCGTCGCCGTCCTCCCTCCTCCCTCGTCTTTGTCGTCGTTGTCGTCGTTGTCGCCGTCGTCATCCTCCCTCCTCCCTCGTCGTCGTCTTCGTTGGCGTCGTCGTCGTCTTCGTCGTCGGCGTCGACGTCGTCGTCGTCTTCGTCTTCGTCGACGTCGGCGTCGTCGTCGTCGCCGCCGTCGTCGTCGTCGGCGTCGGCGTCGTTGACGTCGTCGTCGTCGTCGTCGCTGGTGTCGTCGTTGTCGTCGTCGTCGGTGTCGTCGTCGTCGTTTTCGGTGTCGTCATCGTCGTCGTCGTTGTCATCGTCGTCGTCGTCGTTGTCGTCGTCGTTGTCGTCGTCGTCGTCGTCGTCGTTGTCGGCGTCGTCGAAGTCGTTCGAGACGTCGTCGGTGTCGTCGTAGTCGTTGTCGGCGGCGTCGTCGTCGTCGTCGTTGTCGCTGTCGTCGTCGGCGTCGCTGTCGTTGCCAAGTGCCATTTGGTACCCGCCGTCACGGTCTTAAGAGATTCTGCAAGTCAAGTTGCGGGTGAGTGGGTGGGATGTTTGCGCGAGCAGTGGAGTGTTCAAGCGCGGTGCAGGGTAGTCAACTGCACCACGCAGCTTGCACCACACAACCTGCACAGCACAGCTTGCGCGCACTCAGAACACGATCTTAGGATTTGGAAGCCAGGTTGCTTGGGGGTTCCGTATGGGGCTGGCCCGCTTTTCGCTTCGGGGCGGGACAGATGCCCCAGAGCGCGGCAAGCGTGAAATCACGTGGGTCCCAATCACCTCAGGGCAGACAGTATTGAAAACACGTGTGTCCTATTTCGCCTCAGGGCGGAGCAAGCGTGAAAACATCCCCTTTTCTCAGAGAGACCAGGCGAGAAAACACGTGGGCCCCTTTCGCCCCAGAGCGGAACAACGCGTTTCCACGCTTATTGCTTTGTGGGACGAAAGGGGCCCACGTGTTCTCACGTTTGTTGCGCTTTGGGGCGAAGAGGGACCCACGTGTTTTCACGCTTGCTGCACTTTGGTGCGAAAAGGGCCCATTTCAAGATTGTCCCGCTCTGGAGTGAACGGGACCTCTGCGTTTTCACATTCATTCCGCTCTGGAGCGAAGCGGACCCATGTGATTTCACGCTTGCTGCGCTCCCGGTCGAAAAAGGCTCCAGGTGTTATCGCGCGGCCTGGCCACCCAGGGGCGGTTTCCCCCTCCTACATGTGAGGGAAGGCGCGAAGGCATTGCAAATTCAAGGAAGGGGCAGTGGATGCATTATCACTTGGCACGTTCCTTCTTTGGGCTCTGCGGAGGCCTCCTTGGGCTTCCTGGAGCGGACCGGCGTTTTTCATGCTTACTGTATAAGGGACACACGTGGTTTCCTTCTTGCTCCGCTCTGGGGCGAAAGGGGCCCATGTACTTTCACGTCTGCTGCGCTCTGGGGCGAGAGGGACCCACGTTGCACCCATTCAGAGTGCGACAGTTGCGAGGATTCCGAGCCTCTGGACCTCCTCCCGCGTGTTCCACCCCGTCCAGAACGCGACATGTGCTAACTCTGAGCCGACAGGTGGCGGATGATGATGCTGATGATGATGCTGATGATGCTGATGATGATATTGATGATAATGAGGATGAGGTTGGTGATGTTGATATTGATGCGGATGATGATGATGATGCTGCTGATGATGCTGGTGCTGATGATGTTGATGCTGATGATGCTTGTGCTGATGCTAATGGCGCGGACGATGCTGCGTATGATGATGTTGTTGATGTTGATGTTGATGATGATTATGATGATGGTGATGCTTGTGATGATGATGGTGCTGCTGATGATGATGGTGATACTGGTGATGATGATGATGGTGATGCTGATGATTAAGATTCTGATGATGATGATGGCGATGGTGATGGTGATGGTGACGATGCGGATGAGGATGATACCGATGTTGATGATGATGATGAGGATGATGAGGATGATGATGTTGCTGATGATGATGATGATGAGGATGATGATGATGCTGATGATGTAAGTGATGATGATGATGATGATGTTGCTGTTGATGATTATGATGATGATGCTGATGATGGTGATGATGATGATGATGTAAGTGATGATGGTGATGATGATGTACGTGATGATGATGCTGATGATGACGCTGATGCTGTACGTGATGATGATGCTGATGATGATGACGATGATGATGAGGTTAGTTGCCGTTGGCGATGATGATTGCATTGCGATGGTGAGAGTGACGGTGGTGATGGTGGTGGGGTGGTGATGATGGTGGTGGTGATCATTTTGGTGATGATGGTGCTGACGATCAAAGACAGGTGGAAGAGGAGCGGCACCTGGATGATGATGATGATGCCGTAAGTGATGATGGTGATGATGATGTACGTGATGATGATGCTGATGATGATGCTGATGATGTAAGTGATGATGATGATGATGATGATGATGATGATGCTGATGATGATGATGATGATGATGATGATGATGATGATGATGATGATGATGATGATGATGGAGGAGGAGGAGGTGGAGTAGGATGAAAGCCCCGTCCACAGAGGCCCAGCGGCCGTCCACCGCCACGCCCGAAGCTGGAGGAGGAGGAGGAGGACCAGGAGCAGGAGGAGGAGGAGTCGGAGGAAGAGCAGGAGAAGGAGGAGGAGCAGGAGAAGGCAGTTGAGGCGGAGGAGGAGGAGGAGGACGAGGAGGACGAAGACGAGGAGGAGGAGGAGGAGGAGGAGGAGGAGGGCGAGGACGAGGAGGACGAGGATGACGAGGAGGGCGAGGAGGAGGAGGAGGATAGGAGGAGGAGGAGGAGGAGGAGGAGGAGGAGGAGGAGGAGGGGGAGGAGGAGGACGAGGACAAGGACGAGCAGGTGGAGGAGGAGGAGGCGGAGGAGGAGGAGGAGGCGGAGGAGCGGAGGAGGAGGCGGAGGACGAGGACGAGGAGGCCGAGGAGGAGGCGGAGGAGGAGGGGGTGGAGGAGGAGGAGGAGGCGCAGGAGGAGGAGGCGGTGGAGGAGATCCCCAGCCCCGGAGGCCCAGCCGCCGCCCACCGCCACGCCCGACGCCGGAGCGTCCCTGGAGGTCCAGTCAGAGGCGCCCCGCCGCTGCCGCCGCGCGCGGGGGCCTTTGGCCGCCGCTCACCCCTTGGGCTCAGTGTCGTTGAGCCTCCTCCTCCTCGTCGTCTTTGTCCTCCTCGTCCTGCTCTTCCTCCTCGTCCTCCTCGACCTTCTCCTGCTCCTCCTCGTCGTCCTCGTCGTCCTCCTCCATCTCCTCGTCCACGTTCTCCTTCCTCTCCTCCTCCTCCTCCTCCTCCTCCTCGTCCTCCTCCTTCTCCTCTTTCTCAACTTCATCGTTCGGGTGCTCCTCCTCCTCCTCATCATCCTCCTCCTTCTCCTTCTTCTCCTCCTCCTCCTCCTCCTCCTCTGCCTCCTCCTCCTGCCTCCTCCTCCTCCTCCTTCTTCTCTTCGTCCTCGTCCATCTCCTCTTCCTCCGCCTCGTCCTCGTTCTCCCATCCCACCAACCCAGTTGGGGAGATTCCCTTGAAGCAGGGAGCAGCCCATATCCCCATCCAGGGGGGTGGATGGGCCAGTGCGGCCCCGGCCACGCCCGTGGGGATAGGGATCGGTCAAGCGATGCTCGTCGGCCGGGCACTCGCGCCAGGCCGAGGGTCGAACAGCCGCAACCGGCATAAGCACGAGGGGCTCCGTGTTCCCTAATTTCGGCGCCGCCCCAACATCTTAATACTATATGTGCGTCGCGATCCCAGGGGCGACGCGCGCACCGAGAAATCTCATAGTATATGCGTTGTGGCGGGCGCTTTCTGGCCTCACCGCTCGGGAAACGATATACTACAAGATGGGTATACTATATGTTCGGGTCGGACGCGCGCGCCTCCGAGGAGGACATATTGTATTAGTATGTCTCTGTGGGTCCCAGAACTGTTTCACAGGTTGCCTCAGGCTTTCTTTCTAGTTTTCGATGGGGAGTCAAAGTTCTCTCCAGAAAAAAAGGGGCCTCGTTCCTCATTTAGGGCTCCTGAGGTCAACGCACCGACTGTATCTCAGAGGTCAGTGCGGAATTTTGGTATCGGCGTTGGGCCCCTTTGCCTCGCGGCGCGGTCCGCGCGCCAGGGAGGACCTCCGAGGAATTCTGTCTGTGCCGTTTTTTTTCTGTTCGGTGGCTCGCATCGAACCCGTACACGTTGTTCATGTCTAACTATTCGAGAGTTCTTTGTCTTTGTGGTGGGCCAAGATCCTTTCATGTCTAATTGTTCTATCCTGGGCCTCTTCCTGGCCACTATGGGGCCAGGAACAATTCGAAACGAACACTCTTAGAAGTGAGCACGATTAGAAATGAACGGCGTGCACCCCGACGTGTGGCTTGTTGCAATCACTTGTGCCAGGCGTGCTGTGGGATCTGGCCGGCCGCACGATTCGGTTTTTGTTGTGAGAGTCTGGCACGGGGTTCGGGCCAGGGGGAGGGGCGGGATCTCGGGGTGCCGTCGACGCCTCGCCTCGCCGCGCAGCGTCCGGGCCTGGCCTGGCGATTGGGCTCCTCGCCGCGCGAGTCGGAGAGCGGAGAGGTGGCGGCGGGGCGGGGGCGCAAGACAGAGCGAATGATTAGGCGGAGAGGGGGGGCGCAAAGAGGGGGGCGAAGGGGGGGGGGCGGGCGGAGACAGGCCCCCCACGCTCTCACATCCTTCTCTCTGGGTTGCCGTCTTGACTTCCCTGCGATCCCTCGGATCCCGCGCGCGCGTCGCCTTCCGGCGCGCCTGTTTTTGCTGTTGTGTGTTTCTCCTGTTGTGGTCTTCTTGTTCTTCTTGTGTGTCTTCTTGTTTGTTTTTGTTGTGTGTCTTCTTGTTCAGGGATCCTCGAGAAGATTCTTGGGCGGGCCATCCGAGAGGTCTCTGGGGCCCCATGACAGGCGTCGTGGCCCTTCGGAGCGCGCCCCCCCGCCCCGGCCTCCTGAGATATTGCCTGGGCGTGTTGGAAGGCTTCTCCTGCTTCCTGCGAGGGCTGTCTGGCTTCAGGAGAGGCTTCTTGGCTCTCCATAGGGGTCCTTGGGGCTCCCGAGAGCCCCCGCAGGTATCTTGGCCTCTTTAGAAGTTTCCTCTGCTTTCTGAGAGGCTCACTCGGGCCTCGTGGGATGTGTCTCCCGCCCGACTAGCTTATTGGGCTCTATTGGGCTCTCCGAGAGTGCCTCTTGGGCGTCCTCAGAA
>CAUYUJ010006706.1:0-51789 GCA_963575745.1 Prorocentrum cordatum | reverse complement strand
CATGTTTCTACCTACTTCTTCCGACCGATGGGTAGGGGGCGGGAATCTCTCACAAGCCTGGAGACCCACACAGGGTAAACGTAACAAAAAAATCATCATCCGTGCAGTGTGTCGTGCATCCCCCGCGGCGGATCCAGGCCATTTGCGAATGCAGTGGGGGCCCATGCCAAGAAACACCCTGCTTGCCTCCGGGGTGCCCTGGGTTTCTTGGGCTTCGATGGTTTTGCTATGGACAGCGTGGCGCTCCCACGCCGCCAAACATCGATGGACGCCCTGGGGTTTCAGAGTTGGGTTTCATGTGGGAAGTTTTTAGTGGTCGGACCACCAGTGCAGTCGCTTTGCAAGTCGTGGAGCGCGCCTTTCCACTTCCGCCGCCGACATGCTCGCGCGCCAGGGCGCAGGCCTCGACGACGCTGGCAGCGCGCAGCCCGATGTGACCCCCCCCCCCCTGCCTGGCGGGGGGAGGCGAAGGGCAGACGCTTCCAGAGGCCGCCTCTGGACGTCGAACGTCGTCGACGTCCAGAGGCAGACGCTTCCAGAGGCAGACGCTCTCGCCTGGACGTCCAGAGGCAGACGCTCCCAGAGGCGGACGCTTCCAGAGGCAGACGTCCAGAGGCCGCCTCTGGACGCTTCCAGAGGCAGACGCTCTCGTCGAACGTCGCCTGGACGTCTCCCGGCGCCGCCCGTGACCCGACGCCCTCGCGTGCCGCATGCCGCGGCGGCGGCGCTCCGAGGACTTTAAGGGTAGCTCTTTGGGAGATGTTACAGTATCGGGAGCATAGCTCGCGCGCCGTTGCCTTTGGCCCAAGGCACGCGCGCCCTATTTGCCTAGACACCGCGAGTGTTCGCTATGTGCTGGAAAGACCGATACATCGATCTTATCCTATCTTATCCGCCCATCCCTCATACTGAACTATCACAGCAGAGCGATGGACGCTATTTGCCATCCGATGTCTATCATGGAATCGGATGCTATTTGAGTTACCAGGCTCACTTTCGACTTGGTAGCGGAGCTGGCCGCACTCTCGTGTGGTCAGCTCTTGCTCTTCTTAGCCTCATATTCTTCGGCACGATCTTCGTGACTACTTACCACCCTGCGCCACCACTCCCAGTACGTTACGAGGATCTATCCAAGAGCAAGAAGCAACACGAGAGGTACGACGTCTAGACGACCAGATTGGTACCATATACGCTTCATCATTGCGTTACCACCAACCGCTCGGCAACGAGCTAACAGCGCAATACTTGAAGCAGAGGCGGGGAGACCCGCCAGATAGAGCGCCTCGAAGACTCGACAAGGCGCTACCCCAGCGCGGCAACGCGCATAATAACCGTCCTTCTCTACACATTATCGGGCTAGTCGTTTTCGCTATTATATGGTTCGCGCTGGGGGCAGCAATCGGACACATGCGTCGTGGAGAAAACAGCACCGATGGGCAAACACATGGCCCATATTGGGACCCTCAAGGTAATGTACCTTTTCGCGAGTACATTTACGAGGTCAACGCATGGCTCAACGTTACAAGCGGACGTATGACGCCACAGGCCCAAGCGGCCGCAATGCAACGCGGCCTAGGTGGCCTAGCGAGGACACTCGCCATGAGGGTACCGCCTGACATTATAAACTATGGTGCTGACATCTATGGGGTCCACACCGACCCAGTGACCTACATCATGTTCCTCCTAAGCATGAAGTTCGAACGCCTGGAAGATGAGCGTCAGCTCACTTCCGGCACACAACTCATCGACTTCCACGTGCCTCACGGGGAACGAATCGATGTCACCCTTACCCGATTCGAAATGGCCCGACTTGAGGCACAGTCGGTGGGATTCGACCTTCCCAACTTCCAACTGCTAACCACTATCCTATTCCGCGCCTTAGGCGTCGGCAACCAGCGAGCCATGCAACTCTTACAGCCACTCAATCACCAAATGCCCCGAACACAACAACAGTATGATGAGTTGCTGGAGAGGATGCGTTCGATAGGCCACCTTTCTGAACGGTCTCCTGGTAACATAGGATCTGTGTTTGGAAGGGGAAGGGGATCTGGTAGTGGAAATTTCTACACTACCTTGACTACTGAAGCCCAGCCTGGAAACGGGCCCTCAAGCATATGGGCCGATGATCCTGGAGAATCCATTGCTTTATTAGCAGGAGATCGATCACAACCAAGCTGGGCAACCAGCCCTCCTTCTAGAGAACCACAACCGCACCGTTCTTTATGGGGGGAATCAAGCCCCCTAACCGACGGTGTATCCACCTACTTGGGAGACGAGGATTTCGACTCCGGCACTGATACAGACACTATATCATCAGATGGTGTTGAAGCTTTAGATTGGTCAGATATCATGAATATGGATAACGACAATCAGCGTGCTGAACATTTGTTCTGGTTATTACAACAGGCTAAACGAAGGTGGAGGAGGTTCACGCGAAAACCAGTGCGTCGTGTTAGAAGGAGGATACGGAGAAGTTTTAAGGGAAAAGGTAATGGTAAGCGAGGTCGTCGGAGGTTGAACGGACGAGGCATCGCGGCATTTCTCCAGAGGCTCTCAGATGAACAACATGATGAGATATTCTTTGGGGGAAAGGGCCGTGGCAAGGGCCGTAGAGAGACCTCAGGAAAAGGCAAGGGTAGGCGGGGAAACCCGCGAGGTAGAGACGGCCAGGTTCTTAAGTGCCATGAGTGCGACAGTACCGACCATCTTGTGCGAGATTGTCCAGCGAAGGGAAATGGAAAGGGCAGGTCGACCGAAGTCCATTTGGCTCAAGTGAATTTTTTTTTTTTCTTTCTTTTTTTTTTTTTTTTTTTTTTCTTTTTCTTTTTTTTTGTTTTTTTTTTCTCTTTATTTTTTTTTTTTTTTTTTTTTTTTTTTTTTTTTTTTTTTTTTTTTTTTGCTTCTTTTTTTTTTTTTTTTTTTTTTTTTTTCCTTTTTTTTTTTTTTTCGTTTTTTTATATTTCTTTTTTATTTTTTTTTTTTTTTTTTGTTTTTTTTTTTTTTTTTCTTTTCAAGTTTTTTTTTTGTTTCTTTTTTTTTTTTTTTTTTTTTTTTTTTTTTTTTTTTTTTTTTTTTCAATTTTTTTTGCTTTTTTTTCTTTTTTTTTTTTTTTCTTTTTTTTTTTTTTTTTATTTTTTTTTTCTTTTTTTTTCAAGTGAACCATTCATTGAGTATCTGAGCCTCCAGGACTTTGAGGCTTTGGAGCAGGTATTTTTCACTTGGGTTAGCTGCATGGACAACGTCGACGAGCTCGAGGCGTATGGTCATGGATTGTACGCGTACTACCTCGAGTATGTTCGCAGGTTCGTTGAGGGCAACAACGAGCTCACTCCCGTGGAACGCGGGACGCTGGGAAACTACCCTTTATCTTTCTTCGACTGGATGTTCGGGAACCCAGGCAACATCATGGCCTACGAGAGCAGTGACGAGGACACCACTTTAGAGGCTTCGCCTTCCGAGGTTCAACGAAACCTCGAACCTCCGCCCGAAATCCCGCCTGGAAACAGGCCTTCTTTGATGGGAGAATATCCCCAGACTACTGAAGACTTAATCGAAATTGAGTCTCAGGCGTTTGTTCAGGCCTTCATTGCAGGCGAACCAGATACCCCGTTTATACCTCCTGGTTCGCTTGCTCCAGGCGAATATGGACCACGCACCCTTTTTGCAGACCCTCATGAGGATGCGTGAGATACTTATTACTGGTTATCCCGAAAGTCAAGAACATATCGAAGCTGACATTATGATAATGCAGGATACTGACGCTTGTGGTAGCTCAGAGCTGTTGTTGGCAGCTCTGACTCTCATTGACAGCGTGCATCCTCAGGGCGTGCAGAGACACCTGATATACTCCCGTGGTAGATGGCGTAATGCTCTAGAAATGGCTATTGCTATGCGCGGTCATGATCTTCCTCCGCCAGGATGGGGTCTCCAGGCGGTGGGAATGTGGCCAAACCATGCGGCCATGCGCAATATTGCCGGGCAGCCTGTGCTCGGCAACGAGCCTGAGCCGACAGCGGCGCCTCCTACCCCGGGGCAGCCGAGCGACGCACAGACGCCGGCTATGCAGGGTAACCTGCCTGTACCAGATACGCCAATGGCCATCATCATCGGAAGTTCGACATCAGAAGAAGTAGAAGGCGATGGTTGCGGTTTAGATGAGGATGACGTTATCATCCTCATGATGGGCGTTAATGGCGAGGAAGAGGTTGACTTCGATCCTGACGAGTCTGAATCATCATCACCATCGGCACAAGCGCCATTTGCGCCGAGTTCCATCCAGCAGGGAGACCTGCCTCCATCGGACGATCCATCTGGGATCGCACAGGAGCCTCCTCAGGCGCCTCCACCCTGCGCCGCTCATGCTGCTTCGGCAGCTTCTTCTGATGAGAACACCAGAAGGTCTCGTTCCCATACGCGCGTCAGAGAAGAGCCACATCCACAGGCTCGACTTCATCGTGAGTGGAGACAGGCTGGCCCAAAAGAACACGCTCTCAGGAGAGGCGGCCAGCTACTCCCGTATAACGATCCAAGACGCCGGAAAAGGGAACACTCGGCCTTCGGCAAGGGCAACCCTGCCTATAGGGACAGTGAGGGCAAGGCCATCCGCGGAGGCTATCAGCTTGCAACAAATATCCGCCGCCCTGAAATTCAAGAAGCGCGGACTCAGCTGCGAGACATTATCGCGGCTCGCGAGCAGTATAGGCCTCACGCAGCCTGCGGGCCTTGTTCCGAGCCGTTCCAGAACCACAGGCCAGGATGCCCCGTTGGCAACAACGAAGGTCTGAGCCCCAACCGGGGCAAAACCCCTCACAAAGATGGCCATCCGCTACTTATCCCGATGACACCAGACGAGATCGCCGCAGTAAATCGTCGTCTCGGGATCTTGAGCCATTTGGATCTGAAACCAGAAGAGGAGAAGCCTACCCCGGTTCCAAGGGGACTGGTAGCCACGACCCAGGAAGAGAAAGACGCGCTCTTTAGTCTTCCTGGTGTGCGAGGAAACTCGCCTGGCGTTTCTAGCCAGTCCCAACAACCAGAACCGACAATCAAGGATGAGCAAAAGGCTCAACGTGTGGCGGAGGACGAAGAGCGCATGCGGGCAGCAGAAGAACGCACACGCGAGGCAACTCGCAAGATGTTGGAGGATTCCAGCAAGATCTACATGAAGGGGGCTACGAAGCCCCCACTCCCACTAACTTCGAAGGCTAAGAGTGAACCCCCGACACCTAAGCCGTCCTCGGGGCCGAAACCGAAGACGAGCTCTCAGGACCCTGGGCCAGATGTGCAGATGGAGGTGCCTCGATCTGCAACTTCGAGGCCGCCGATTGGCGCAACTCCTATACAAGCGTCTGAGCCCAAGCAGCCACCTCAGGACCCTGTGGAGGAACGAAGACGCCCGCCTAGTCGCAGCAGCTCCATTGCGAAAAGGGCGGCAGCTTTTGAGCGCAGTGGGTATGCCCCTGCGCCAGCTTCGCCTGTGGCGGCCCGTTCCAGGAGGTCCGATGAAGGTGCTATGTCGAGGGGTACCTGGGCGCCGAAGATCAGGGGCAGCGCCAGTCGCGCATCACCGCGGGGAAACCCGCCAGGCGCTGCCGCCGCAGCTTCATCCTCTTCAGGAGCCGCAGCCTCTGCAGCGACAGAGGCTCGTATGCGGGGAAACCCGCCGGTGGATCAGCTGCACCACCCAGGTGACACGTCCTTCACTAGTGGGGCTCCGAATGTGATCAGGGATAGACTTGCGCTGCGGAAGACCCCACCGATGCGCTCGGTGGATGAGACATTCATGAGGGAATGCAGGAAAGCTAGAATCCTTCCCACATCCAATGACATTCTCAAACAGCTGAGTAAAGCTCTCAGCAGGATATGCAGACATGCGCCAGACAAACCACACAATCCTGTGTGGGGCCTGGAACCTTTCGATGATCATGATGGTTGGGTTAACCTCGTGGATCTCGTGAACCATTATCCGTGGAACACAGGTCAATCAAAACACGCTGGGTATAATCCAAAATATGACGAGGCCAAAGTCATCAACGAGCAGCTATATGGTCGCTCGGTCGACCAACAAGCAGCCATCATGATGGAAGTTGCTCATGTCCGTGAACCAGACGGAGAAGAAAAACAGCGCCTACAGTTCAAGGTGTCGATGCGGGACTCCGGCGAGCCCGCTATCTTCATCCGCGCCTCTCAGGGGCATTCATGGACATTGAAAGCTCCATGGTCGCTATACAGCTACATTGTACTGTGCGACCAACCTGCCGGGAGACCGGCCCCATACCCCGAAGTCGCCATGCGTGGCACTCGATGGCACGCCTTCGAAGGTATTATGTGGCACGGCCTGTCCTGTAGACCTGAGCATAACACGAAGAAAAGGTGGACAGGCCGGTCGCGCATTCATTTCGTGCCGACAGTTCGCCGCCGTGCCGTGAACAGTGGGTGGGACCCAGACTCAGACATCATCATCTTCGTAGACTGGCGTAAGGCCATACAAGACGGTATGAAGTTCTGTTGGTCCGAAAACGGAGTCCTCTTGTCCGAGGGAAATATCGGTATCATTGAACCGTATTACATCTCTCATGTAGAGGACCTGTCCACGGGGAAGCACTGGCGTAATCCAGAGTATCTGGGGAACCGCCATGCGCGAGTCTCTGTCGCAATGATGTCTGCTCCTGACAGGTGGGCTGACGTTGGCACTGCTAGCGTCAAATATCAGTGGTCCCGAGACCAAGAGGGCGCCGACCCCCCCATGGTCTACCTCCACAGAGAAGTTGGGGACCACTATAGCCCTACCAAGCTGGGAAACCAGCCTGAAATCCATCGGATTTTCATGATCACCGAGAGTGAGGCCGGGAGCGCGGCTCCAAGCCGTGCCCCAAGCCAAGGGCCTAGTGCCGTGTCTTGGCAGGCCATCAGTACCTCGGACCTGGATCAGGTCGCAGCCGCGCTGAACCCTGACCAGGTAGAACAGCTGGCGGACAGGTTATACCAGCAGGACCCCTGGGCCGCAGGCCAGGGAGCAGTGTCCGCCATGGCGACGAGAAATCGTCAGGCCATGCAGGGAAACCTGCCTACAAGCGGACCTGCTCGGTTTGAGCAAATGCATGGCAGCCCCACTCAGAGCATGCATACTCCAAGGGGCATGACTCCATTGGCCACGCCACCTGCACAATCCCCGTTCGGGACACCTGTCCGCCCTGCCACAAACGGCAATCTCATGGAGAGGATAGCTGCGGCTAGGGCTGAGCACAGCACAGCTCTCCTCAACATGATGCCGCCCGGCACGCCGACGAGTCAGCAGGGAAACCTGCCCGGCACACCAAGCCACCATAGGGCTGGTGTGCCTGACGACTATCGCGCAAGAGTGGCGGCCGCGGTGCAGCAGGTGCAGAGAACCTGAGGCCAGCCTGGTCCTGGGAACCTGAGGGTCCCAACCCGCGGGATCCTGCTCGGCAACGAGCCTTTATCCTGGCGTTCAATGCCCATCCGAGCATGTCTCAGGGCCAGAGGCCACCACCAGCGCAGATGAACCCGCCATTATACCCTGATGGGTCAAGGGTTCCGAACAAATTTGTTCGCGAATTGGCGGATCAGATGCATAACCTCACTAATGTGCGATGCAGTGACCATTCCATGTGCCCGCACATGGCCTTCATGCCTTCACCGACATCACCAGAGGTGGTTGTACAGCCCACTGCCCATTCAATATCGTCTGGCAGTAGGGGCGTGCCTGACTACATCAGGCAGACTCACCACACTCAGCAGGCATGTTTCAGGAGAAGGCAGGCGGTGCAAAGTGTACGGGATCAGTCACGTGCAGCTGCACTTGATGTGGTGAGAAACAGGGGCTCACCTTTGCGAGGAAACTCGCCCGCCGTGACTCCTACCACTTCCATGCCAAATGTCGAAATGCCGGAGGTGCTGGATCCAACGGGGACTCCCCCATCAGCCTTCATGCCCTCCGAGACGGTGCTGGAGAGGCAGCGGCGGGTATATCCCAGGGCAGCAGACGTAGAGGTCTTTACTGGGATGGAAGATACCTGTGCGGTATGCCTCGAAGAATTTCAGCCCAGGGACAGTGTTTACCGCTTGAGGTGCAATCACTTGTTCCACGAGGGATGCTGGAATTCAAATGTGGTGGGCCACGTTGCAAACCAGCGTGAGGGAGATCCCCAGCAGCCACCATGTGCTATCTGTCGAGCACCTGGCATCATAGCATCATCATTCCCATGGACCGGCTCCTTTAGTCAGACTCCTGAGCAATCAGCGAGAGAGCTGCGGGAGCTGAGGAGCATTGTGGAGGAGATGACGGCTAGGATGCTAGCTATGCAGACAGCTCAGTCTCAACAGCAGGGATACCTGCCAGAAGAGGTAAGGCCTCCTATGGAAACGGGATATTTTGATCAGCTTATCCCGATGACGGCGCCTCAGCAGGGAAACCTGCATGATACACCTCAGATGTCTCCCCAGAGTGGAGGCGGGGCTGAGATGGCACTGGGCCCTGATCAGCTGCGTGAATTGCGTGTGCGACATTTCCAGAATCAGATGGATAATGCGCACACAACATTTATGCTGGATGCCAACAATCCTGAAACTGATAGTCCGTCGCTAGACCTATCGGAATCCTCAGTGGCGTCAGCAGCAACAGCAGCCAGGGCCGTCAACATCACAGCGACGAACGAGGAGTTCGAGGAGTGGCTGCAGTACCGTGATCACATCACGAACGAGGGGCTGCAAGACATCGCCCTTCACTCGTACTTGACGTTGACAAGGCGCACGACCCGCGAGCAGTATAAGAGCATACGTGATGAGTATGCCAACTGGCGGGAAGAGCGTGGCGATCACGCCCAGCACGTGTCGTACTTCCAGTACATCGACCTGGCGCGCATGGCCGAAAGCGAGTCGCATGCCAGTGTCAGGCGGGGTAACCCGCCAGGGAGTGCGACTGTGCCGCGGGGAAACCCGCCTACCGACACAGCCGACACTTCAGAAACTGTGCACATCAAGCAGCCGAGTAAGACGTTCTTGGATGATGGTGGAAATTCCATACTCATCGATGTCGGCTCGAAGATCAACATCATGGGCGAGAACACGGGCCGTAAGTTCGTCCAGGCTGCCGAGGCACATGGCCGTACTTGTACGTTCGAGCCCCGCCCTCGTTTGAATATCAACGGAGTGGGAGAAGGGTCGGCCCCAGCGGATACCGTAGGCACATTCAGTATTGCCTGCGAGTACCAGGGGTCGGCCCAACTCGATTCATACAAGACGAACATTGTGTCAGGCTGTGGCAAGGACCTGCCAGCCATCCTAGGCCTCGATAGTATGCAGGACAAACGCACGATCATCGTGCTTGAACGAGGCCAGGAAAAGCTGATATTCCCTGGTAAGGGGCAGGTCAAGATGGAGCTTCCAGAGGGCTCCAAGATCATGCCGACGACGAAGTTGCCATCAGGGCATCTGTCGATCAGGTGTGATTGTTTTGGAGCTGCGGGGCAACCCGCCTCGAGCTCAAGCAGCACGTCCTTCCAGACAGTGCTGACAGGCGTGCCGACCCCAGCGCAGGAGCGCAATCAATTGCAGGGAAACCTGCCCCAGGGGTTGATGGAGACGCTCGCCAAGGCCACCATGCGAGGCGACAACATCGACGATCTCGAGACGTTCGATTGTTGTGTTGCCAGGACACTGGCCCTGCATGGTGGTAGTGTACCCATGGACGCTGTACAGTCCCGCCGTAAAATAGTGATGGGATACACTAATCGTGAATTGCATACGTTCAGCGACGCTAGGTCCGTCCCAGAAGGCTGTGCTTGTTTTTTTTTTTGTGTTTGAAATTTTTGTGGTTTTTTTTTTTTGGTTTTCTGAAATGTGATGTTTTTGATTTTGTTTGAATGTGTGTTTGCTTTTTTTTTGATTGATTGAATTGATTTTTTGTTTTGATTTGGTTGATTTGTTTGGGTTTGTTGTGTTGTTTGTTGATGTTTGATGTGTTTGTGTTTGTTTTTGATTTTGATTTTTTTGTGTGTTTGAAACAGCTGATGAGAATAAATCTACGCTGACAGGCATTTGCGGAGGCAATCCGCTTGAGGCCCGGCGCGCTTGTTTCCAGTGCGAGCGTCTTTTTTTTTTTTGTTCTCTTTTTTTTTTCTGACCCACGTGCCACTATACTTCCTGAAAGCGGCTTTTTTTTTTTATTTCGCTCTAATTTTTTTTTTTTTTCCTTGTACATCTGGCTTTTCTTTGTCCTTTCGAGCATCTGAGGGAAGCCCAGATGCTGGCAGATATTGCAGGCACATCTTCTTCATCTTGAAGATGGCAGGGCGACGTCGCCCCCTCGTTGTCTTGCCTGTTGGCTGAAAAGCCGGGGGGTAACAAGGACAGCGGGGTAACCTGCCTTAGTAAGAGGGCTTTTGTCATTGAAGATACGAGGGAGGCCTGTGCCGACCTTCGCACCCGAGGTTATATTTGTGATCGTATTTCCCACAACGAACTTATGACAAGCGTGGGCACAAACTACCTAGGTGCGGTGATCAGTGGAGATTACACTCTCATATGGATTAGTACTCCGGGTGACTGGTACGCACGAACTCCAGGAAAGAGAGTGGCCCCACATTGGTCACGTATCCAGAACCTGTTGATAAAAGCCAAGAAACTCCGCATGAAGATCATAATATTTGGTCCCCCAGGATATGTTCGGAAGTTATCTCCAGTACGTGATACCCTGGAAGATCTAAAGTTGTCAGTAATACGGATGCGTTTGTGTCATTTCGGTATTCGGTTCAATATGCAAGACAGTACACCAAGCGGTACTTATATGCAGGTAGCATCATCAATACCGATTAGCTCGAAGCTCTGGGCATGTACCTGTAAACAGGCAATACCACAACATGTGTTGGATTGGTACGGCCATACAGTACGGCATGCTGAATGGCGAGCTCAGACACGTACTACACTCATCCGTCACTTGAACGACAACATCCTGGGGAGCACCACCACGCACGGAAACGTGCCCGTATACTTAAACACTTATACACGTACAGACCATAACATCCGTCACTACGTGACGACTAATAAGGGAGGACCGAAATGGTCTGAAGTCATCCGACGTGTAACAATCAACCTGGATACCAATGCGGTTATTCAGGATATCTCAGTTACCGATCAACCAACAGGATATGATTGGCATGCACCATTACCTGCAGGGGTTGCCAACATCAGTACCCGGTTGTACTGGCAACCCGAGGAACCGGTCTTGCTCGGAAACGAGCCGACTCAATCACCACAGAAACATCGACGCGTCATCATAGATGACTGTTCTCTCCCCCCGACTCTGGCGGTTGACGCATGTACCCATTCAACCATGACAATGAGTACACAGACCGACGAACAAGACGAGCAAGCTTTACCCACTGAGTCGCGTATAAAACAGAAGGAGAGGCTCAAAGCCGAAAAGGAAGCAGGCACACAGACCGACGAACAAGACGAGCAAGCTTTACCCACTGAATCGCGTATAAAACAGAAGGAGAGGCTCAAAGCCGAAAAGGAAGCAGGCATCAAGCCTCGCCGCATTAAAAAGCACGTTGAAGACGGAAACGATGATTGCGGCGACGACTTGTCAGGACTCGGACAGGATCTTATGGCAACCTGGAGTACTGACGTCCCTGTTGAGCTGATAAGCTCCGACGAGGACGATGACCTGTTCCTTACCCCCCCCCACATCTATGCCCGACACACACGCTAACATATACAGCATAGTTGCTACACTATGCTATGGTCATAACAACTGCGTGGATATGTTGGAGCTTTGTGGCGGTGAGGGTGGCATCTCAGAGCTTGCCTTCTCAAGGGGACTCTCCTCAGGCGGCAACCTGGACAAGACTACATATGTCGACCTGGGAGACCCCTCGGTGCAGCAGGTTATAGATCATTACTTTGCTATATGCTACGTGCGAGTTGCCATGCTGCAACCCAGCTGCCGCACCACAGGACCACCATCCTACTACAACTACAAAGTCAACTACAACACTTGGGAACAGCACCATAAAGAAGACTTACCACACATAACTTATTGTGGTAAAATAGCTGTAACCCAAGATGACGCTCGGAGGTGGTTTATACGCGAACAACCTACAGGAACATGGGTGGATGATATTTCCCCATGGTCGAAGCTTGCCAACCGACCACACATTACAACCGTACGCATTGACCAATGCGCTACGGGACTTAAAGATACGACTGGTGACTATATTAAGAAGCCGACAAATATCACCAGCAGCGACGAGACAATTCTTAAACCCTTTGAGCGACTCAAGTGCAACGGTCAGCATGTGCACGCACAACCGTGCAATACAGAGCGTTCACTGGCACAAAAATACACCCGACGACTGCAGTCTGCCTTCGTGGAAGCCGTATATCTGGCGAAAGCCATTGACACCACGCGCGGAAACGCGCCTATAAGTACCGCACATGCTTATCCTACAGACCTTCCCGATCAAGCTGAACCAGGCGAAGGTATGAGACGCATCGGTGATCGTATCATCCCAAAGGTGGCTACTTGCCCGGCATGCATCGACAATGTCCGAAAGGACAGTCCGAGCCATAACAGAGACCCTACGCAGTGTAAATATCATGATTCCATATCTGTATATTGGCCATGTCCAGCATGTCAGAGGGATCTTACGAGAAGCAAGGGTGTTAAGAACCACCTCGATACCGAACCTGGTAAATGTCGTTTTGCTGAACCATTTAAACTGCCAGACGACCACGACCCCGAAGGCAAAACCGTGCCAGCTTGGTGGAAACCCTTACCTAAACCTGGTGAGGGCCAAGCTTCAGCTTCAGGTGGCCGCCAAGGCGCACGCGCCAGGCCACCGCGACCACGATCCTTCGGTAACGTCGATCCGACATCTGGTGCCAGCAGCTACGACATGCTACGAGACGCCCCCGAGCGTGGAAACACGCCTTCTGCGTCTTCTAGCGAAGCGCCACAGGTAGCGGCCCGCCGCGGCCGTCTACAAGGCGTACCACCACCTCCAGACGCAGTCAACACAGGGGACCAACTACGGAGAGCTACAAGGAACCCTCTTGCCTCCGCCGGCTCTGGGGCTCCCCGACTACCCGACTGGACGAGATTCGACATCCAACGCAGTCTACAGAGTCTCCGTAGTCACGAACCCCATGTCGTGAAAAAGGAACTCCGAAAACTGCATCTGCGATGGTATCATGCGAAGGAGCCAAAGATGAGGCTAATCCTCGAAAAGGTGGGGCTTGATAACGTTCGACTGAACATGATCAAGGAAGTTTGCGATACCTGTCGGGAATGCAGAGCATGGGAACGTCCAGGAAACTCAACACTACCATCGGTGAGCCTTCCTGGTAACTGGCTCGATGAAGGGGAAATGGGCCTCATGTTCTACAAGAAACGGACCATATTTCATATTATGGATCGTTGTATTCGCCTGGCAGCAGGCCTAGAAATTTCCGACAGAGAACGTGACGATATCATTGACGCCTACCACTACTTCTGGATTGCCTATCATGGACCCTTCAAAGTTTTATACTCAGACGGAGAAGACGCCCTGAATAACGATGCCGCTAAAACCATGATGGCCGATAAGGGCACGGAACTTCGTATCCGAGCACCTGGCCAACACGCGACTTCAATTGAGTCACGAAACGGCATTCTCAGAGGCGTCTTCCACATGATTGAGGAAGAATTGAATAGACACAACATCCCTGTTGTATTCACCAGAGTATTGGCGGAAGGCATCTTCGTTACTAATGCGTTTACGTTTTATAACGGAGTATCGCCATATCAGGCGCGCACATGACGTCAGCCCTCTTTCCTCCCTGATCTCGATGCCCTTGACTTTCCCAAGGGACCCGAGACTTCAGGGCACGAACGAGAACGTCGTGTAAGGGAAGTCAGCCTAGAAGCTATAACTCAGGCTACTGCTGTGGCCAAGACAAATCGGGCTCTTAGGGCTAAGACGACTCCTGATGGTGCTCGCCTCTACTCATCAGGGGATTTGGTCGATTACCACCGACCTACTGCCACCAAGGACGACCATGGAGGCTGGAATGGCCCATTCCCGGTGATCCGTAATGTGCCTGAAAGAGGACATATTGTTGTCAAGGCAGGATCTCGTGAGGTAATTGTGATGTATCCTGATGCTCGTCACACACTATACATCGAATGTCTCCTCGCGCGGGAACTTGGCATGGATAATATGGCCATGCAAACCGTCCTTGCTCATGTGGCACACCTCGGCGCAGGGAAACCTGCCAAAGTTTTCTTTTATATCCCCGACTATAAGGGAAACCTTAATCTTTCAGACGACAGCAAGTTTCACCCGCGCGTACACTTAGCACTACAGTATCTCGTGCGAAATTACCTCCGAGTAGAACATGTAGTAGCAGTTCGTTTGGCTAAGAGTGTGTCAAGCCTACCTGCAGTAAAGTACGCCACCGGGTCTACGCTGATCATCCACTATGACAACGACATCAGCCCGGCTTTCCACTATTACGAATGTGTGGGCACCGGCTTAAACATTTCTCAGATCACTGGTAGCACTCATTCCAGACTTATTCAATGCTTGACTTCACGTGTCCCTTCCTTAGGATTTCACGACGATTTGGTTAAATATCAGCATTCAAGCAACACGTCTGGAGAACACGAGTCGCCTGGAAACAGGCCTTCTCCAGACACACCAGATGCTTCATCGCCGAGTGAAGGCCGTCTGTCGACAATCTATGAGGAAAATGAGGAACACAATATCGAAGCTATGATGCTGGAAGAGTGGTACGACGAGCTACGGATGGACCTTCATCCTACGACGATTACCGATGATTATCTTTATTGCGTCCCAACAACTATGCTGCCCGACCAATGTGTTTTGGTTTCAGCATTTGTGGACGAGGATGATATCATATCATCAGATATGCTCGGAGACGAGCCGAAATCACGTGAATCTTGTCTAGTCCCTCTTTGTTCAACCACAACCGACGAGAGCTACTCTCTTGACAGTGATGAATATGGTCCTTACGTTGAATTATGCTTTACATCAGCAATGTCAAAAATAGTGTTGGATCAGACTCAACTTGCACAGCTCGATACCGATATGGTCGCAACGATGAGAGTATATGTATCCTCTGCTGCTAAACGTGCTGTGGTTGTCAAAGAAGATGATCTACTGACCAAAGCCGACATAGCAGCACATCCAAAGGAGGTTAGTGAAGCTTTGTATACTGAGCTCAAAATCTGGATTGACAGCCGATGCTTTGAGATGTATGATTTATCCAAATCTTCCAACATCATGACATCCAGGTATGTGTACAAGTGGAAGTTCGTAAAGGTGGGTGCCGAGAACGTTAAAACCATTCGTCTCAGACTTGTCCTTCGTGGATTTATGGATACTGAGGCTTTTGATGTGGAAACATTCTCGGGAACCGCCCGAAGGCAGTCACAACGACTCCTGGCAAGTGAAGCGGCATGCCATCCAGAAAGGATCTTAGCATCCATGGATATTGATAAGGCGTTCCTCAAGGGTTTGACCTATGAGGAACTTGCCCATGCCACCGGCGAGGAAACTCGCATGGTTTGCTTTACTCTTCCACCAGGAAGTGCTCAGGTACTTCGTGCATTACCCGGCTTCTCATCCTACGACGAAAGCCGACGCTGTCTTAGATGCCTCAAACCAGGAACGGGTACAAAGGACGCTCCAAGAGCGGTCTCTCTCAAACTTCGTACGACCACACGAGCTATAGGCCTTGCACCGACCAGCTACGATCCTGAATTTGAAGTCAGCCAAGACCTGCTGACGGCAAAACATGTCGATGATATTAACATGGCAGGTCTAGAGAAAAATATAGACGACTATGTACAGCGCGTCGAAAAGGTGTTTGGCAAATGCAAGCTCAACAAGCACACATATACGAACTGCGCCGTTCGCTACACTAAGAATGATCAAGGAGATGTGATCATGGACCAGGACGAGTATATCAAACAACTACGTCCTATCGCACACCCAGAACTTACAGGAGCGGCGGCCGATGCCAGAGCCACGAAACTCATCACCGACATGTTCGTCAGCCTGCGAGGAGCCCTTGCCTATGCCCTTCTTACCCAAATCTGGCTCATGGTATACGTGGTCTCTCTTCAGAAAATTCAAGAGCCCACCAATCTGCAAGTCAGACGTTTGAATGCTGTGACGCGAAAGCTGATCAGCAGCCCGAAACGTACCACCTTCCCTCGGATGAAGCCGACGAATGAAGTTGACATCCATAGCGATTCGGGGTGTCGGAAGCTTGCCGGGGAGGAGGATGACGAGACCAAGGGCTACGGCATACGTGGGGCCAATGTACTACGGCGAGGAAACTCGCCTCGAGGCAAGTCCGTCGTTTACCTCTGTGACGGACTATGCAAATCACACCGATTACAGGTGAGGTCCAGTTATGCTGCGGAGGCACTTGCAGCCGCACATAACCTTGATGAGTGTTACCCTACGCTCATTACTCTCCACGAGCTTAAGGCAGGGGCTTTGACTCCACGACAACTACGAGACATGCGTGAAGTTGGAGGCCTTGCTATCAAAGTCTCTCTTACCATAGACGCTGAGTCCGTCTACAAATCTTATCAAGCAGGGATCTCAAAATACCTACAGAACGGACTCTGCTTGGACATATCAGCTGGATACGTGAGCTCATGGATATAGGTATAGTACATAATGTGCTATGGTGTGATACTAGGGATATGACCGCAGATGGGCATACAAAGGGAAGCATCGATCGGGAGCTGCTTCTGGAAGTGATGTCAGGCACTCAGTCATTTAAATATGACGTGAAGCAATTTGTTCCCTTTCGGGGTCCCGAGGACAGAGACAAACCTAAGTCTAATCAATTTTAGTCTGTCCTTGTTGCCCTCGCGGTCCAGTTTGCCAGCACGGGCGCCTACTATAAAGGCGCCCCTCTAGTTGCTCGGAAACGAGCCTTATATTTCACGCCTGGCAACGAGCCGGCTTCGTACAACTCAGGCTCTTTGCCTTAATACACATTTGCTTGGTGAGGTATGGCCTGTTTGGCTTACCTCTAACTGAGCCGATAGCCCTTCATTGCTTGAAGGGGCTATCTTGTATTTGCGTGAAATACTTTGCGAGGAGACTCGCCTTACAGTCTGGTGTTAGGCCAGACTGTACGCACTGTTTTCTTTTTTGCAAACAGTCGTGCGCGCGATCTTTGCGTGCGACTATGCTCTCCGTCTCCTCCCCTCCCGACTTTAAGGGTAGCTCTTTGGGAGATGTTACAGTATCGGGAGCATAACTCGCGCGCCGCTGCCTTGGGCTCAAGGCACGCGCGCCCTATTTGCCCGGATACCTGATGGTATTCGCTATTTGCCCGGATACCTGATGGTATTCGCTATTTGCCCGGATACCTGATGGTATTCGCTATTTGCCCGGACACCGCGAGTGTTCGCTATGTGCTGGAAAGATCATTACATCGATCTTATCCTATCTTATCCGTCCACCCCTCATATTGTACTATCGCAGCAGAGCGATGGACGCTATTTGCCATCCGATGTCTATCATGGAATCGGATGCTATTTGAGTTACCAGGCTCACTTTCGACTCGAGGGCCGTCGGCGGGCCGCCCCCCGGCGTCTTCTCGGCCTCGTTTCGGGGCCTCCCGGAGTCTCCTCGTCGCCACGGTTACCTCGGGCATGTCCCTCTCCAGGAGGAGAATTCAGGAGTTGCAGAACATTGTCTGGGAACGATCTTCGACAATTCTGAATATTTTTGTCTGTTCGTTTGTTTGTTTGTTTGTTTGCTTATTCTGTTGTTGGCAACTTATAAAGTTTCTTCCAGAACCCGCCTGACGGAGGACATGCCCGACCTAACGCCCTGGCTGGATGCGCATCGAAGGACGGGGCAGGATGGTCCCTGGGAGCGGTCCAGGACCGAGTTGGGCGGAGCTGGGCCAGGCGGAGGAGCCTCCTCTGTCGGAGCGGGCCCTCCTTCGAAGGTTATCCGTAAGGGCTTCGCCCCCTGCCGCTGCCCCCTCTCTCGGATACTTGGCTATGCAGGGGCTAACTCATAGGTTTCCCGCCGAATTTCAGAAATGTGGCAACTCCAATGGCTTATCGACCTTTACGAGGATTTATGGCTTCGGGGACGCGAGTATAGCGTAATTTTAATGTAATTTTGAAGGGTTGATGGCTTGGAGATGCGAGTGTAGTATAATTTGCAAGGGTTTATGGTTTCGGATACGCGAGTAGTCTTTTTCTTTATTATTATTATTATTATTATTAACTTTTATGGATTCGGGGTCGCAGCTATTGCATCATTTACACAGGTTTACGGTTTCGGAAACGCGAACATTGTATACATTACAAAGGTTTATGGCTTCGGGGTCGCAAGCAGTGTGTCTTTTACGAGGTTTGATGGCTTCGGGGTCGAGATATTGTATCATTTACTAGGGGTTATTAGTTCGGACGCGCGATTATTATGGAGCTTGCAAGGGTTTATGGCTTCGGGGTCGCAGATGTTGTATCATTTACGCAGGTTTGTGGTTTCGGAGACGCGAATATCGTATGATTTACAAGGGTTCGTGGTTTCGGGGGCGCGAATCTTGTATGACTTACTAGCATTTGTGGCCTTGGGGGCGCAAGTATAGCACAATGTGGAAGGGTTTATTGCTTCGTGGACACGAATGTGGTGTATTTTGCATGGGTTATGGGCTTCGGGGGCGCGAGTATCGTGTAATTCACGAGGGTTTATGGCCTCGGGGACGTGAATTTTTGATAATTTACGAGGGTTTATGGCTACGGGGGGGCGACTTTTATATTTTTTCGCATGTCCCACGCCCCCCCCAGGAATTCAGACAGCGCGATTCGGGCGTGGTAGTCTGGACGCCTTTCGACTCCCCCCCCTCGCGCGGTCTGCAACACAGAACAGTAAGCAACAAGAAGCAGAACTAGAACAGTGGAAACTGGAAACTGGAATTGGTGCAGGGAACAGCACTGAGCCTACAGCCTGGTGGCCCCACAAGGGGGCCGGCGGACTGGTCGGCGCTCCCCATGAGGCGGCCTCAGAGTCCTCGGGCACGGCGCGCTGGCCTGTAGGCACGCCTGGCGGCCGCGGCGTCTTCGGGCACGCTCTGCCAGCCTCGACCTCACTGCGGCTTCGTACGATCTTGCCCTGGGGGTGCTTCGGAACCGAACTGCAAGCTGCCGCCGTTCACCGTGGGGAGGCGGGCGAGTGAGTCCTTCAACGTGCCCGAAAGGAAAACCATCTGCGGTCTGACTAGCCTCACGAAGAAGCCTCAGCCATTCGCACTGATCAAGAGGCACGGTGTGACTCTAGGCATGATCTGGTAGGTTCATGCAGCGATGGCGCGCCCGCGACGCCGGCGAACGCGTTCAAGGTTGAATTGAGCGACGCAGAAGCACCGAGGGACACGGTGACGCCACTGGACCCGACGGAATTCAGGCTTGAACGATCGTGGTCGCGATCCATCCAAGGTTGAACGATCGACGCGATGTCAAAAACATTTGCGCGTGCCGACGCCGCACGAACCTACCGCAGCTCAAACCTCGACATTGCCCATCGCAGCTCTCTTCAAACGCCGTCGGAGCAGTCCGAGGCAGGGGGTCTGATTGATCTGCGGCGAGGCGCGATTTCCCTCCCTTGTCCTACCTTGCCTTCTCTCTCTTAGGAAGCTCCTCTCATCGATTTGCCAACGAGTCAGGCAAGGTTACGGCAATCAAGAACTTGCAAGAACCGTGAATGATCAAATGCAGCACCGAACAGTCACTACATATCCAAGCGGACGCACTTCTTTTATTCACGCAATTTATGCCCGCAACAAGTTGCAAGGCAAATTCTAGACGTTTCGCGTATGCCCACCAGCGGCCCGTTCGCGACCTCCCGCCACTGGCGCTTCCGCCTGCGGCTGTAAAAAAATATATCCTGGCGAAGGACCCAACCATATGCAGTTGTGAGTATCGCAATTGTGAGTATTTTCTTCGGTGGCGCTCCCTATGGGGCCACGAACCGCATGAGGGGTGTGCCGAAATGTGCCGGGGTACACAACGCAAAGGAATACGATAGATCTGATTACGAGAGAAAGAACGCGGGTGAGTCAGAGCGCGAGGGAATCTGAGTATGAATGGGTCTGCGCGCGAGTGAATATATATTTGCATGAATGCGATCATGGAAACGCCTAGTGTAAGTGTCGAGCATGCCTGTCCGAACACACGTGACACTGGGCGTGGCCGCCGCAAGCAGCTTCCGCGGGAACCCCGACGGCAGCGTCCGCACGTCGCGACGCCCATGTCGGCACGCCTCTTGCGAGGATCGCGCCCGCTTTCGGCTCTTCTTTTCCTTCCTCTTTGCCCGCGCACTCCAAAATCAAGGCTGCGGGCGCAGCGCAGCGCGGAGTCCCCGCGACGCGCGCTGGTCGCCCCGGGCGGGGCCCCAGCGACGCGCGCGGGTCGTCCGCTGCGCGAAGCAGAGAGAGCTGACTAGCTAACTGGCTGGCTGATAGCGGGCAAGTCTCTGACCGCTGGGCAGAGCGACGACGGGCGAACGAGGCGCCAGGCCCCCCGCAGCACGGAGTTCCCGCGACGCGCGCTGGTCGCCCCGAGAGGGTCCCAGCGACGCGCCCGGGTCGTCCGCGGCGCGAGGCCAAACAATTAGTCGGGCAGTCGAGAGAAGGCGCGGCTCGGGGGAGACGCTCCTCAGGTCAGGCCTCGCGGATGAACGCGGTGAAGCCGAGCTCCCTGGCGAGGGCCGTCGCTTCCCTCCTGCACCGCTTCGTGCGCGCCGCAAACTGCTCCAGCTGCTTCCGCAAGCCCTGCGGCGGCCCTGCCAGGAAGAACTCGATGCGCGGCGCCCGCATGAGCAGGAGGTCCTCGTGGCGCGTGGCGCGCGAGAGCAGCACGTAGAGCTACAGCCACCAGTCGTCGTCCTCCTTCTTGCCGTTCCCTACCTCGTGGCGGCCGCAATCCAGGATCACGCCTGGGCGACGTCGACCGAGGGAGCAGCGCGCCGGGCAGCCGAAGGCCCAGGGCGAGAGTCCACAGGACCGAGAGATGGTCTGGCCGCGGACTGCTCGCGCCCCGGAGGTCTGGCCGCCCCCGGAGCGCCGTTCCCCCGCCCCGTCGCCTTCGCGCAAGGTGCGCCCCTGGCACGCCACCGTGGTGATGACACTGCCGTGCGAGAAATGCGGGGGGTGTGCCGAAATGGGTGGGGGTGACGCATGCGGGCGGCGGGCACTGGGGCCTTCGGTGGAGCTCCCTATGGAGCCACGAAACGTGTGAGGGGTGTGCCGAAATGGGTGTGGGGGACGCATGCGGCCGCGGGCACTGTGGCCTTCGGTGGAGCTCCCTATGGAGCCACGAAACGTGTGAGGGGTGTGCCGAAATGGGTGTGGGGGACGCATGCGGCCGCGGGCACTGGGGCCTTCGGTGGAGCTCCCTATGGAGCCACGAAACTTGTGAGGGGTGTGCCGAAATGGGTGTGGGGGACGCATGCGGCGGGGGGGGGGCGCGGACCGCGGGCACTGGGGCTTCGGTGGAGCTCCCCATGGTTAGCCACGAAACGGTTTTTTGAGGGGTGTGCGGGTGAATGGGTCGGTGGGGGACGCATTGCTGGCCCGCGGGCACTGGGGCCTTCGTTTGTGAGCTCCCTATGGGAGGCACGAAACGTGTGAGGGGTGTGCCGAAATGGGTGTGGGGGACGCATGCGGCCGCGGGCAATGGGGCCTTCGGTGGAGCTCCCTATGGAGCCACGAAACGTGTGAGGGGTGTGCCGAAATGGGTGTGGGGGACGCATGCGGCCGCGGGCACTGGGGCCTTCGGTGGAGCTCCATATGGAGCCACGAAACGTGTGAGGGGTGTGCCGAAATGGGTGTGGGGGACGCATGCGGCCGCGGGCACTGGGGCCTTCGGTGGAGCTCCCTATGGAGCCACGGAACGTGTGAGGGGTGTGCCGAAATGGGTGTGGGGGACGCATGCGGCCGCGGGCACTGGGGCCTTCGGTGGAGCTCCCTATGGAGCCACGAAACGTGTGAGGGGTGTGCCGAAATGGGTGTGGGGGACGCATGCGGCCGCGGGCACTGGGGCCTTCGGTGGAGCTCCCTATGGAGCCACGAAACGTGTGAGGGGTGTGCCGAAATGGGTGTTGATGATGATGATGATGATGGGAGGGGGGAGGAGGCAGCGGGAGGAAGGAAGGAGAACGCGGGGCACCGTCTCTTCAAAACGAGGACCCAACACCACAGGATGGTTGGGAAAAAGTATCCCCACCAGCCCATCCAGAAACGATGTCCAGGCGAGTTGAGGTGTTCAGGGAAGTGCAGGAGCAAAGAGGTGGACGGCCGAACTGTGCGAAGTCAGGAGGAGGAGAAGAAAGAGACTGGATGGATGGATAAGGGGGGGGGGGGAGGAGAAAGATGAATTGAATGAAAATGATATGATGATGATGATGATGATGATGATGATGATGATGATGATGATGATGATGATGATGATGATGATGGTGGTGGTTGGTGGTGGTGTGGTGGTGGTGGTGGTGGTGGTGATGAGGAGGAGGAGGAGAGGAGGAGGAGGAGGATGATGATGTGGTGGTGGTGGTGGTGGTGGTGGTGGTGATGATGCTGCTGATGATGATGAGGATGATGATGACGGTGGTGGTGGTGGTGATGATGATGAGGAGGATGAGGAGGAGGAGGAAGAGTAGGAGGAAGGAGGAGCAGGAAGATGAGGGCGAGCACAAGGGCCAGAGGTCTCTTGGATGCCTCTCGGAGTCTCTTGGGATATCGCTTGGGCGCTTCTTGGTGGCCTCTTGGGACGTCTTGAGGGTCTCTTGGCGGTCCTGGGGGGGCTCTTGGGCGTCTTGGGTGCCTCGGGGGGCCTCTTTGAGAGGCTGGGGGGCATCTTGGGTACCTCGGGGATCCTCTTGAAGCCTCTTGGGGGCCTCTTGGGGGTCTCTTGGTAGCCTCTTGGAGGCCTCTTGGGGCCGTCTGGACGCCTCTTGGGGCCCTTTTGGGGCGCTATTGGGAGCTTTAGGGGCGCTCTTGGGGCCTCTATGAGGAGATCGATCGAACAAAAGGGGGGCTTCAATTAGCGTCCCCCCCCCCCCCAAAGACCAAAATTGGGCCAAACCCTTAGTAACACCAATGATTTTGGCTTCCTCGCCGAGGCCGTTTTGGGCGCTCCAATGGGTCACGCCTTTGCCCGTCCAGGTCCAGGGGAGGGGTAGGGGGAGGGGTAAACCCCTCCCCGAAGGGGAAGAAAGCAGGTTGGAAGAGGAGCCGCCTTAGACCACCTACGCCCAGAGGGCTGGTGGGATTCGGCTGCAACGACTTCCGCTTGGAAGGCCGATTTGGTCTTACGCAGGTAAAGACCACGGTAGCCTACCTTGCATTCTCCTCTTTCCTGGGACCTGCGCCTCGCCCCCGACTGCGGTGGGCACGGTGTATTGGCGCACAGGCGACAGCGGGAGGGCACGGTGTCTGGCGCACTGACGGCAGCCGGGGACCGGAGGCGATGTTCTTTGACCTCGTCACCGCCGTCTCAGTGTCTCCGGTGCGGGGTGCACACGTGGCAGGAGCCACGGGCTGGGAGGAGGTGGAGGAGGAGGAGGAGGAGGGGGATAAGGCAGGTAACAGTGATGCTGCTTCTGATGATGATGCTGCTGCTGATGATGATGATGATGCTGATGCTGATGCTGATGCTGATGCTGATGCTGCTGCTGATGATGGTGATGATGATGAGGATGAGGATAATGCTGATGATGATGCTGATGATCATTATGGTAGTGGTGATGATGGCAGTGATGACGCTAATGCTGCTGCTTGTTCGGCCGTCTTGGTGGGCTCCTGGTCCGTCTGACGCCGTCGGAAGCCGTTTGGGGGGCCTCTATGGGCCGACTTGGGGCCCTCTTGGAATGCTCCAGGGCCGTCTTGGAGGCCGTCTTGGGCGTCTTAAAGGTCTCCTGTGCCATCTTGGGGGCCTCTTGGGGCCGTTTTGGGGCCCTCTTGGGCCGTTCTGGGGCCGTCTTGGAGGCCTCTTGGGCGATCTTTCGGCGATCGTTGGGCGCTCTTGGGCCGTCTGGGGCCGTCGGAAGGCCGAAAAGAAGCACATGCCAAAATCCTTCAACAACCTCTGGTAAATTAGTGTTTTTGGCCTGTTCTGGCCTTCCTGGAGGCCCTCTTGGGGCCCTCTTGGGCCGTCTTGGGCCAGCTTCGAGCCAACTTCGGTCATCTTGTTGGGTTCCTGGCACGTTTGACGCCATCGGGAGCCGTCTTGGAGGTCTCTATGGGCCGACTTCGGGCCCTCTTGGGGCGCTTCGGGGCCGTCTTGGAGGTCATCTTGGGCGTCTTGGTGGGCGTGTTGGAGGCCTCTTGGGCCGTCTTGGGACCCTCTTGGGGCCGTCTTGGAGGCCACTTGGGCAGTCATGGGGCTCTCTTGGGGGCCTCTTGGGCGATGTTGAGAGCCTCTTGGGCCGTCTTGGGCCGTCGGAATGCCGAAATGGCGCAAATGCCAAAATCCTTCAAAAACAATAGGAAAATCAATGATTTTGGCCCTTCTACAGGACCTCTTGAAGGCCTCTTGGGCCGTCTTGGAGGCCTCTGGGGGGCCTCTTGGGCCATCTTGGGCCGTCTTGGACTCTTTTGGGCCGTCTTGGAGGCCGTCTTGGACCATCTTGGGCGGACTTGGAGGCCATCTTGGACCATCTTGGAGGCCGTCTTGGGCCAACGTGGCCATCTTGGAGGCCATATTGAACCATCTTTGAGGATTTTTTTCCGGATTGAGCTCTTTGAGATCCTCTCCGGGTTGCCGGCGGGACGCGCCGGAGCCCCAGGGGGAGTTCTTTTGGAAAAGAACCAAAACCAAAACCGAGAGGATTTAACACGCCAGGCACCCCTTTGATGAATCAACAGGGGGCGGCGGATCGAAGACGCCTACGGCGAATCACCGCCGCCCCCTGCCTTTTTGGAAGCGCCTATGTGGCCGAACGTTGAGGCCAGACCTGCCAAGCTGTCGGACCATGTGTTCCCCGAATCGGTTTGGATAGTCTTCGGGGAACACGTGGGCATCTTGAAGGTCATAAGCCATTTTGACCCTTTCGGGCCTTCTCGGAGGACGTCTTGGAGGGCTCTTGGGCCGTCTTGGAGGCCATCTTGAGCGTCTTGGAGACCTCTTGGGCCGTCTTGGGGGCCTCTTGGGGCCGTGTCTTGGGCCTCTTGGGCGATCTTTGGGGGTACTTGGGCCGTCTCGGGCCGTCGGAAGGCCGAAAAAACGCAAATGCCACAATCCTTCAAAAACCCATGGGAAATCAATGATTTTGGCCTTTTCGGGTCTTCCTGGAGGCCCTCTTGGAGGCTTCTTGGGCCGTCTTGCGCCATCTTAGGGCCATGTTCGGCCGTCTTGGTGGGCTCCTGGTCCGTCTGACGGCGTCCGAAGCCGTTTGGGGGGCCTCTATGGGCCGACTTGGGGCCCTCTTGGAATGCTCCAGGGCCGTCTTGGAGGCCATCTTGGGCGTCTTAAATGCCTCCTGTGCCGTCTTGGGGGACTCTTGGGGCCGCCTTGGGGCCCTCTTGGGCCGTTCTAGGGCCATCTTGGAGACCTCTTGGGCGATCTTTCGGCGATCTTTCGGCGATCTTTGGGGGCTCTTGGGCCGTCTCGGGCCGTCGGAAGGCCGAAAAGAAGCAAATGTCAAATCCGTCAAAAACCGTAGGATAATCAAGGTTTTTGGCCTGTTCTGGCCTTCCTGGAGCCCTCTTGGGGGCCTCTTGGGCCGTCTTGGGCCAGCTTCGAGCCAACTTCGGCCATCTTGGTGGGTTCCTGGCACGTCTGACGCCGTCGCGAGCCGTCTTGGGGGCCTTTCTGGGCCGACTTGGGGCCCTCTTGGGGCGCTTCGGGGCTGTCTTGGAGGCCATCTTGGGCGTCTTGGAGGCCGTCGTGGGCGTCTTGGAGGCCTCTTGGGCCGTCTTCGGGCCCTCGTGGGGCCGTCGTGGGAGCCTCTTGGGCCGTCATGGGGCCATCCTGGAGGCCTCTTGGGCGATCTTGGGCGGTCGGAAAGCCGAAAAGGCGCAAATGCCACAATCTTTCAAGAACCCAACGGAAATCAACGATTTTGGCTCTTCGGGCCTTCCTGGAGGACCTCTTGGAGCCCTCTTGGGCCGTCTTGGAGGCCTCTTGAGGGCCTCTTGGGCCGTCTTGGGCCATCTTGAGGCTATCTTAGGCCGTCTTGGGTGCCTCATCTTGGCCGTTTTGGAGGCATCCTGGAGACCATCTTGGGCCATCTTGGAGCCGTCTGGAACAGAAAAACCCTTTGCAACCACCTCTGGAAGATCTTTCGGCATCCTCCCGGGACCCCGGCGGGACGCGCCGGAGCCCACTGGGGGAGTTCTTTTGGAAAAGAACCAAAACCAAAACCGTAAAAAGTTCAGCACGCCAGGCACCCCTATGATGAATCAACAGGGGGCTGCGGATCGAACACGCCTACGGCGAATCACCGCCGCCCCTTGCCCTTGTGGAAGCGCCTATGTGGCCGACAGCTGGGCTAGAGCTTTGCCAAGCTATCGGACCATGTGTTCCCCGAGTCGGTTTGGAAAACCTTCGGGGAACACGTGGGGGAGGAAGAGGAAGAGGAGGAGAAGGAGGAAAAAGGAGAAGGGGGAGGATGCCTTAACCCATCACCCCCCCCACCCCCCCCCCCCCCCACACCCCCCCTCCCCCCACACCCCCCCCCCCACCACCCCTCCACAACACTCACCAGTTGACCCCCCCCCCCCCACCCCCCCCCAACCCCACCCCCCCACCCCCCCCCCCCCACAACCCACACTCCCACGTATCGGGGGCCTCTCTGAACCGACTTGGGGCCCTCTGGGGGCGCCTCGGGGCCGTCTTGGAGGCCATCTTGGGCGTCTTGGAGGCCTCTTGGGCCGTGTTTGGGCCCTCGTGCGGCCGTCTTGGGGCCGTCTTGGGCCGTCTTGGGGTGTTCTTCTTTTCGCTTTCTTTATTCTTTTTCTTTTCTATGTGCCTGGAGGCCTCTTGGGTCGTCTTGGGGCGCTCTTGGAGGCCTCCTGGGCTGTCTTGGAGCGTCGGGAAGCCGAAAAGACCAAAAACCAAAATCCTTCCAAAACCATCGTAATTCTGGACGATTTTGGCCTCTTCGGGCCCTCCTGGAGAACCTCTTGGAGGCCTCTTGGGCCGTCTTGGGCCGTCTTGGAGGCTTCTTGGGCGAACTTGGAGGTATCTTGGACTCTCTTGGGCCGTCTCGGAGGCCGTCTTGGACCATCTTGGGTGGACTTGGAGGCCATCTTGGACCATCTTGGAGGCCATCTTGGGCCAACGTGACCATCCTGGAGGCCATATTGGGCCGTCTTGGAAGGAATAATTGGGATTGGGCGATGGCGTGTGCGTCTTGCGGGTCTTGGGGTGCGGCTGGCGGGACGGGCCGAAACCCACTGGGAGAGTTCTTTTGGAAAAAGAACCAAAGCCCAAACCGAAATCATCCAGCACGCCAGGCTCCCCTGTGATGAATCGACCGGTTCTTTTGGAAAAAGAGCCAAAAACCAAAACCGAAATCATCCTGCACGCCAGGCTCCCCTGCGATGAGTCGACAGGGGGCGGCGGATCTAGTGGCCTTCGGCCCATCCCGCCACCGTGTCTGGGCTGTGGGTCATAAGCCTCTTAGATGTTCGTTGGGGCGTCGTTGGAGGCCTCTCGGGGGCCTTGCGGAGGCAGTTTTGGGGCCTCTTCGGGGCCGTGTTGGGGCGTCTTGGGCGCGTTTTGGGAGCCTCTTCGGGGCCTCTTGGGTCCTCTTGGGGCCCTCCTCGCGCCTCCTGGGGGTATCTGGGGGCGGAAAGATCGAATTGTCGGTTCGGGCTCCCGCTCTGGGGCCCACTTGGGGCCGTCTTGGGGTTCTTTTGGGCCGTCTGGGGCGCCTCTTGGGCGTCTTGGGACTTTGGGGCGATCTTTTGGGCCCCTGGGGCCGTCTTGGAGCGTCGGGACGCCGAAAAGGCGAGATCGCCCAAATCCATGACTTTTGCCCTTGGTGCCCTCTTGGGAGGCCTGTGGGGGGTCCTGAGGGTATCTTGGCCCTTCTTCAGGCCATCTTGGGCGTCTCGGGGCGATCTGTCGGCGACTCGGAGCCCTCTTGGACCGTCTTGGGGGCCTCTTGCGGCGCCTTTGCAGAGTTGGGAGGGTCTGACATCGAATTCAACCTGTAGGGAGCTTTGGTTGGGACCAACGAGTTTGCCCCCGACCGCAGTAGGCGAGGGCATCTCTATGTGTCCTCCCAGTGTCTCAGGGTGGCGACACGTCGCTTCTCAGACGTTCTGCGTGTATGTTGGAGTGCCAGCGGAACCCTTTGCTGACACATGGACTCTCTTACGCGCATTCGGTTTGAAGGGTAGGGTACATGCGAACCAGTTTCCTCTGTACCTGCATTGTCGTCTTGCCGACCACTCATGTTACATCACTCTCTGCACGGGTTTCGAGTTTTGCCTTGGCGCAGAGTTTGCCTCGTCATGAGCATGCCGTCGTAGTTTCATGGAACTTGTACGTATAATCACGACCATATCGTGCTTTTGTATTTTTTTTGTACTTAGTGCTTGGAGAGTCCTGCGCATGGGAGACCCGAGCAGGGCCGTCAGTGGAAAGCATGGATTTGTATGTCCATGAGTTCTGGAGAAGTTTTTTCGTTTGTGGCATATTCCGACGTCATCGACCCCTTGCACAAAGTCGACTGCTCCCTCCAAGCGCACATTTTGTCGTGCCGCACCACCGCCCTTTTACCGCCTCATGCCATGCCCCCCCCCCGCCCTTGTGCTTAAATTCTTTTCCTGTCTCTATGCCTTGTCCTCTGCTGCTGGTGCTCCTCCGCACGTCCTGGCCGACGACGCTCGTCCTCGTCCTCGTCGTCGTCCTCCTCGTCGTCCTCGTCGTCCTCCTCGTCCTCGTCCTCGTCCTCGTCGACCTCGTCGTCCTCGTCGTCCTTCTCGTCGTCCTTCTCGTCGTCCTCGTCGTCGTCGTCGTCGTCGTCGTCGTCGTCCTCGCCCTCGTCCTCGTCGTCGTCATCGTCGTCGTCGTCCTCGTCGTCCTCGTCGTCGTCGTCGTCCGTCTCGTCGTCGTCGTCGTCGTCGTCGTCGTCGTCGTCGTGGTCGTCGTGCCGTGCCGCCCCGCGGAGCGCCACGGGCGGAGACCCGAGGCCGGCGGCAGCTCAAGTTCCTGGCGGGCCTCGTGCTGTCGGAGTGCCGCCGCCCGCCCTTTGGCCTCCTCGATTCCTCCTCCTCCTCGATTCCTCCTCCTCCTCCTCGATTCCTCCTCCTCCTCCTCCTCCTCCTCCTCGATTCCTCCTCCACCTCGTCGTCGTCCTCCTCCTCCTCCTCGATTCCTCCTCCACCTCGTCCTCCTCCTCGATTCATCCTCCTCATTCCTCCTCCACCTCGTCCTCCTCCTCCTCCTCGATTCCTCCTCCACCTCGTCCTCCTCCTCCTCCTTCTCCTCCTCCTCCTCGATTCATCCTCCACCTCGTCGTCGTCATCCTCCTCCTCCTCGATTCCTCCTCCTCCTCCTCGATTCCTCCTCCTTCTCCTCCACCTCCTCCTCCTCGATTATCCTGCACCTCGTCCTCCTCCTCCTCCTCCTCCTCCTCCTCCTCGATTCCTCCTCCTCCTCCTCCTCCCCCTCCTCGTCGGCGCTGGGCGCGAGCGAAGGGGGGGGATAGGGAAAGGGGGGGTTACGAAATCTGCTGCGTGCAGCTGGATTCGGCCCCGCCGCCGGGCCCATTCCTCGATGCACGGGCGCCTCCCGGCGCCGGGAGGCGCCGGGAAAATCAGCTACGTGAGCCGACTCTCTACCCTGCCCTTTGCTATCCCCCCCCTTTCGTTCCCCCCTGAGAAGCACGACGGGAGCGGGTCTTTCGGTAGCAAATCATGGGCGCCTGGCATACCCTTTGAATTGCGTCTTCACCGTCGATTAGCATCGATTCGCGTCTGAGAATCGATTAGATAGCGCCGATCCAGCGTCGGCTAGCGTCGATTAGCGTTGCTCCGCAAGAGCCGACAAAATGGTATGGGAGGCTCCTGTGAGTTGCCACCGAAGGTTCCGGCACGATGTGCAGTATGACGCGGAGTCCTCCTCCTCCTCGATTCCTCCGCCCTCCCTGCCTTTCCCCCCCCTCCCGCCCCCCCCTCCCCCCTCCCTCCTCCCTCCCTCCCTCCCTCCCGCCTCCCTCCTCCCTCCCTTCCGCCCTCCTCCCTCCTCCCTCCTTCCTTCTCCGTCCTTCCTCTTCCTTCCTCCTCCTCCTCCTCCTCCCTCCTCCTCCGAAGGGAGCAGGGAGGTGGGAGAAGAGTCGAAGTAGGGAAAGGTACATAGCGCTACCTGTCCCTCGTTTTCCGCCTTTTGGGCCTGCTGGGAGACCCTCGTCGCTACCGCTGGATTCGCTTCGAAATCCTGGTCAGAACGCACCCCGGGAGAGGTCTGGGGAGTAGCTGTATCTGCATTTTTTGGTCTCTGAAGAGACGGTGATGACCACGACGATGCCGATGACGATGGGGTGGAAGATTCTTCGCGAGAGCAATGGCAATGACAATGATGGCCAGGGGGGGCAAAGAGGACGCGGAGGGCAACATAATCATCGGGAAAGAAGGATAGGACATGACGCATTGCGGATGAGGGAGGGAGGGGCAATGAAGGAGGGAGCCAGGGAAGGAGGGAGAGGAAAGGAGGCAGGCACGGAGGGTGGAGGCGGAGGAGGAGGAGGGACAGGAGGAGGAGGAGGAGGAGGAGGAGGAGGAGGAGGGAGGAGGAGGAGGAGGAGGAGGAGAAGGAGGAGGTGAGATGAGGAGGAGGAGGAGGAAGAGGAGGAGGAGGAGGAGGAGAGGGGAGGAGGAGGAGGAGGAGGAGGAGGAGGAGGAAGGGTAGGATGGGGCAGGATAAGGGGACAGATGGGGAGTCGCCCTCGCACCAGGTGTAGGAAGGACGGACCAGGATAGGGGACGGACGGGGAGTCGCCTCGCGCCAGGTGCAGTGCGAACGGCACCGCTCAGGTGCCGCGCCGCGCCGCGCGGCGGGTGTGGCCACGCGGACGAGAAGTGGCAGAGGCATGTGGTGATGGTGGTGGTGGTGGTGATGATGATGACGACGACGATGATGATATTTCTGCTGCTGCTGATGATGATGATGATGCTGATGCTGATGCTGATGCGGATTATGAGGCTGCTGCTGATGATGATGCTGATGATGATGCTGCTGATGATGATGATGAGGATGATGATGATGATGGTGATACTGATGATTATGACGAGGATGATAGTGAGGATGGTGGTGGTGGTGATGATGCTGCTGCTGCTGCTGATGCTGATGGTTATGCAGTTGTCCCTGTTGACGATGATGATGCTGCTGCTGATGATGATGCTGATATGATGATTATGATGATGCTGATGTTGATGCTGATGTTGATTATGCTGCTGCATTTGCTGATGATGATGCTGCTGCTGATGATGATGTTGACGATGATGCGGATGATGCTGCTGGTGATGATGATGCTGATGATGATGATGACGATGCTGATGCTGATGCTGCTGCTGATGATGATGATGAAGATGATGATGATGGTGATGGTGATGGTGATGATGAGCACAAGGATGGGGACGTGTAGTACGAGGAGCAGGAGGAGGATACGGATAGGAGGAGGGGACGAGCACGTCCAGCCGCGGAAGCCCTTTTGGTAAGTGTCCGCGTGTTGTCGGCGACCGCTCAACTCAACTCAGCGCCACCTCCCTCCTCCCCTGACGCATCTGCCCACATGCGTTTCGCCATGCAGCTCTACACCTACCCATCATTTTTTCTCCGCCTCTTCGTTCAAAGCGCTTGGCAGCTCTCGCAACACCTCCTCCTTGAATCTTCCCGTCCAGCCTCTTAACCCAGCAAGAGTTCCTCCCCCTCCTTACCCCTTTCTCCTGAATCCTTCACCTTCCTTACCCTTTCCTTACCCTTTCCTTACCCTTCTTTAACCCTTCCCTCCAGTATCGCCCCCCCCCCCCCCCCCCCCCCTTCCCCTTAACTCAACAAGAGTTTCCCCACCCCCATGCGATGCCCGATACCTTCCGCTGCTGTTCCCCAGAAGCGTTCTGCCATGCGGGGGTGCCTGGACGTTGGGAGGGTGTGCTCTCTCCCCGCTCCGCGAGGGGGGTCCAGCTCTCTCTTTCCCTTTCTCCCTCTGTCGTCTACTCTCCCTGCCTGCCCACTCTGTTCCCTTCCAGCCCTTCCCGTCCCCTTCCCGTCCCGTCCCGTCTAGAGCCTGAGGAGGAGGAGGAGGAGGAGGAGGAGGAGGGAGGGAGGGAGGGAGGGAGGGAGGAAGGGAGGGACCGCCTCCGGGAATGACATGCATCCATGCATAAGGAAATTCCGGGTCATGCTGCTCCGTCGGAACAACACGTGCCAGCCTGGGATCGCCGCCATCCCCACACCGGGGTCCTTCAGGAAGCAAAGTTGGACATCCGGACACACGACCCCAGCACCGGTCGACCCATCTTTGTCGATTGGGCGGTGACCTGCGTACACTCCACCTACGCCCCACGCAGGCACGCCCGAGCCGAACGAGACGGACTCGCAGCAGCCCAGATGGTCGACGACAAACGGGGCCGGTACCCCGGGAGGGCCTAGACCTCGTCCCGATGGTCTTCGAGACTTGGGGGCGGCCGTCCGACGAAGCAGTAAGCTTCGTTCGGAGTTACGGCGCCTCTCTTGAGGATGCCGACCGGTCCGAGCTCTTGAGCCGGATCTGGCGGGACATCTCACGCACCCTACAACAAGGGAGTGCTGAGATGATCCTGAGCGCTCTGGGGAGGTAGGCGCTGACCACTATCACCACCACGTGACCAACCACCAGTGCGACCACTGCCAGCCCGTCCGGCTCTCAGGACCACCGCCGCCCGTATGGCCACCACAGCCACCGGCTGACTGACTACCAAAATCACCATCACCAGCACGACCACCACGACCACCAACACCACCAGCAAACCGACCACACCTACCAGCCACCACGACCACCACCACCACGACCACCACGACGACTACCACCAGCACGACCACCACGACCACCACCAGCTTGACCACCGCCACCACCACGCCGACGGGCACCGCCGCCCCCCGTCCCCCTTTCCCTTCCTCGTCCCTCCCCGTCCCCTGCCGGGCCGCCCTTGCCGGTGCGCCTCCTGCGCGGCCTCCTCCTCCCCCTCTTTCTCCTCCCCGTAATTGGCAGACTAGACTCTTTCCCGCTTGCCCGGCGGCCCCCACGGCGACGGGGTGCGGGGCCAACTCTGGCGCCGCCGGGCCGAGAGGAAGGGAGGGGGGGAGGAAGGGAGGGAGGGAGGGAGGGAGGGAGGGGAGGGAGGGGGAGGGAGGGGAGGGAGGCGGGGGGAGGGAGGAGGGAGGGAGGGAGGGAGGGATGGAGGGGGGGGGAGGGGGGAGGGAGGGAGGGAGGGAGGGAGGGAGGGAGGGAGGGGGGGGGAGGGAGGGAGGGAGGGAGGGCGGGAGGGAGGGAGGGAGGGAGGGAGGGAGGGAGGAGGGAGGGAGGGACGGGAGGGAGGAGGAGGAGGAGGAGGAGGAGGAGGAGGAGGAGGAGAGGAGAGGAAGGAGGAGGAGGAGGAGGAGGAGGAGGAGGAGGAGGAGGAGGAGGAGGAGAAGGAGGAGTTGCCCTCCCCTCAGGAGGGCACGCGTCGGGCGCCAGAGTCCCAGAACGCGGTGCAGCCCGGGCGGGCTCCGCGCGCCGTCGAGCAGGGCCGGTTGGGCACCGCAGGGCAGAGGGCGGTGTGCTCTGCCGTGGGGCACGCGGTGCGGGCGCCTCCTCGCTCGGCCAGTGGGCGGCCGGCCGACTACAGCCGCACCGCGACGGGCCGTGCCTGTGTCCGCTCCTCCTCCTCCTCCTCCTCCTCCTCCTCCTCCTCCTCCCGCCCCTCCAGCCGAAACAGCCGAAACGGGACCTCGCCTCCCGATCCGCGCGCGCGGGGGGTGGCCCCGTGCGGCGTGGGGCGAGGGCCGGGAGGCGAGCGAGGGCGGGCCCGACGGCAGCCGCTGCCGCGTGAGCGCGCAGGAGGGCCCGACCCCTGCCGGCGGATTCGCGCGGAGGGTCTCCGAGGCGCAGCGAAGAACTTCGGGGCCGTGGCCTCCTGGGGCAGCAGGGCCAGCTCCTGACTCACCACCCACCAAGCCACCCCAACCCAACCCGAAGGCTTCAAACTGACCTCCATTTCCAGTGGGGGGGGGGGTCGGGGAACATCGAGAAAACACAGATGGAACCCGTACCCCCCAACCCGAAATTCGGGTCTTCGGGTTGGGTTGAGGTGGTCTGGTAGGTAGTCACTGACGGGTGGGAGACGACCTGCCCCGACATCGCCGACGTCCCGAAAAGGCAGCGCGCGACTGTCTTGACGCGCGGTGAGTGCCTGGGCAGCAGTGCCACCAGGGTGGCCAGCTAATGGGCGTCTGAAGTGGCCTTGGCAGTGCTGGGAGCACTCATGAGACACCAGAGAAAGTACGAGTCGGCTCCGCTGTGGTCGGCGCCAGGGCCCCAGGCGCGGCTCCGTCAGGTCAAGGCAAGCTTGTGCGAGCTTGGTGCGCCACCGCGGGGAACGTGGTGCCGTCAGGCATCGCGTTTCCAAGTTTCCGTGATTCTTCTGGCGAAGCAAACGGCTCCAGAGCCGAAGCGGAGCCTGTGGCAGTTGCGCGTCAACTCAGGACGCGCGAACCCAGCTGATACGGCGCGGCTGGTAGGCAAGGCTCAGGGTTCGGAGGTTGCTTCGGCCGGAGCCAGGACGCTGCGATGTTTTTGCGGCGCGGAGCGCCCGCGGGGCCAGCCTCCCGATCGAACCAGCCTTAGCTTTGCGATTTGCGCGTCAAGGATGCAGGCCGGCAGGTTCAAGATCGCGGATCTCGCCGCCCAAAAATGGCGTTTTATCCGTTTGCAGGACGTGGCGGGGCTACATTTGCACGATATGCTTCGTGGGACAATGCAGCAGTGACAGTGGGAGCTGTGCGAACGGCTGCTGCTCAGGTTGGCAGGGCCATGCGAATTGGGAATGATGGACAACGAGCGTGAATTCATGTGCGGGAGGATCGTGGACACCTTCAGCCGTGGCGGCGGCCATTGCGACCGGGTGGCGGCTTGCGCTCACTGCCAGGAGCCCAACGGCGAGCGAGCGACGTCATGAGGAAGACCTCTTGCCGTAGCGCCCGCGGCGGTCTCGGGGGCGTGAAGTACGAAACAGCGCGCTTGTGGCGCACTTCAAACTTACAGGGGGGCCCCAGCTTCAAGCTACCTCCCCCCCTTCCCTGGGAAAGGGGGGCTTCCAAAGCTCCCCCCTTCCCGTCTTATGTGGGCCTCGGGGCCAGGTGGGTTCTATCTAAGCCCCCCTCTTTTTCGGGGCCAAAGGTCAGCCCAGGCTTTGCTTTCAAAGGGGGGGGGGGGTCATGGGGCGCCACCCCTCCTTCTTTTCGCACTGAGATTGCCGTGCCAAGGGGGGGGCTTTCAAAGCTTACACCACCCCCCATCCCTTCTCCGGGGCCCAAGGCCAGCCCTCGTTTAAACTTTCAACGGGAGCAGGGGGGCTTCGGAAGTCCCCCCCCCCCCCCCCTTCTTCCTTATGCAGCTGAAATTGCCGTGCCAAGGGGGGGGGGGGCTTCGAAGCTGCCCCCCTCCTTCCTTTTCTGGAGCCCAAGGTTAGCCCGGGCCTCCTTTTCAGGGGGGGGGTGTCTTCGGAAGCTACCCCCCGCACCTCGGTTTCGAAACCGATTTTGGTTGGTTTGCCAAGGGGTGCTTCTAAGCTGTTCGCTTATGTCCCAACCATCCTGTGGTGTTAGGCCTTCGTTTTGAAGGTGTCCTGCGTCCTCTTCCTTCTTTCCCTTTCCTCCCCTCCCCCTCCTCCCGTCGCTCCCTCACTTTGGCGCGCCCCTCGCGCGGTTCGTGGCCCCGTAGGGGGCAAGGCCCCAATGGCTGCGTTCACATGCCGCCGCCTGGTTACGTTGGTGCACCCCTCACGCGTTTCGTGGCCCCCTAGGGGGCTCCGCCCAAGGTTCTAGTGGCTGCGTTCAGATGCCGCTTCCTGTTCACTTTGGCCCGCCACTTGGGAGCTCCACCCGAGGCCACGGTGGCTGCGTTCACACGCCGCCTCTGGTCCACTTTGGCACATCGCTCACGTGTTTCGTGGCCCCATCGTGAGCTGCGCCCATGGCCCGAGTGGCTGCGTTCACATGCCGCCGCCTGGTTACGTTGGTGCACCCCTCACACGTTTCGTGGCCCCCTAGGGAGCTCCACCCAAGGTTCTAGTGGTTGCGTTCAGATGCCGCTTCCTGTTCACTTTGGCCCACCCTTCACACGTTTCGTGGCCCCCTTGGGAGCTCCACCCGAGGCCCCAGTGGCTGCGCTCACACGCCGCCTTTGGTCCACTTTGGGGCACGCCCCTCGCGCGTTTCGTGGCCCCCATAGGGCGCTCCACCCAAAGCTCCGGTGGCTGCATTCACACGCGACCTTGAGTCCACTTTGGCGCGCCCCTCACATCTTCCGTTGCCCACTAAGGCTCTACGGAAGGCCCCAGCGGCTGCGTGCGCATGCCCGCTCCCTCTGCTTTGGCACACCGCTCACACGTTTCGTGGCCCTGCAGGTTTCTCCGCCGAAGGCGCCAGAGGCATGCTTCGCATGCGTATCCCTCGCCCAGTACAGCGCTTCGTGGCCCCGTGCGGGGGCTCCACCGAAGGCCCCAGTGCCCAGTGCAGCGTTTCGTGGCCCCATAGGGAACTCCACCGAAGGCCGTGGTGGTGGTGCCCGCATGTTTTTTCCCCGTTCGTGCAGCGTTTCGTCGCCCCGCAGCGAGCTCCACCGCAGGCCCCAGCGGCTGTGTCCGCATGCGCCCCCCCCACTCAGTAGAACGTTTCGTGGTCCCAGTAGGAGCCCCATTGAAGGCGCAATGGGGGTGTCCGCATGCGTTCCCCCCGCCCAGGATAACGTTTCGTGGCCCCATTTGGAGCTCCACCGACGGCCCTAGTGGCGACGTTCGCTTTGGGGGCGTCGCTTCTGAGGAGCAGAAATAGGGGGGGGGGGGGGGGGGGGGGCTTCCGGCAGGGGAGGTCAAAGGGGGGGGGGGTATCCAAGCTTCCCCACCTTTGAGAACGTAGGGGTGGGGGGGGGGGGGAGGGGGGCTGGCTTTCAGAGCGCCAGAGGAAGGGGGGGTGGCTTCCGAGGGGCGGAACAAAAGGGGGGGGGGGGGCGGGGTGTGGCTTCCGGGGCGCCAAGGGAGGGGGGGTGGGCAGCCCCCGAGAGGCGGGGCAAAAAGGAGGGGGGGGGGCTTCCGGCAGGGGGTCCAGTGGGGCGAGGTAGCTAAGCCCCCCCCCGTCTCCTTTGCGGGTGCGCCACGTGTGCGCTCTTTCTGAAGTGCGCTGTCGCGGGAAGCGGCGTCAGCCATGGGCCGTCGTCCTGCGACCTGCGGGTGCTTTCCCGTCTTGGTGTTGTTCGGTCAACAGACGCGCCCCGTGGGCGTGTGCTGGCGCGGTGGAAAAGGAGTGCGTTATCGCCCTTGCGTATTGGGGCCGAGCAGGGCGACCCCTTGCCTGGAGGGCCACGTTGTGCGTGGCTTACCAGCAGTCGGTGGTCGAGGGTCGCAGTGAGGAGCTGGTTCGGATGGTAACGGCTGCTGGTGGTCGTCACGAGGCCACGGGCTGGCGGGGACAGGGGCAGATCCAGCCCTTTTGTTTCAGCGATGTCTGCGCGGAGAACGGCCGCCCCCCCCCCCCCCCCAACGAGTCTGACTGGGTGATGTCTGCGATTGCCTTCGGACGGCGCGATGTTCATATGTTGGCCCCGTGTGGTGGGGTGCGCATGACCATCTTCGCGCCCTCGGTGTCTACGAACAGTTTCGCCAGGCTAGCGCGTGCAAGACGCGCTGCGGCAGGTGGCCGAGTGTGCGGGCCAGGGGGAGTTCGAGATGTTCGCGGGCACCCAGCTGGAACATGACGACAAGGTTCCAGCCGAGCTGGACAAGGGCCAGGGGGCACTTCGTGACGACAGCGCCAAAGTGTGCGCCGTGCCAGGGGGGCACCAGGAGATCGCCGCGCGGTTCTTCAGCGGGAGCTGCGAGCCGACGAATGCCGCGCGCGCTGGAATCGCAGGAAGTTCGCGGGGCATGGCCGCGGCGAGCAAGCGCGCCGGGCGGAACTGCGCATATCATCGCCAGGGGTGCCATGGGGCGGCGCGCAGCGGAGGCCCTGGGCCTGGCGCGAGGCAGAGGCAGACCTCGCTCTATCTTATGCAGCGCCGTCGGGGTTGCGGTGCCTGCGGGCGGTCCGCCCAGCCGTGGGCTGGCCGGAAGGACTGATGGCTCGCGCGAGGGGCGGGCGCGAGTTGACCCCTCGGCGGGCTTGCGTGTGATGGGGCCCGCAGAATGACTTTCGCGGGGCGCGTCGGCAGGTGGTTCGCAGGGTCTCCGCCGTGTATGGTCGCGGAGGGGGGTCTAGGATGCCATGGTCGAGCCAGAGGGAACTCCGACGGGGGATTGGCATTGCCCCCGGGCGGTCGCGGGAGCTCCTGAGTGAAGGGCGCGCGTGCGCGGCCGTGCTCTGTCCTTTCCGGGGGGGGGGGGGGGGCGGTCGGGGGCGGCCCCCGCGAGGGCGAGTTGGCGCGGGGGGGGGGGGGGGGGGGTCGGCGGGGGCGGCCCGCGCGAGGGCGAGATGGCGCGGGGGCGGGGGTGCGCTGGAAGCAGTCGCGACTTGCCCGCCGCGTCCTCGGGGGCGACCACGTGGTTAAAGACGGGGGCGCAGACCTCTCCGCCCGAGTGTTTTTTTTTGAGATCCCGCCGCGGCTCCGCGGGCGGGCCCGTCGTGGCCGCTGGGCAGTGGGGTGGGGGGGGGGGGCAAGTCAGACGTGCCGAGCAGAGGTCGGGGTCCATTGGGGGTGGCGTGTCCGGCGCTCCCCCCTGCAGGCCCGCGGCCGCTCTGGGCCCCGTCGGTTGTGCGAGGGGCAGCCGGGGCGCGGCGCGCCGGGAATGGGCCGGCGACCAGAACGAATAGTATCTACAGATTGCTCGGCGCGTCCATCTCCGGGGGCTGCGCGCAGGCAGGTAAGGCGCGGGCGGGGAGGTGCTCCAGTTGAGCGTGGCGTTCTCTGCGGTCCGCGAGCGCGTTGGCGCCCTGGTAGTCCAGTTGCTTCGACGAGCGCGTGCTCGCGCGAGACTGGCGGGCGCGCCGAGTTGGGGTCCGCGCGGGGGTCTGCGTCGCCTAGCTCGCGGGCGGAAGCATGGGCAATGTGGGCTCCCGGACAGGGGTTCAACTGGGCGTGCTGGTCGCCTGGTTGGCGCGCGCAGAGTTCCAGTCGGCGGCGGGCGCGCTGCGCCGGTTGTCGGGGCAGTGCCGTCTGGACAGGGCAGGCGACGCGAATCGATCCAAGCCGTGTCATGTCGGTCCAGTTATCGTAGTGGCGAGTGCGAGGCCGCCTATCTCAGGGCTCTGTTGTATCGCGCTTCCATTGGACTGGTGGGGCGTGCTTGCCATGTCGCTGCGCGGCAGGGGCCCGCTCCCGATGAAAGACCCCCCCCGCCCGCTCCGTCGGAACTTCTTGGCGCGGGGCAGCGCCAACGTGGGTGCCGCGGCTGGCTCGCGCCTTGGGGGTGGCCTGCCCCGGGTCGGCGCGCGACCCTGCGGGGTCGAGCGCGTGGCCAGATTTGGCGCTATGTTGCAATGGCCGCTTATCTGCAGGCAGCCGACGTCGCCGCGGCCGACGTCCGCTGGTCAAGTCGCCCGAGAAGACAACCGCGCGATCGCGCGCGCATTTGCCGCCGGTGCGCCGCGCCGGCTCAGCCGCCCATCTCGGGCTGCGCGGCGGCGGGCCCGGGCGCCGGCGGCGCGCTCGGGGATTCGAGCGCGGACTGTGAGGCGGAGCGCGCGGGGCGTGTCCAGCCTCAGCGGGCCGCGGGCAGGCGCGGGGAGCTCGCGCGGCCGGGGCCGGGGCCGCGGCTGCGGCGGGCGCCGCCGGGCGCGGGCGGCCGTGCGGGATGGGCAGCTGCCGGGGCGAGGCCGGTCCGGCTGGCTGCCCGAGGCGACGGGGCCGGGCTTCCGAGCCCGAGGTCCGACGGCAATGGCGGCCGCGGAGTCGGCGACGGTCGGCGAGGTCGGTCGCTCCCCAGCAGCGCGGGCGAGCCACCGCGCCAGAGGCGGCCTGGCAAGCTGGGCTTCGGGCGACCTTCCCTGGCTCGATGGCGCAGAGCAGCGGGCCCCGCTGCCCGAGATGCCGAAGGTTGAACAGGGCCGCGGGGCGCGTGGTGCCGGCGTCTTGCCGACAGGGGGAAGTCGACAGTGGGTTCCGCGAGTGAGCAGGTTTGACAGCGATTGCGCAGTCTGCCTCGGGGCCCGCTGGCTCTTGGAGTGGATGGAAGCTTCCCCTGCCTCTCTCTCTCTCTCTCTCCCTCTCTCTTTCTATTTTTGTTTTCGCTCCTCTCTCTCTCTCTCTCTTTCTCTCTGTTTCTCCCATTTTCCTACCCTTGATGCGTGCGCGTTCGTCGGCGAAGAAGCTGGGGCCGACGCCTCGCGGGTTTGATCACCTGTGCGGTGATGCGCGGGTTTGATAGGGTTGCGTGCGCTGAAGGTGGTGGGGCCAGTGTTTGCGCCAGGCGCCGCTGACCTCCCGCGCTCCTGTCTGCGTGGCTCAAGTCCCTCGGCTTGGAGCGGGGCAGGAGGCATTCTGCGGTTGGACAGTGCATGTTGGGCCCCCGCCTTCATGCTCTGAGCGCGCTTGGTTCCCGTTCCGCGCGTTTTTTGTTCTTTTTGTTTGTTTGTTTTTTTTGTTCCCCCCCTCTTTCTCTCTTTCTCGTCCTTCGCCTGTTGTGCCCAATGCCACCCCGTGTTGTCCTTCGGCTGCTTTCGAACGCGGCGTCGATCCTCGTCGTTGCGATTGAAAACAGTTGTGCCCCCCGCGATCCAATCAGGGAGGACAAATCTGGTAGCAGGCCGCCGCCGATTCAGAGTGCCTGCGGGTCCGCCAGGCAACAGGTTTGCGCCCCTTCCTCTCGCCCCTATCCATGGCTACGTAGATTGTCGCGTTTGAAGGATCCAGTTGGATCCTCTTCTTCTTCTTCCTCCTCCTCCTCCTCGTTTTCCTCCCTTTTTGTTCCTCCTCTTCCTCCTCCTCCTCTTCCTCCTCCTCCTCCTCCTCTTCCTCCTCTTCCTTTTCTTCCTTTTCCTCCTCCTCGTCCTCCTCCTCCTCCTCTTCCTCCTCCTCCTCCTCCTGCTCCTTTTTCTCGTCCTCCTCCTTCTCTTCGTCCTCCTCCTCCTCCTCCTCCTCCAGCTCCTTTTCCTCCTCCTCCTCCTCCTTATCCTCGTCCTCCTCGTCCTCCTCCTCCTCCTCCTCCTCCTTCTTATTCTTCTTCTCCTCCTCCTCCTCCTCCTTCTCCTCCTCTATGTGTCTCCCCTCCTTCTCTGCCCTCCATTCTTCCCCGCCGTGCCCCCCTCGCCCTCCACTCCTCGCACTCCGCCCCCTTTTTTGCCGCCCCCCCCCACCCTCTTCAACCCGCCCTCGCCCCCCATTCCTTCGTATCTGCTTTCATGCTTCGCCATCCCCTCCCCTCTCCCGTCCGTGGCACTTTGGGCCCGAAAGCCGCGCCCGTGGCTCCGAGCGGCCGCGCCCCGGCAACCATGGCCCCCTTGGACTCCCCGAAGGGCCGGCCCCGGCGCTTCGGCTGCGTCCCCCGCATCAGGAGGACGAACGGGGCCTGGGGGGCATGGGGGAGGGATGGCGCGGGGTGTGGGCGACTTCCCCTGTGGCGAGGGGTGGGGAGGAGGAGGAGGAGGAGGAGGAGGAGGAGGAGGAGGAGCAGGAGGAGGAGGAGGAGGACGAGGGAGGAGGAGGAGGAGGCGGAGAAGGAGGAGGAGGAAGAAGACCAATGTAAACCCAGGTATCATCAGCGATGTTGGAATTCACCCTCCCTCCAAGCTCCCTCCTCATAGGTCAGAATAAGGGTTAATCTCCACTAGTGGGAATTTCTCGTTGGGGGCAACCGTGTGGCAATACAGAAGCGTGCCAATACATCATTCTCAGGACTTCAACGCCACGACTCAACCTGACTGTTGCGTCTTGGCGATCCTGAGTCGTGCCAGAACGCCAAATTTGGGACTTCAGCATCGCGAATCAACGTAACTGGTGCGCCCTGGCAATCCTGATTCGGTCCGAATCAGTTAAACCTTTTGCAAGTTTTTGAAACGAGTGCGCGCGGCGTTGAAGCGAGAGCTACATATCGAAAAGGATTTCGCCCTCAATCGGTGCACCTTTTGAAGTTATTCAAGACGAATTTGCGCGGCTCTAAGACGAGAGCCACATTTAGACAATTGCTCGTCCTCGATCCGTGAAACTCATGCACATCTCGAAGACGAGCGTGCGCGGCGCTAAGGCGGGAGCCCATTCGGAAAACGACCGGCCCTCAATCCGTGAAGTCCTGGCACATTTTGAAGACGAATGTGTGCGGCGCTGAGGCGAGAGACACATTCTGAAAACGATCCGGCCTCAGTCTGTGAACTCTGGCACATTTGTAAGTCGAATGTGCGCTGCACTACTGCGAGAGCCACATTTTGGAAAACAACCCACCCTCAATCCTTGAAGCTCCTGTAAATTTCTCAGACGAGTGTGCGAGGCGTTAAGGCGGTAGCCACATTTTGGAAGTTGCCCGCACTCCATCTGTGAAGCTGTCGCCAGTTTTTAAGCTTCAGGCTCATGACTGGAAGTCTCAGGCGAAACGCCTGGCCCGCCCTTCACCTGGCCTCGGGGTGCGCTGGGGAGGAGTTATTCATAAGGTAAAGGAATGGAGGATGATGAGGAGGATGATGAGGATGAGGAGGAGGAGGAGGAGGACGAGCAGGAGCTGGGACGAGCGGGTTTTGACCGAAGAAGAATCTCATTATTCTCCACGCTTCGTGTATCTTCCGCCAGCCTATTCCCAAATGACCAGGCGAGTTGCCCTGATCAGGGATGTGTACCAACGTATAGTCACGTTCTAGTAGCCTCTTAGAGCCATCGTGGGGCCATCGTGGGGCCCCAATGTGACCCTCTTGGGGCCTTTTTGGAAGCCTTTGAGGCTATCTGGGGCCATCTTGAATGTCTTTGGGGGCCATCGATCAAAGAACGGGGGGGTCTTGATCATGCTTCCCCCTTCGGAGGCCGAAAAGTCGCCTCTTGGAGCCCTCTTGGGGTACTCAGTCACCACTCACACCTCGCTCGAGCAGCTGGCCTTCAAGGAGTCGACCGAAGTGTTGGGCCCCTTGGGCTCCTCTTGGGGCTTTTTTTGGGCCATCTAGGAGCCGTCTTGACGCCTCAGAAGCCCATGCAAACGAAGCGGCGAGAAGTCAGAACCATTGATTTGCCATAAGGTTTGGAAGCATCTTGGGCTCTTGGGGGGGTTCTTGAGAGGCTCCGTGGCCACTGGGAGCCGTCTTGGGGCGGTCTTGGGGCTTCTAGGAAGCACGCTGGAAGCTATGTAGAGCCGCCTTTGGCTATCCTGTGCGATATTGGAGGCCATCTTGGGCTATCTGGGGCCCCCTGTCCTCTTGGGCCATTTTGGGTCACCTTGGACGCTCTGACCGCTCGCAGAGCGCCCCCTCCAGACCCATGGAGAGGGTATGTGGGAGAGGTGACCCTCCCCTCCAGGAGAAACATGAGGTTGAACGAAGCCACCAACGCCGTTAAGGGCTGGTGGGATTCAGCATGAACGTTCGGACTTCACCGGGGATTTCTTGGATCTGCGCTGGACCCCCTTCCTGGCGCGCGGAGCGCGCCAGGGGCGGCGCCAGAGGCGCCGCCAGGGGTTCCAGCGCCTCTCCGCGCGGACCTCCGAGCATGTTTACTTTTTGCCGAGGAGGCAAGGATGCAGATACCGCTGCCTTTTGCAGGACGGCCCTCGTCGCCACGGTCTTTTTCGTCGCGGAATCCTGGTCAGAACGCGCCCCAGCAGGTCAAGAGAGTAGCGGCATTGGTGTCTCTTCGTTCCCACAATGTTGGGGGCGGGACAGGGCGGGGGTAGGTCAGGAACTGAATGCAGTGAGATTCGCGACGAGCTGCGAGGGGCAACACCTGGGAAAGGGGGCCAAACTTGAGGGTTTAGGTTTCCTCTGTTCTCGAGGTGGCAAGTAGTGGCATTCATAACCCGTCCCGCGAAGCGGACCGCCCAAGCCGCAGACCCCATCCGGTCAAGCGAGAAGGGGTGTGGTGGTGGGAGGAGAGGGCGAGGAGGGAGAGGAGGAGGAGGTGGAGGAGAAAGAGGAGGAGGAGGAGGAGGAGGAGGAGGAGGAGGAGGAGGAGGAGGAGGAGGAGGAGGAGGAGGAGGAGGAGGAGGAGGAGGAGGAGGAGTGGGAGGAGGAGTGAGGAAGAGGAAAGAGGAGGAGGAGGAGGAGGAGGAAGGAGGAGTTAGTGAGGAGGGAGGCAGACGAAGCTTCCTGAAGGGGAGACAACCTTGGACATTGATGCGTCTTCGGCCTGGCCCTCGTGAATGCGGTCTTCGGATGAGGAGACGTAAGCAGAAGGCGAGGCGCAGGAGGAGGTGGTAGGGAGGAGGCCGAAAGGAAGGAGGAGGCGGAGGAAGGAGGAGGAGGGAGTGAGGAGGAATGTAGGATGAGGAGGATGACGAGGGAAGGAGGCGGGGACGGAGGAGGACGCGGCAGGGAGAGGGACGAGGATGACGAGGTGAGTATGAGATAAGGGGGCGAGGACGAGGAAGGAAGAATGCGGAGGCGGACGCGGAGCGGAGGCAGGGAGGAGGAGGCAAAGCAAGGTGAGGGAAAAAGGGAGGTGGGCGGGGGCAAGGAGGGAGGAGTAGGGAGGCGGAGAGCAGAAGGAGGGAGGAGGCGAGTGAGACGAGGAAGAGGAGGGATCCGACGGAGGAAGGAGGGACGAGGCGGAATTTTTAAAGGGGGATGGTCTGATGCTGTGATGATGATGATGATGATGATGATGATGATGATGATGATGATGATGATGATGATGATGATGATGATGCTGATGTCGATGCTGATGCTGATGCTGATGCTGATGCTGCTGCTGCTGATGATGATGATGACGCTGATGCTGATGATGATGATGCTGAGGCTGATGATGATGTTAATGATGATGATGTTGCTGATGATGATCATGCTGATGATGATCATGTTCATGCTGATGACGATGCTGATGCTGCTGTTACTGCTGATGATGCTCCTGATGCAGATGATGGCGAAAATGATGATGATGATGATGATGATGATGATGATGATGATGATGATGATGATGATTCTGATCATGATGATGATGATGATGATGATGATGATGATGATGATGATGATGTTGGTGATGCTGATGATGATAAGGAGAAGGAGGAGGATGATACATAGGGGGATGATGCTGATGATGCTGATGATGATGATGTTGATGCTGATGATGCTGACGATGCTGCTGATGGTGATGGTGGTGATGATGGTGATGATGATGATGGTGGTGATTAGGATTACGCTAATGATGATGCTGATGCTGATGATGCTGATGCAGATGATGATGATGATGCTGATGATGATGCTGATGATGCTGATGATGATGATGATGATGATGATGATGATGATGATGCTGGTACTGATGATGATGATGATGCTGCTGGTGATGGTGATGATGCTGATGCTGATGCTGCTGCTGCTGATGATGATGATGATGATGGTGATGATGGTGATCATGCTGATGATGATCATGCTGATGATGCTGCTGATGATGCTAATGATGATGATGATGATGCTAATGCTGATGATGATGATGATGATGATGCTGATGATGATGATGATGATGATGATGATGATGATGATGATGATGATGATGTTGAAGATGGAGATGATGCGGAGGGTGATGATGGTGACCATGATGATGAGGATGATGATGATGATGATGCTGATGCTGATGATGATGATGCTGGTGATGAAGCTACTGATGACGGTAATGATGATGACGATGATGATGATGCTGATGCTGATGATGATTATGATGATGCTGATGCTGACGATTCTGATGCTGACGATGCTGCTGCTAATGTTAAGGATGATGCTGATGATGAGGCTGCTGATGCTGATGCTGATGCTGATGATGATGATGATGATGATGATGATGATGATGGTGATGCTGATGATGCTGATGATGATGCCGATTTTGATGATGCTGATATTGATGATGATGTTGTTGATGTTGATGATGATGATGATGATGGTGATGATGCTGTTAATGATGATGATGATGATGGTGATGATGATACTGATGATGATGATGATGATGATGATGTTGATGTTGACGTTGATGATGATGCTGATGATGTCGATGCTGATGCTGCTGATGATGATGATCATGATGACGATGCTGGTGATGACGAGGATGATGCTGATGCTGACGATGCTGATGCTGCTGCTGATGATGATGGTGCTGATGATGCTGCTGATGATGATGATGATGATGATACTGATGCTGATGCTGATGATGCTGCTGCTGATGATGCGGATGATGACGATGATGCTGATGCTGATGCTAATGCTGCTGCTGATGATGATGATGATGCTGATGCTGATGCTGATGTTGATGCTGATGATGGTGATGATGATGGTGATGATGATGATGATGATGATGATGATGATGATGATGATGATGATGCTGCTGCTGCTGATGATGATGATGATGATGATGATGATGATGATGATGATGATGATGATGCTGATGGCGCTGATGATGCTGATGAGGCTGATGATGCTGATGATGCTGATGATGCTGATGCGGATGCTGATGCTGAGGAGGAGAGGGCGGAGGAGGAGGAGGCGCAGGAGGAGGAGGAGGAGGAGGCAGTGGAGGAGGAGTAGCAGGAGGAGGAGGAGGAGAGGAGGAGGAGGAGGGAGGAGGGCGAGGAGGAGGAGGAGGAGTAGGAGGAAGGGGGGAGGAGGGGAGGAGGAGGAGCAGGAGGGGGGGGGGAAAAAAGAGGAGGATGAGGAGGAGGAGGAGAGATGCTGTAGGAATGATGATTAGATGATGATGATGAGGAGAGGAGGAGGAGGAGCGGAGGAGGAGGAGGAGGAGGAGAGGAGGAGGAGCATCAGGAATGTGCCCCAGGGTGCGAACGGGAGAAGTCCAGGGAGTCGGAGAAGGGATGCAGAAAGGAAGGGGAGGCGGAGGAGGAGGAGGAGGTGGAACAGAGGATCATGAGGAGGGCTGAGGAGGAGAGGGATGAGGAGGAGGCGGAGGAGGAGGGAGGAGGACGATAAGGAGTAGGAGGAGGATGATGAGGGAGAGGAGGGGGCGGAGGAGGATGAGGCGGAGGAGGAGGAGGAAAAAGAGGAGGAGGAGGTCGGAGGAGGAGGAGGAAGAGGAGGAGAAGGAGGAGGAGGTGGAGGAGGAGGAGAAGGAGGATGGGGAAGAGGAGGAGGAGGAGGAGGGGGAGGAGGAGGGGGAGGAGGAGGAGAAAGAGGATGAGGAGGATGAAGAGGAGGAGGTTAGATGTGGTGGGTGGCCATTGGTGCCTGGAATGGTAGGTGGTGGCACGAATGCCTTGAGATGGAGGTACGGGTCACCCCCCCCTACGGCCGTCTTCGTTGGCCGAGGGACCGTAGGGGGGTCCTCGGCCCCCTCCAGTGCCTATTGACGGCAAAATGGAAGGTTGACTGGTGGGAGCGGGAACCCTCGCAACCCCATTGATGGAAGCTGCGAGGGGTGTGAGGCCTAATGACGGTCCTCACCGACGAGGCCAATTGACGGTCCTCGCCGAGCGGAGGGGCGAGAGGGAGGGGGGCCACTCCGAGTGTCGATGCCGCCCGCGATGCCTCTCACTCCTGAGGCGGGATTCCTGCAAATGGGGGCCCACAAACCAGCATACACAGTTTCGAGTCCGAGACTGTGTGCACGCTACACCCCCCGGAACCTCCAGGACAAATTTTTCACTACATCGACGGACCAGTTTCCTGTCGGTCCCCTGGCGTTGCGTTTCAGCATTCGTTGGTGGCAAACCCAGATCCAGCCACCAACTCGATCGATCGGCGTACCCCCTTGAATTCCCGATGCAACGGCGTGCCCCCTTGAATTCCCGATGCAACGGGAAAGGCCTGAACGGGCAGCGGCAGACAACACCTAGGGAGGAGGGAGGCGCAAGGAGGAGGAGGGGGAGGAGAGCGGCGGTACGGGCGCCCAGGCGTCTGTTTTGACGGGGGGCACCCCGCTAATAGGTCACACCGCAAAGCAAGCTTGCGCTCCGCACCCGGAACGACAGGGGCAGGGGGGGGGGGGGGAAAGAGGAGGGAGGAGGGGGAATGGGGAGATCAGGCAGAACGCGCCTCCCATTGCTCGCATGCCTTCGTGACCCATGGCCTGGGGGCGCTCACCTGGCTCTGCGTGGCCCACCGCTTTACGACAGCCGCTGGGAACTCCGCCGTCGTGATGAGGAGCGTGAGTAGCTCGGTGAGCGCGGCCGCCTTCGCGTCCGGGGGGTACGTGAAGGCGTCGGTCCGCGCGATGAGGCCGAGGACGATGGCTCTCTTGGTGGCGTTCGGAGCGAAACTGCGGAAGTGCATGTACGGTGGGTATTGGAAGTCGTCCGAGTAGGACCCGAGATCGAGGGACGCCGGCCGTACCGAGATTCTCCCACATGAATCGAGGGAAAGCCGCATGCCCGTGATGACATCGCCGCCGTCTGTCTCACTCGGGAGCGGGTAGCGTAAAGACGGCCAGGAAGCAATGTGATCCGCTACGCGACGGAGAGACGCAAGTGGCGTGTCTACCGAGGCTTTCCATAGGCATATGTAGTCGTCCGTGTACCGGGACTCGAGGATGAGGATGCGGACGCCCTCGACGACGTAATACCGGACTCTGGAGCGAGCAGGCGGCGGGAGGCCGCGCCCATTGTAGAGGGAGGCGTGGAACACGACGTCGCAGTAGATAAGCACCATACGGGTGAGGGCTCTGGCCAAAGAGCAGCTGCCCATTGCGAGTCCGTCGGTGGCTCGACCGACGAGCGTGCCCACCGCGAGCCAGAGGTTCGCGAGGCTGTGCTCGATGGCAGCGGTGAGGTCCGTTGGCCGGAAGACCACGTGGAGGGGCGAGGCCCTGGGCGGCTCGAGCGGCAGGGTTCGTGCGGATCCGCGCCGGCGCGGGGCGGCGATGGCCGAGATGTCCCGTGCAACCAGGACCTCCTGGTAGAAGGCCCATGCCGGGCGTACAAGGCAGTGTGGGATGTTCGCTCCCGTACTTCTGCACGGGCCCATGGGGGGCCAGTTCGCTGAAGCGCTCGAGCAACGGCAGCAGCGAGTCGGTGCGCTGCGCGTCGATGTGGAGGTGCTCAGGGATGCCTGTGCCGCTGATCCAATCGATTGCTCGTCCTGCTGGCGACTCGAGGCCCTGTGTCGGCCAGTGCGAACGGTCCACGAGCGGTCGTCGGCTGTCTGGTTTTTCTCGTTTCTTGTTTGGGGCCGACGCCGACGCCATGCGCCAATGGCGAGGGTTAGACAGGCGAGCGGTTTGAAGATCGGCCCCGAGGCCAGGGACGGAGGCCACCTGCTGGAGTACGGCTTCGGCTGTCAAGCCTGGGTGGTACACGAAGTACGGGTTCTGCCCCGTGGTGCCGAACAGGGCCGTGCAGAGCAACTGCACTCGGCGGCGACACTCAGCTACGAGCACGTGCTTGGTCTTCTGAAATTCTTCGACGACGAGGCCGCGTGTGAGTGGCCGGCCAGCGCGAATGACCGACTCCGGTACGGGGTCGAAGTCTACTGGGAGGTGCGGCGCGTCGAAGTCGAAGGCAATGCTGGGTGCCACGTCGTGGGCGCAGCAGTCGATGAAGGCCGCCGAACAGTCGAGCCGTAGCGCAGCCACGAGGCGCCGGAGCATGCGGCGGCATGCGGCAGTGTACCGCGCCTGGGATGGCGCGAGTGCTGTGTGCGCTGGCCGGGTGCGCAGGTGCGAGAGGTGAGCGGGCCAGGGCCATGTGTCCTGTGGGGCGAATATGTGGCACTCGCCGTCGGGGGACGGGTAGCGCGGGAGGTCCGGATGCAGGTGGCACGCACACGGCCATGGCCCACTACCGCCAAGACGGCGGTAGATGCTGGGGGCATTGCGCAAGCCGGCCCGGAGCGTAATGACGGCCACTGGCGAAAGCATGACCTTGAGGTCGCGAATGGCCGGCAGCAGCAAGGTCTGGCCACGTTCCCGGGCATGTTGGATGAGGCGGTGGATGATGCCCTGGAACGCGCGTTTGGTGCCAGAGTGCGGCAGCCATGGGAGAGCGCCCTGCGCGTGGAGGCGCGGCCGGGGCCAGCGACGGAAGCGGCGAACGGACTCGAGGGCCTTGAGCCCGATGGCGCGGCTGGTGCCCATCATGCCGCTGGTGGACGCGGTGCCGAACTGCGTGCCACTCCTCTGCCGTGAGCCGGTGCAAATCAGCGTGGCCAGGGCGGGCGTCGTCACCCGCCAAGGTGTTGCATGCGATGTGGGCCCAGCGAGTGATTGGCGTGGATGGTGGGCCGGACAAGGCGAGGAGGCGTGCCGACGCGGATGGTTCGCGCGAGGTCATGGCCTGTCCGTGCCGACGGGACTGGGAGATCCTCGCTCGTGGCGTCGGGGCCGCAGCGGTGAGGCGCAACCTTCCGCGGGCCGGGTGTGGCCCAATGCCTGGCAAGGCAACCCGGTGGACGTGGGGCACGTGGAGCCGCGGGTGCTCGGAGGCGATGACGTGCTGCTCGAGGGTGAAGGCTTCCGCGTCGCTGGACAGGCAGGCGATGGGGAGGTAGAGCCATGCCGAGGCAGCACGGGCGGCATCTCCCCTGGCTTGCCGGCGAAGCACCTCCATGTATGGCTGCTGGGAGTCGCAGGAGGTGTTGAGGAAAGCGTAGATGTGCTTGCGGAGGCGTTCGCGGAAGTTGACCGTCTTGCCGACGTAGAAGTACGGGCGCCACGGGCTCCACATAATGTAGACGACGAACGATGCGTCGAGCAAGGACTCGGAGGGCGGCCACGTGGACCGCGGGAGGGTGGTTGCAAGGATGCGGAGCCGGGCGTGGCGCTTGAACGTGGAGGCCATGAGGAAATGGGCAGCAAGACCAAAACCAGCGCTTTGCAGCGCAAAGATGCTGCCCCACTTGAGGGGGCCCGTGTCAGAGTAGAGCACGAACAGGTAGTCTTGAATGAGGCCGATGAGGGTGGAGACAACCAGGCGAATGTGCGGGGCCCGGGAGACGCATGGCATCCCGTCACAATGCACGTCCCAGATGCCGCCGGATGGACGGCCGCTGAGAGCGGCCGTAGTCAGTCACTGGCCGAGCTCGTCGCTGCGGGCCCGGACGGCCGCGACAAGCTTGACGACGTCCGTGAGGCGGGTGGCGTCGAACTTGACCCCCATAGTCTCGACCGCCTTCTTGAAGGCTACTCTGGCTTGTTGATTGGCTCTGCCCGGGGTCTTGGTGCGGCCGCCCGTGGATTTGGGGGCGAGCGCCTTGAGGGCGGTGTGGTAAGCCTTGAACTTGTTGCGGAGCTCCTGGGTGTCGTCGGACGTGACGTCAGTGTCCTCCAGGGCCCAGTCGAGGGACTTGGGTTGGCGGGCGTCGTGGAGCTTCGTGAAGGAGTAGTTCTGCAGGTCCTCCAGGGTGATGCTGACAGCGCCTGCCGCCGCGGCGTCTTGGGCAGCCGCGGCGGCGGGGGCCGGGGCCGCGGGACCGGGGGGTCGCGCGAGGGCGCGGATGGACGCGACAGGCAGGAGGGCGGCCTCTTGCGAGCCCTCTTGAGC